>VDFB02353493.1:332801280-333051227 GCA_007258455.2 Sequoia sempervirens
CATCTAGTCGCTCTTCAAGCAAGGTGTGCATTGTAGATATTAATTTATTTTTTTGAGTGAGCTAATTGCTATGGCTGCAGCCATTAAGTGTGATATAATTGGTGAGTATTTAATACATAGAAGTTTTGTTACATCTGAAATTCGTCTAAGAAATTTTATTATGTTCCAAGGAGTGAACAATTATATATAATGTTCAGAAAATAAGTTTTCCAGCCCTTAAATGTTTGCAGAAGTTGTAATTATGGATTTGATGTAGCACCATTTTCCATTTCTTGATTGCAGAATCTTTCTCCTATTTCTGTCCCTATTTTCAGTTTATATCTCAGTGTCTCCTGGTAATGTTCTGGCAGCAGACAGTACTTATCTACAGAAGATATCACATAATTTATTTTCTTATTTCCTTTTTCAGATCCCGTCTTCTCCTTTGATATCCCAAAACGTTCTCCATATATATTCTCACAAGTGATATGTTTCTCATGCAAGATCATGTCTCTTACCAAAAGTTATATCTCTCCAAGGAATCACACCTCTTCCAAAAGTATTCGCTGTCTTTGAAAACTAATTCCTAATCACCTTTTTGGTCTTTTAAGGAGTGCTGACTTTTCTTTAGTGTTACCCCAAGTTTCCGGGATGGGGACGATAGGGGATGGCGGGACGAGTCCCCAAGTTTCCGGATTTTGAGGCTAAATTTGGGGATGGCGGGGGGGACGGCTATATAAAATATAGGGAAATTTTAAATATTCATAGTCATATGATAACATGGATAAGGCATGCATAATATACATTATAGAACCTTAACATATAACATTTGTGTTCAACATTATGCCAATAGTCAATATGCATTTAGAATTAACATACATGAATCATGAAACAACCTCCAAGTTATAATTTATAAACTTATATCAAAATGCCCAAAGGCTACATTGCTGCCATATAGTTTTTAATTTTGCTATGAAAATCAAAATACAATATCGTATGTCAATAATGAATAAACAAAAAGCACTGCTGCCCCTTATCATCTCCCATGACCGCATCAAAATTAGAGTCACTGCCACTATGATGGTCCTCCTCAACCAACAAAATTCCAACCAAACCCTCAGCTGTCTCCTCCTCATCTACCTGGGCCACGTCGTCGGGATCAATATCCCACTGTAGAGTTGGAGTCTATCAATACTTTGGAGTTTGCCAATCTTGAAGCCGAAGAGCACTATGAACGGCCACTAGCTTCTCCGCTCGTCTAGAGGTAAGTCTATTCCTCTTGAGGGAGTGGATAAAGCTATATGTGGACCAATTCCTCACTGTAGTAGAGGAACTGATAACCTATGCAAGAAGGTGAGTAGCAAGTGTCTTCAATTGTGGTGTATCCCTCCCATGATAGGTCCACCATCCAATAGGGTTCATTTGAGCTAACATAGCTCTATCCAACCTCGCCTGTGGTTTACTCAAGTTTGGGCCACTAAGATTTGCAAAGTCTAGGAATTGTGTCCGAAGTAGTGAGGCCTACTTTGCTGGATACATCTTATCAATGGCCCATGTGAACCCATCTAAAACCTCAGGGCCATTGCATGGAGACACCCTACCATCCCTTGGTGCATACCATTTGGGATTTAGAGCAAAGGAAGCCATATGAAGTAGGGTGTTTATTGTATTCCACCTCCGCGTCACAATGGGCCTAATGTGTTGCTCATATAAATCCAAAGTGGGATCCTTTGCCGCAATAGTTTGTTTGATCTTCCCAAGCATACTGTCAAATGTCTCATACATCTCTCCAAGACTAGGAGAGTTTATATCACCATATTGGATGGCATCTACAATAGGCGAGATGAAGGAGCAAATATATCTGCAAAATGCAAACAAAAAGTTCAAAATAATTAGTTGACAAGTTAATTGACATGTTAGAAACTTCAAAAGTTGGAACATTGGACAATAAAATTAAAATATTAAAATCAGAAATTTAATATGAAAATCAGCCATCTAATATGTCTTACCTCACATTGGCCCACCAATCGTCATTGAGGATCTTTTGTTTGACTGTCTTTCCTTGAGTAGAACTTGCATTAGGCCATCTAGTCTACTCTGCATTGACCATCATCAATTGTAGAGGCTCATGCACCTCAAGCATCCTCTCCAACAAGATGAATTATGTGGCATATCAACATTCATTGATTGAATGATTCATTAAAAAATAAAAATTTAAAACAAAATCAGATTATGAATACAAATTGAAATGTTTGAACTTTGAAGTTTCAAAATTGAAAGTGAAACAAAATGAAGTAGGTGGCATACCTTGTCTCAATAGGTTTGAGAAACTCCTCCTTTGAAAATGATCTGAAGAGAGCAGGCGAGGTGTGGTGATTACAAATGAACATCTGAATATTTCTAGCTTCTGCCACCGTTTGCTTCACCCAATCCAACTTCCCTATGTCTTTCAATGCATAAACACAACATGGGGTCCAAAATATGTGCCTATAAGTACCCTCCACCATCAACCCAGCCGATTTGCACACACGTGCTGAATTGGTGATCACCTGCACCACATTAGCAACCCCAACCTCCTCTATGGCATCTCTCAAAATGGAAAACTGGAAGTCTGCATCCTTACGTCTCCCCGAACAATTTACGGTTCGAAGAAAATAAGAACCAGCATAGCATGTGATTATCACATTGATGAGTGGCCGATGTCTAACATCAGTCCACCCATCCATCACTATAGAGCACCCCGTCCTCATCCACGTTTGCCTCATCTCCTCCATTAACACATCAAATTTGGAGTACTCTTTGTCTAGGAGGGTGGTGTGTAGCTTATGATCTCCAGGGGTTACGAATGAAGGACCAATAGTGGCTATGTCTTTCACCATTTGTTTGAAATAAAATGAACGGCCCACATGAAATGGGATGGCATGGGCAAAAAAGAATTTGGCATTGGAAGATTTAGTGGCTTCTCGTGCTTGGTTATTTAACAAGGACTCAACCGAAGATGCCTTCCCACTACCACTCACCTTCCTCTCTCCTCTTAAGGCAACTCCACTACTACCAACTGTGGAAGGAATAGGATTAGGCATAGATGATTGTGCACTTGGGAAAGAAGGTGACCCACCTTGAACCCCATCCAACTCCATTTGAATTCTTTGGCACTCTAATGCTTGATCATCTTTTAATGCAGGACACATTTTAACTCTATGGCCCACCTCACCCAAAAAATGAGACCTAACTCTTGTGTAGCTGCCCCTAAATTCTTTTTCACAAACATGGCAAAACCACACCCTACTCTCCCCTGAATTTTTTTTGTTTTTCACCCACGGGTGTAACATATTGAAGGAATGGTTTTTTTTTTGTTTAATGGGTATTTTGCATAGTGTTCCATGGTTGTTGAAGGGCATTGGAATGGGTTTGTTTGTTCTCCACTAACACCCTCACCACTTTCCCTTCTATTTTGCACTTCCTCACTATCACTCCCACCCTCACTGCTGCTCATGTTTTTTGTATCATATCGGCCTTGTGTGTGGCTAGATTGTAAGTAGATTTTTGCTCCTTTAAATTCAATATATAAGAGAGATATTTTGGCTGGGTTTTTCTCCCTTGAGGAGGGTTTTCCCAGGATAAATTTTGTGTTCTTTGTTCACTATGTTGAATTTTCTGTTAATTTGAATTTATGATTAAAACAACAACATTGTATCAGAGTGAGTTCAGGGGAAATTCGATCAGAAGCAATTGCAGGTTTAAGATCACTTCCAGGTGTGGAGGAATTTGATTTTATTTTTAAGCTTTAGGTGCTTTCAAGGAGTTCGATATTTGAAGCTTCAGCTATGATAGAATATTGTTATAATATTGGAGCAACAAGACAATATAGAGATATTAGGAGGAATCGCGTCTGAAGGCAGCAAGTTGGGTTTAGATATCACTGTGAGAACAAATCTGGAAGTATATGACTATAGTGTAGTTGTATATGGAAAATCACGAGTTGCTGTTGGTGTGAGTGGATGCGATGGTACATTGGTTTCTTGACATTGTTTTGAAGATCTGTGCGGGCTGTAATGGAGTTATGTTTTGGTTCTTGCTAAAGACAGTGTAGGTTCTATGTTATCTCCTCTCATTCTTGTGTCATATGGGATATGAGTTTAATGGAATGCTCAAGTCTGAAAAAATAGTGTTCATTTTTCAAGTCATATGAGCTTTTGCGCATTGGTGTAAAGTTTGGAAATTTACCTATGCTGTATGCATTTGATGCTTCAGAGATTTTAGGGAACTCTATCATTTACATTTAACAACTGAGAAGAGACTGCAAGACAAGCACCTGACTACATCTATTGACCAACATGAAGAGATAAGTATTTTATGTTTGAATAATGATCAAGAATTTTATAGTTAATAATGATTCATACAATAACATTGGGAATAGTGAATCATGTATGCTTCTAGCATTGATATTTCTCTTCGAGATAGTTTTGAACTATTATTAATCTCTCTAAAATGCTTCCAAGATGGATCGAAGAGCAAAAGGATGATGAGAGATTGCATAAGGAATTCAAGGGAGGAAGAGCTTGCTGCATCCTGTGAGGAAGACACGCAGGCTAAAGAAATGAACAAACATGAAGACACAACTTGTTGCCATGGGATTGAGTTGGTGGCACATAACTGGAGATGTTTATTCGAAGAGGAGGAATTAACATTCAGAGGGAGTCTGACAATCCATCAAAGGCAACCTTGGACGGGGAGGTCAGAAGGTTGATACTTGGAGCTTCATAGGGAGTCACATCATCATGACGATCTGCTGTTAGTGTATATTTCTCTGTGACGAAGAAGTATGAGGTGAAAGCCCTTGGTAGTGTATATTTCTCTGTGACAGAGAAGTATGAGGTGAAAGCCCTTGTAGTGTATATTTCTTTGTGACAGAGAAATGTGAGGTGCAAGCCCTTGTTCATCTCTGAGATGAGACATCACGTTGAGAGATTCCGTGATGAACCCTTTGTACTTGTGTTTTTCCACACATGGGAGTAGCCATGGTGGAAGTCATGTTGAGAGACTCCATGATGACATCACGTCGAGAGACTCTGTGATGGCAACTTGTACGTGTGTTTCTTTTCACACATGGGAGTAGCCATGGTGGACGTCATCTTGAGAGACTCCATGGCGACGTCACGTTGAGAGACTCCGTGATGAACCTTTGAGCTTTCCACAAATGGGTGTAGCCATTGTGGGCGTCATGTTGAGAGACTCCATGACGTGGATATCTGGAAGGATACCTCCCTAGCTAAGCGGGAGTGTTGATGTTTTAGCTGCAGGAGATATCCTTCTCTCAAAATCGAAATAATAAATGATATATAAATATTATTTTAAAGGCCGACCCAAGATGAAAAGTCACCTTGGTTCTTGAATGAGGCCTTGCTTGTGAATAGTCACCTTGCTTGTGAAGAGGCACCTTACTTTGTATATATGGAAGGAGATGCTCATTCATTTGATCATTGATTTTTTATTCACAAGAGACATTCACACTTATCAAGGAGTTCGTGCATCTACAATAGATCATATTATTGCATAAAGTAGATCGACATTAAGGAGAGATCATATAATTGTGTATTTGCATCTAAGTGAGGTGCGATTCTTTATTGCATCATATCGGCCTTGTGTGTGGCCAGATTGTAAGCAGATTTCTGCTCCTTAAAATTCAATATATAAAAGAGATATTTTGGCTGGGTTTTTCTCCCTCAAGGAGGGTTTTCCCATGATAAATTCTATGTTCTTTGTTCACTGTGTTGAATTTTCTGTTAATTTGCATTTCTAATTAAAATAACAGCATTTTTTATATTTAGAATGCAAGTTTCAACTGAAAATGCAAACAAATAAAAAAAATTAGACAATGCTTGCTTGAGATTTTGCAAAAAAAAAAAGAAAAAAAAAAGAGGGAAAGGAAATGCATACCTCTTTGGTGGATTTGCACTCCCAATAGCACTAATTTCAACCTCCTCTCCTCTTTCAAGCTGTTGTTCTTTCTCCTTCAATGGCTGCAACTTCAAACCCTTGGTTGCTCTTTCTCTCCTTCAAACACAAATGCATAAATGAATCAAAAGAGGCCTCTTTTTCCCTCATAAGACATCAAAAATCAATGGGGCCCACAATAGCCACGTAGGCAGGGCTTTTATTTATTTTTAAATGTGTTTTTTTTTAAACTTAAAATTGTTGCATGATGTGGGGGACGACCGATTGTCCCCAAGACGGTTGAGGGACGGCTTAGCCATCCCCTAGCAATTCCCAGGACAGTCAGTCATCCCCCTTTCCCTTTGATCGCCCCCCCTGTTCTAGAAATGTCTCCCCATGAATTTGCAAAAAAAGGGGACGCCAGGGGACTGTCCTCCAGTTGTTCCCCTATACCTGGGACGTCCTGGGGATAGGGACGAGGCATTTTATGGGGGGACACGTCCCCAAGTTTCCCTGCTTTTCTTTAATACATTTGTAACTATTTCTATTTAATCCTTGTTGTGCATGTTTTGCACACATGCCCCATTCGGAACGGGGACCCTCTCTTTCCTTCTCCTTGTTGGGTCGCTTTTGGCTTCGCCTCGTTTTGCGTGCCCCGTGTTGGTGTTCAAAATGGTCAATGAACCTCAAAAGAGTCATCAAAAATTTGGCCATGTTCTTTGCCCCCTCAAATTCCAAGGTCTTTAGTCTTGGCGGGTCCCTAGATGCTGTTTGCCTTAATATCTCAAAACTGCCAGCCGTGGGGCCCATCGGGCTCGACTCGTCGGATCTCCCCTTTCGGGTTTCCGTTGCTCATTTGTCAATTCTAACGGCCGTTCAGTGGCAACCTTCCGTTCATTGGGTCCTGGAGCTTCTCTCATCGTCGATTTCTCTCAGAACTTTCGAAATGGCTATCCGTTGACGTCTTCCTGGCTATCAGACCCCGACGATCCCATGACTGTTTGCAAATCATCTCACCTAACCTGGGTCCGCCATACAAAGAAATCAATGCATACCATTAATGGAAATTGGCCTATGAACGTTGCTCTCGACCCTTCATTTTACTTGGGGGATTCAAATCTGAGAAACAAAGTCCCCCCCTTCCTTTTCTGCCTTTTGCCTTGCTCCTGCTGACTTGGCCCCTTCTCGCATGCTTCACGTTTTCTGTCATTTTTGGACTTTGGGGACAAGTTGCCTATGGATTTGGGATGTTTTTGTGATGCCTAAGTGAATTGTCAAAGTTTCGTTAAGTTTTGGGAAGTTGCGGAAATTCCCTCTCGGGCTGTTGTCCCTCTATGGTTGTTTTTGGGCCGCCATCCCTACGTGGCCATTTCCAAGCTGTCATCCCTTCGTCGCCGTCCGAAACTTTCCTTTCGGGCCACCATCCCTCTATGGCTGTCTGGAACTTTCCTTTCGGGCTGTTATGTGCTCATTGTCGTTTCAAAAGTGCGGCGACCCTCCGACTTCCCCCTTCCAAACTTTCACATTTTTCAAAATTTGTCAAATCTTGAGGAAGTATGTCTTGACACTGTTTCTACCCTTTTTCCCATGTGCTAAAATTGAAAAATCTCAAATTTACTAAGTTTTGTGAGGTTTCAGAACTTCCCTTTTGGGCCGCCGTCCCTCCATGGCTGTTTCTGCCCCTCTGTCCATCCGTGGCCGTTTTTGGGTCTCTCCCTCCATGGCCGTTTCCGGGCCGCCGTCCCTCTGTGGCCATTTTCGGGCCTCCGTCACCCCATGGTTGTTTTTGGGCCTTGTCCCTCTGTGGCCGTTTTCGAACTACCATCCCTCCGTGGCCGTTTCTGGGCCGCCATCCCTTTGTGGCCGTTTTCGAGCCTCCGTCTCTTTGTGGCCGTTTTCGGACCTCTGTCCCTCCGTGGCTGTTTCCAAGCCTGTCGTTTGCTATTCGCCATCCGTTGTCCACCGTTCGTCCGCCGTGTGGCGCCCACCCCCTTTAAGCTCGCATTTATGTTTATGGTCCAAATGAGCTCCAAATATGAATATTATGATCTTTTGATGATGCATAAATGGATCTAACAAGGAGTTTGCAGGATTTGACTAACATTTGTCTTGATTTGTGTATGAAAGCACTTACGACACTTCATGTATGTAGGATTCAAGAAACCTACCGTGGGTTCGTCGGGGGGCCCATTGAGAAAGTTGAACAAGGAAAAGGCACATTGCTCCTTTCACCACTCATTTATGCTCGCCTCTGTGGCCGTTTCCGGGCCTCTATCCCTTTGTGGCCGTTTCCTGGTTGCTGTCCCTCTGTGGCCATTTTTGGGGCCTTCGTCCCTCCGTGGCCATTTCTGGACTCGTCGCCCGCCGTCTGTCGTCCGCTGTTCGTCCGTTGTGTGGCACCCGCCCCGTTTGAGCCTACATTTATGTTTATGGTCCAAATGAGCTCCAAATATGAATATTATGATCTTTTGATAATGTATGAATGGATCTAACAAGGAGTTTGCAGGATTTGACTAACATTTGCCTTGGTTTATGTATGAAAGCACTTACAACACTTCATGTATGCAGGATTCAAGAAACTTACTGTGGGTCCGTCGGGGGGCCCATTGAGAAAGTTGAACAAGGAAAAGGCACATTGCTCCTTTCACCACTCATTTATGCTCGCCTCTTCCCCTAGCACCCATCAATAAAGCTGGCATTAGAAGAAGGCCTATGTCAAGGAAGTCAGTGACAAATCTACAAAGGGTGGCCTTGAAGGTGGTGGGAGGGAGCGGCTATTTCCTCCCTTCAAACAAACGATCACGATCCGTCAGGAGCTATCTCATTAGATCATCTAATCCATTTAACAACGATACAAATCTGCAAACGGGATGCACTCGATTGGCTGAGAAATGTTTCAAATCCATCAGGGGAGGAAGGCAATTTCAGCTATAGTAAAAGGGCAATCAGTTAGAAGACAAAATTGCTACAGTGACTGGCCACTACAGGACAAAATAGAGAAAAGAAAAGGAATGTATTTTTAATTGCTATATAATGAGGGGTAGGTGAAGCCCTAGTGCAATCAAATCTAAGCCACACAATGTAAGTCAATTCTAGCCATTCATTTGGGCTTTGGAAAGCTATAAATAGGGGTCTCCCCCTCATTTGTAAATGGTTGGAGAGTTGGTGTAAAAACCATTTGCAGTAATAGAAGACAACATTGCATGATTTTATGGATATTCTCTTTGATTTTGCTCATCTTGCATACATGGTTCTACTTCCATGTTAGTTTCTTGAATGGCTGTCATGATGGTGTTGTTTTAGTATTTGATTAATTCCCAGCTCATGTTTTTTGTGGTTTATTGATGATGAACTACTTTGTAAAGCTAGTCTAAGCTTCCTTCCTTTATTATTGCAACTTAGTTCTATTGCATGTGCATGATGTGTGTGTGTAATATGAAAATTTGCAGTCCTTTGAAGATGGCATTGGTTTTGTGTAATTGTAGGTTCCTCTTGGCCAAGCAAAACCCAGTTTAGGGAGTTTGTCTATTGTAGCAGCCTCCATGATCACTGTTCATTCGTAGTTTCAGATCTAGGAACTTCCTCTCTTCCCTACCCTTTTCCCTTTTTTTTAATAAGTGACCTATGCTAAGGTTCATTGCACATTGTAAAGCTAAATCCAATGATAAAATGGAGTTCAAGACTGCTGTTTGAACCTATAGCAAACGCACAACAACTCTCCCATCTTAAGAACTCCATTTGCAGAATCCAACTTCCCCACTTTGTGACTCATCCGTAAGTCCGCCTTGTGATTCTAGCAAATCACATGAAACAACTGAGATATTCCAAGCATTGTCAAGACTTGGTATTAGAGACCTTGGGATAGTGTTCTGCAATCTGATTGTGGAAGATTGCCTTTCAAAAGAGGTAATGCACCTATGCATTACCTGTGTTGAGAAGTGCATAAAAAACACATCAACAATGCCTAATTTCTTAACATGGGTAATCACCGTTGCTTTATATCATTTGCTATACTTTATTAATCGTTGGATATTATAGAATATCATTGCTGTTATAATATATTATATATATTTTTTCTTTTTAATATATTTATTTTTATATTAGTTTTTATATATATTTTTAATATATATATATTTTTTTGATACGCAAGGTGATGATTATATTGATAATATAGAAATTTACAAACTGCTGCTAAGTAGGAATTATAGGTCCGTCTAGGACACAAAATCGAACAAAAAAATACCTAACCAGGAGAAACATCAAGATTTTCGCCATACAATCCCATTGCGAGATAAAAGCTTTGAAGCGAAGGATTTATATCAGAGGCCGAGCCTCATCAAACAAAAAACAAATACCATACTGATAATGCTTGAATCTACCAGAATTTAACAAGTTGAAACCCAAAAAGATTCCAAGAGCGGACGTCAACCAGCACAAGTCGCGATTCACATGAAGCCGTTTAACTCTGCAAACCTAGTGAAACCATCCAACCACTCCAACCCTTCCACCGGCACTAGCTTCAGCTTGCGCTTTAGAAAGTCCACCGCCACATCTGCAATCTTTCTGTGCCTTGATAATGCAGGCCCTTTAATGTCTAAGGGAAAGGGAAAAACTTTGACAGCTTCATCTGAATCCCATAGAAGAGCCAAGTCGGCAGGGTGCGGAATACCTTTACCTATAAAGGCCGCCTTTAGTGTCATTTCAAGACCGCCGAGCAAATCATCCCGGAACAGGCGAACCATCATCTCCTTGGCCTCCGCCTTCGGGGTGTCCAGGTCCAGAAGCACAACAAGAAACCGAGAGGAGATATGTGCATTGTCTCTGGCAAATTCTTTCCTTTCAAGGTGTCCTTTGCCTAGGACCATTTTAACAGCAACAATTGACACCGGATCGTCCATGAGCAAAATGCGCTTTAACCTCTGGTTCGTAACTTCTCAAAAGGCAATCTGCCTCTCCGTGGCCACCAAAGAAACTGGTGTGTCGACGCTGAAACATTCCAGACCTTCTGCCGAGATGTGGATGATGAATTTCGACTTTGACGTTCGAGCCATTTGCAAGTCTTTAACAGCCGTTCCCTGCAAAAAAACAGAAGACAAAACCAAAATGCGAAACCCATGCTTTAGAAATGACTTCATTAGTTCATTTAATACGCCCGAATGATGATCAGACAGGCCTTTGCACACGAAACTGGATTATGACGAAGCGAAATCGTCCTTGTAATGAATAAAGTTACGGCCTCCGACCATCCAACTTAAAACCATTATCAATGCAATTGATGTGAGTTGCCACTCGGCCCATCAGCAAACAATTCTAGGAGAGCCGTGCCCATCGTGTCACACTGACGGTGCAATGAGAACTGAACCAAACAAGCCCCCTGTCCTTCTCTAGAAGTACCGCAAATTTCAAGAGCTTCCGATAAAACAAGCAAACAACTCCTTCCTTCGGCTAAATTTAGGAGATTGGAAGTGACAAGACCATGCCACAACCATTATCTTCATGTCCGTCCCATCCGCCACCTCATGTCCACCCTGGACACCATGTGCCCAAGTGAGGGGCGAGGGGGAGCCCACCCTACCGCCCACAATATTTTTAATATTTTTAATATTATATTACTATAATTATAATTATAATAATATTAAATTATTAATATTTGTATTTATCTATTTTGTTATTTATTTAATTAATTAATTAATTTGTATTTCAATGTTTAGTTATTTTTATACTTTGGTGTTCTACTTCGGGGACATGACACAATGTAAGTGAATCCATAGCAGCAAACATCTTTTGGGGAAAAAATCGGCGTATATAAAGTAAAATTCTTTAAAAAATGGGAGATATAAAAAACATAAAAAATGTAGAAATAGGCATTTCTATAGCATAGAGATAGAGAGAGAATAAAATTGAGAGTTTAGCCCATGAATTATAGAATATATAATTTTTTGTTGTTTATGTTCATATCAAGTCTTGCCACTCCATCTAAGTTCAAGGTATGATCCATCTTCTCAATGGGAAAGTTCTGAAACTTAATTTTTTTGTACATAATTTAGAAAATTTAATCTGAACATACATGTTATATACAATATTGTCGTGATATTGAGGTATATGTTTGTTTTTCAATCTCTGTTTTTGTATATTGCTAATGTGCCTCCCTAAACGTACATTTCAACAATGAACTTTGCATTGTTGTTAAGCAATATTTCTAATGCATTATTCCACTTAGCTTGATTAAATATATTTGCATTCTAAATTTCCGGTCTTGGTATGGGGTAGGGTTCAAGGTTCAGGTACACCAATATGACATTATTTTTTCCTTGAGTACAGGTATAGGTTCAGTTTCATATATATAATTTAATATATATTAAAATTAATTTGGTTCAATGGTACTTGTCAATATCATGTCTTTTATTTGTGGCATTTTTTAGATTTCTTTTGTTGATTCTTTATGTGAGAATCTAGAGCTATTTTGATCTGAATGTCTACACTCTGAGATAGGAAGGATCCTTCTACTTTTGGTTCTCTACATTGATTTGATTGTCAAGGGAACACCTTATCCATCAATGATAGAGTCAAGACTGCTTTGCATGTCAAATTTTCCATGACTAACTTGGGTGTGCTACACTACTTTCTTGAGATAAAGATCACTTAGTCCTCTTCAATTGCTTTTGCACAACTTAAGTATGCCCTAGATCTCCTTGCTCAAGAGCCTCACAAGCTTCATTGGAAAGCAGTCAAATGCATTCTTCACTGCATACAAGGCACTCACAATAATTGGATTTACTATACAACAAGCACAAGTTCAGATTTGATTGGATACACAAACTCTGGTTGGGCTGGCTATCTTAATGATTGTAAGTCCACATCTGGCTACAACTTTCACCTTGGTTTCGGTCCCATTTGTTGGTAGAGCAAGAAGCAACATGCCATTGTGCTTTTATTGATTGAAGCTAAGTATTGAGGGCTGGCAATGCCACCACTAAATCTATTTGGCTTTATAGTATCTCACTGAGATTGGCATACCTTTTTCAAAGTCATCTATCATCTACTACAACTTGAGTGCTATTCAGATATTGAAGAATTCAATCATCATTAGAGGACCAAACACATTGAGATCCACATGCACTTTCTATGGGAGCTGATATAGGAGCAAGTCATTGAGTTGTGCTATTGTCCTACAACAGAGTAGGTTGCAGATATTTTCATCAAATGCTTCATTGAGAGCAAGTATCTCCATCTACGAGTTCTCTTGGGGGTATAGAACATCATTCCTTCAAGTGGGGCAACTTACACCTTTTTGCTTCATCCTCTCATGGAAGGGAGTTTTTCCCATTATGTTTAATTTATCTCTTCTTTTTGAGGGGATTTTGTTGTACATAGGTATCTCATTAGGCCTTGTAGCCAGGACCCATCTTTTACATCTTTTTCTTTTCCCCCTAAGTTGCACTTAAGGTGGGGTGTTAGTGAATGAGGTATATTTCCTAGCTAGTTCTCCATTTAGATCCTTTTCACACTAAGTTAAAGTTTACTTAGGGACTTTTTCACTTTATCCGACACTAGTTGTGTTTGTAACTTTGTAGTCTCTTGGGTGGTATATCCAATATATATTCACCTATTGCTTTCATTGTAATAACTCATGCTTGTATGCTTTGCATTTTTATTGAATAGAATATAGTTTATTCCATACTTTCTGGTTTTCTATTAATGCTTTCTGTTCATTCATTTGGATTTTTGGATGGCTTCATAGCCAAATCTTACAGTGTTTGTTTGGAGTAGCTTGAGCTAGACAAATTAAACAGTTCTAGTGATGAGGAGTTTGCCACGACCTTTGGGGATGATGATTAGAGGCATTTGCCAATTGTATTTAAGTTTTGAGTGTAATCGTCATATTAACATTGTATAATAATATATTGATAATTGGCATTTTTATTTTTCAATGCATTGTGTTTACTATTGGGTAGTTTACAACTTCAATTGTTATTTATTGTACTTTTTTTTATAACTAATTTTTCAAGTACTATATTATATTTGCACCACCATCCTCCCATTGCCCCCACTTGGTCCATCCACCCCTGTTCTGAAACTCCATGGAACCATGGACCTAGCATAGGGGATGTGTTTCTTGTCATGTTACTATGCTTATCTGCTTGCACTATAGAATTCTAACAGGATCTATAATGCAAAGTGTAGTAGTTATAAAGATTTTGTTTTATTTTTTAATCTGGTTATTTTCATTTTGTAATTTTGACTGTGGTAGTATTGGTGCTCTTTGCAGGGTCTAGGAACAATATATTTTAATATTTTGGGAGGGATATTTTTAAGGACAGAAGTGAGAGAATGTAAAATAGGGCAAACATAGATAGAAGAATCTTGTACGCATATGTATCTGCTATAGATCTCAGATCATTCTTAATGCTTTTTCTCACTACTTCTGAATTAAGTTTCTATCCTGTCTGGTATCACTTCATAGACTATCTGAAAATAGTTTGGTCGGTAGCTGTAGTAATAATTCTTTTTTGTAGTTGAATAGTGAAGCATTTCTTTAAACTTATGTCTGATGTTGAAATTGAATCTGATTCTGTATCTCTTGTTGGCATATTGGTCGCAGGCTGAGATTCAATACCTTCACGATTATGCAGGTATCACTGCTAGTATTGGCCTCACGGCAACTCCAGTTGTGGAGGCCTCAGTGGTTGTAGGAAATGAAGCTATTGCTGTTGGGGCGGAGCTTGCATTTGATACAACATCTGGGAATTTGAGAAAGTACAATGCAGGCATAAGCTACACAATGCCTGATTTTATTTCTTCTGTGCACGTGTATGTTAGCTGCAATTTGATCTGTTCAAACTCCTTTCTGTTGTTATTGTATTCTAAAATTTTGTCTACAAGTTTTACTGATTAGTAAAAATAATGTGTATTCCGCAGCACTGACAAAGGTGATACATTGAAGGGATCTTATTATCATATTGTGAGCCCTCTGACAAAGACAGCTGTTGGAGCAGAGGTTGCCCATAGCTTTTCAAAGAATGAAAACATATTCACCTTAGGTACTCAGCATGCCTTGGATCCCTTGACAACAGTAAAAGGACGCTTGGATAACCACGGAAAGGTTGCTGGTCTTGTTCAGCATGAGTGGAGGCCAAAATCTTTGATAACCTTTTCAGGGGAGGTTGACACTAAAGCTCTTGATAATAGTGCTAGGTTGGGTCTAGCTGTACTTTTGAAGCCTTGAAGGTAGTTTTGATGAATTACTGGAGAACTTTTTTGATGAATGATTTGGCTAGAAATTTTGTTATTCTGTGTGTTTGCTTTTGAGACAGAAATTCCTGCAATTTGTTTAAAGGCTTGCACTTGATTGCTCTTATTCAGAGCTTGGTAGTATGCAAATATAGATTTCTGTAAGGATGGAGGAGTTTTCCATGCATTATGAGCAGTAGGTCTAAGGTAGGGGAAGGTCCTTGGTATTGGATCATATCATACTATTGATCCTCTTTTTGTTACTCAATTGATGTTCCATTTCTTCTTAAACTCAAAATGGAAAATGACAGATTGTTTTTGGAGGAATCTTTCAGCTGTTGAGAATGCTTAGTTCGGTTTAAGGAGTTAAATATTTGACTAACAGCATATAATGGTTAAATTCTTATGTTTATACTTGCTAAAATTTGTTATCACTTTCTTTTAGTCATTCTTGGAGTAGTTGTCTCCATGAACTAGGTATTTGTCTGGTATATGATGCAATTAAATATAGTCCTATTGAGGGTGGTTTCAAATGTCAAAGGCTTGAAAACAAAAGCAACTGCTTTATGTGTGAGGAGTTCGTACTTCGTAATTGAAGTCAAACAAGCTACCTGAAGAGATGTCTGAATGGAAAATGCTAGATAAAGCAGCTATATTACATCTATGCATGCCTAATGGAGTTCTGGGTAATGTTGAAGGACAGGCTCTGTTACAAATAATTTTTGCTTCTTATTTTTTCCGTCTGTCTAAACTTTTTAAGTGCATTGTTGTACAATCACGTAATGTATGAGTCCATACCTTTTCAACCATGGAGGAATGAAAACGAATTTTATCTATTTTTGTGGATCCTATTATGCTTGTTGAAATCTCAAATAATGCTTGTGGATCACAGTGTTGTTATTTCAAGTATGCAGGTGTTTTTTGGGTCTATAGATGATAGCAGCAAGTTTCTGAGCATTCTAATCATTTAGGAAATGCCGGCCAAATTTCTTTGATTCTTTTTGTATGTAGTTGGTAAGTTCAAACAGCAACGTAGATTTTATAGGTGATAAGAGGCTTGCTACAGCCAACTGTATAGTTTGTACTAGGGCAGTTAAACAAAGCTCATGATTCATTGATGCTGATCTAACAAGATGAAAAAACGCATGGACATTGCCAATGACCATTGAAATTTTTTGGGGAGGATTGTGACTGGTTTACTAGGGTTGTGACTGTTTACTTGTAAATGCTACTTAACCGATTAACACAGAGTAAATGAGAATATATAACAACAGTTATAAACATATCAATTACTCAACAATACACATGCACAGACTATGTAGTGTATTCTTCATTCACCAGATAGGCAATGAAGTACATCATACAAAAATATGTGCGGTTCTCGATTACAATTGAAACATGAAATATATAGTTGGCCGATGTTGGTTGAGGACACCAACCGTCGGCAACTACCTAGTACAACTAACCAATGGTCAAGGACTAATTCCCGATTATAATTGTTTTTTTCTGATTACAATATTATTCATTTATTTATTTATTTGCTGACTACATAAGCCCCCCCAAAAAAGAAAGCCGTCTTCTAGATGACTGACAACCAAAATTGGAAGACAACTGTACAACAAACTAGTTTTAGTGAAAAGATGGATGAGAAGGCGTCCTTGGAGCTGGGTGGGCGAAGGAGGTTGGAGTAGATGTTTGAGCATTGAGTTGGTGGAGCCGGCATACTTCCTTTGTCCTCAACTTTAGGTGATGAGCTACTTTTAATTCCTTCTCTCTAACTACCTTTACCATGTGTGCAACCTCTTTCAGTTGATGTTTGATTTTCTCAATTTCCTTATCCTTGGCTTCAATCTGGGTTGCCATTTCCACCTCTTTGGTCTAAACCTGGTTATTCTTCTCCGTCAATTCTGTCTTTGGCTTGAATTTGGTTATTCTTCTTCATCAATTCTCTGTCTTTGGCCGCCACTTTTTCTCTTTCAGCCTATGTGAGTTATGTTTGCTGCTGCAATTGGTTGCCATTTCCACCTCTTTGGTCTAAACCTGGTTATTCTTCTCCGTCAATTCTGTCTTTGGCTTGAATTTGGTTATTCTTCTTCATCAATTCTGTGTCTTTGGCTTGAATTTGGTTATTCTTCTTCATCAATTCTGTGTCTTTGGCCGCCACTTTTTCTCTTTCAGCCTATGTGAGTTATGTTTGCTGCTGCAATTGGCTTTGAAAATGTTGATTAAGAGAATTTGCCTCCGCACGAACCTTCTGTGATATAGCCCTAGCCTCATCAATTTTTCTACTGAGCCAAAAATTAGATGCTTCTTGCTGCTTTAGTTTATAATACAGCTCTGTGTACCTTTTCCATGCCAAATAGGTTTGATATTAATTTCCCTTCTCTCCCTTGGAACATAGGCCTTGTGGGGGGTACCAAGTCGTGAACATCTCGGCAATCTCAATCTCTGGTTAACCTCTTAATATAAAAAGATTAGTGAACTCCCTCTCACAATCGGTCTGCATGAATATTAGAATTCTTTCGGTTTTTTGCCATGCCAATGGAGAATTGTTGCGGTCTAATTAATTAGAGATGTTAGCAACTCCCTGTATGACTACAACTATAGGCTCCAAACTTTGAATATACCTTTGAATAGTACCCATTCGATCTGTCCTATTTGGTTTGGGGATCTTGATGATTATCCCTTATGAATCACTAGATTCATCTTTTGTAGAATGAGGGGTAGCAGTCACGGGTAAGGTAGGAGTGGCGGTTGCCACCGTGGCAACTGGTGGCCTGATTGCCAACAATTGTGGTGTGGGTGTTGGCTCCTCTACCCTTCCTTTTGTATGATATAGGGGTGATCATCTATGTAGTGGTCGACAATGTGGTGATAGCTTGTGTACTCTCCCCTATGGATGGTACAACTTTGGGCTATTTTGTAGCCATCCCTGAGGTGAATTCAAGGGAGAGAAATCCTGGACCTAAATGGGAATGCCAAGCAATTCAAGCCAACTGTTAATTTGGATTGTCTCTATTGGTGGCTCTTCTTATGTGGCTGCTATCGATGAGGCTATAGAGGTGGTGGCTCGAGTCTCTGTAGCTGCTATTGTTTCCTCGGCTATTACTGCTTGTGCCATTGGAACTAAGGTTCGAGTCTCAGCATCCATGGATGCTACTTCGGTTGGATGTGTGTCTCCATGTGTAGTACTAACCGTAGATGAGGATATGGAAATCTATTTGTATTCCTCGTTGCTATCCTCTTCTTTTTGCTTCCTTTTTCTTTTCTCTGCTTTTATTTCTTCCACCATGACTGCCTGTGTGTTTAGTGTGGTCCATCAGAATACAGTCGACCAAAAACTATCATAGTTGGTAGCTGGGTGAAATTTACCCACTTTGGTAGTAGGCACTTGGGTATACATTGTGTTTAAAAACAAGGCAATCACATGTGGAGTCATGTAGAATTCCTTATGTCTGCATGCTAGAAATTCCCTTATTCTTTCTGACAAGTAGTGGGCCTAGTTGTAGATTTTCCCTATGCTTAGCCTAATCATGTAATCTACCATCTATATTGCTATATTTGACGCTCAACTCGACCCTATTACCCTACACTTAATCAAGTCCATGAGGCATTTCCAATTTGTATTAGCCAACATTTGTTTACGCAACCCTTTGTTCTCTCTACAGAATGTAATTCAAGTATTACGTACTACTGAGCAAACTAAATCATGTGCAGAACATGGAACAAAGCAATATAATAGAAATATATCATGTTTGAACATCAAATGCTTTATTCATTATCAAAAATATCACCATGTACAATCATAGAAATATCAACAGTGCTATCAACCATGACTATCCACACATAACCTTCTCCCGACTACAACAAACTGAGTACATATAACGTTCGGCGGTAGTTAAGTAACCAACCGACACGACGTTTCATAACAATAGTTATCACTAATCAGGACTTGATTACCCGAAAGTACATGACATGTATTATTCCCACTAACTATAGTTTTATTAGCAAATGGCCGACTATGACCAACTACAACAAAAGTAAAGATATACTACTTACATTTGTTACCTACATTCCAAATGGTGTATTTTTTCTTCTAAGTTTTGCCTACAATTTTTTTTAATTACCGCATCCTTTTGTTTTGGGCCCATTTTTGTTGTAGGTTTGGCTATTATTGTTCTAGAGGATGGTATCCCAAAAACCCTTCGAAAATCGTTTGGCTGGAACGATACAAAGATTGGGCATCCCATATATTCTACCATACTTCTATGTGATACTGATTATAATTCATCACCATTGATTTCAAGTAGGGTTCAAAGTCTCGTGATTTAAACAAAGGAGATTGTGCCACCTTATCTATTTGAGCATGCTACAGTGCCAATTTCATCGGATGGTCGTCGACATTGTCTTGCCACCATGCTCTGCATTCATTCTACGTGAGGCTTTCCCAAGTCAAAGAGTTGACATTCACATTTATGTTCTTCCCTTTGTCTCCTTTCTTTGACCTTGTTGAAATCTTTGGCCTGTACAATGCTCTTTTCCCCTTGCTGCTACCATTGGCATCCATTTTTCTTGAACTTTGAATTGCGTGTAGTTTTTTGTGAAGATGAAATGGCTTGATGAATGGTACAAGATACTTAACCTTTACTAGTCATACATTGTTACACTCTAGATGATCTGTACGGTGATGGGATTGTTTTGTTTGTAGTGTCTTCATTTTCTTTGTATTATCCTAGACAAGGTGTGTCGTATGGTTTGTTCAATCCCTATGAGTTGTACCAATTGATTGAGTGCATAGTATACAGTGTTATTGAGTGCCAACTGTGCATTGTGTGTCCATTCAGTCCTTCGTTGTACCATATAAGGTGTTGGCTTTTGTACAACTCCCCCTCGTACTATGCCAAATTTAAATGCTGCCCTCTGTATGACTCCATTGTACTGTGTAGGCGTGTGAGGTAGGCTGTACATTTCGTATTGTGTAGGAGTTAATTCTTCTTTGTACTGTTTGTCCTTCGAACTCCCTATGTCCTACCGTGCAAAAATTTGACTTATCGTACTTTGCAATGTCTTGACCGTATGATCTGTTGGATGATTTTTTCCCATACCATGTGAGTTTCTTTCCTTCGTACGGTGTCTTCTCTATGTCGTATGGTACTATGTTGGCCATGCAATATCCTTTTTCCTATAATCTATATGGTGTCTCTAGTCTGTTTTCTATGTTTTCCATTCTTTATGTTTTTTTAATTTTTCCACTGCAATTTTTTTCTTTGGCAATACTTTAATTTTTTCAACTTTGACCTTTTTTTTTGTCTTTTCATCCATATTTTTATATACTCAATTTTTAATTTTCCAATACTTCATCTTTATTTTATATTTTTTCTTCGAAATTATAATTCTTTGTTTTTCTCATTTTTTGAACTCTCATCATTTTCCACCACCATTTTCTATTTTTTGCTTTTTATGCCTTTTATTTTCTTTGCCCTCAAATTTTCTTTTCTGGCTTTTCCTTTCATCATGTCTCCTTACCTTCACCTCCGACACATACTGCCATCTACAAGAGAAAGGAGGTCTTTTATAACACTCTTTTTCACATCATGTTCCAAGATATTCCAAAGTAAAAAAATTATCTACAAGAGGAGCGGGTCTTGTACCTTTATAGCTGTTGTCGATGTATCACCCTTCGTATTGTTGATAGCATGTAACGTTTTCTCCTTCCATCGCTAGTGGACCTGTTAGATTTGGTATCACCTGCCTAGCCCATTTGAGGTCACCGGTGGAGGGGGCTTGCGATTATGTTCTCTGGCATATTTGACTATGTCTCTGTTGTATATGTTTGTTTGGGTGATGGAACATATCTTCCGCCATTATTAAAGATTTTGGGCACAATCCTTCCTTTTCTTGATATTCATCCTTGCCATATTCGTCTCGATCATCTTCATCCAAGTCATCTTCATTTTGGATTACATTTTCCTTTCCTTCTCGGCTTCTTCGTTGAGTTCATAGGACACGTACCCTCTTCTCTCTCCTTCATAGGGTGTAGAAAATTTTCAGTGGCCCCATAGTCTTCTCCATAGTGCAGGTGTTTTGAACAAGGCATTTGCTAAATTTTTATTTATTCGTGGTACTGCAACTCCCTCTATTTTTTTCTTAACGAGTCTTTCTTCCATGATTTTATGATCTCCTCATGTTACCCAATCTTCCTCTTCCACAAACTGGTTTCTAGTTATTCCCCAATCTTCTGCCACGGTCCTATTTCTGCTTATTGTCCAATCTTCTTATGTTGTGTATCCCAACATATTTATCTCGATTGGTGCTTCCTTTTTTTCCTTGTACAATTTCAATTTTGATATGTTGATGGGATCTTCTAGTAGAGTTTCGTCTAAGTTTTCAAGTTTAATGGCTCCGTTCTCACCAACTTCTTTGATTTTAAATGGTCTGAGCCACCTTACCTTAAATTTATTGGGATTTAATTCATCATGGTTGTTATATTTGAGAACTGTCCAAGCTGGAAGTTTGCTCATTGGAGGTGTTTGTTGTGCCAGTACTCTTTCTCTTATGCATTGCCTCCATGGTCCATTGTGCTAGTACTCTCTTCTCATCCAATTTGTTCCAACATAAATAGTTGTTTCTTCAAGCTCTCTATGTCGCCTAGTCTGTTCTCAACGACAATCCTCAACCTAGATGCCATGTACATGGTTGAAACTACAACTTCCTGACCATACATAAATTAGAATGGCATGTGATCTGTCGTCACCTTGTACCTCGTATGGGAAGCCCATAGTACGACCGACAGTTTCTCTTCCTTATCAACTTCCTCAATGCTGCACAGTTTGTGAATGACCGAGATGAGCACCTTGTTTATGGATTCTACCTGCCTATTTGCTCTTGGGTAGTATGGGCTTGACAAGTTGTGGAAGATCCGAATCTCTGTCATCATTAGGCGAATGACATGGTTGACGAAGTGTCCTCCCTTTTCACTTGTAGTCTATATCAGGATGTCGTACCTCGTGACTATCTATTCGTAGATGAATCTTGCCATACTAACTGTAGTGGCATTTGGCAGTGCCCGCGCCTCCACTAATTTAGTTAATTACTCCGTGACCATGACTATATACCTGCACCGATGGAGTTTACTGACTTTCAGCATATTGATGAATTCCAATCCCCACCGCTCGAAGAGTTCTTGAAGTTGAGATGGGAAGAGCGATATATAATCTCTCTTGAGCAGTTTGTCTACTCTTTGGCACATATCACATCCAACCACCCACTCTTAGGTGTTGGTGTGCATGGTCAACTACCATAGACCTACCAACAAAATTTTCTATGTTATAAAATCTGGCCCCATGTGTCCTCCAACCAATCCCTCGTGTGCTTCCTTAAGCACTCTGGGAATTTCTTCTTCCATGACACATCACCAAAGTACTTGGTTTGACCCCATCTTGTATAACAACCCATTAATGAGTTGGCATGTTTTACTTTTAGTACTAGTTTTCTCTGTTCCCTTGGTGGCATCTCCATAAATGTGGACGTAGACAGGTACTCTTCGATGCTCTCGTACCATGGGATAGTGCTACAATTTGGTATAGGTGTGCATCTGGAAAGTCCTCATTTACTCCTTTTGGTGGTTCACTTGATTTTATATTGGAGAGTTGATAGGAAATGATATGGCTCTTTCCTGGCTGAACAAAGTGAAGGGGAACTCTTGTAACAATAGGAGCCATTAGCTTACCCTTCCTTGAATTATCAGCTTGTTCACCAAGTACATGAGGGCCTAGTGGTTGACATAAAATGTGAAGGTGTTGCCAGCAAGTAATGCCTGAACTTTTGTTGAGCATAAACCATTTCTAGTGCTTCCCTCTTTGTTGAACTATAATTCTTTTATGCCTTCGATAGTAGCTAACTAGCAAAAAATACCAGTTGGTCTAGCCCTTGTAGGCCCACCTGTGCTGGTGTTGCTCCTATCACGTAGTTTGATGCATCCATATGCACATGAAATTCTTTACTTCAATCTGGTTATTGCTAGGATTTGCGAACTAATTAGTCAGACTTTAAACTCTTTGAATGCTTCTTCTTGATCTTCTATCCATACGAATGATTATCCTTTCCTGGTGACTATGTTGAATGGATAAGAAATATGGGAAAAGTTTTTGATGATTCTCATGTAGTATCCACCATGGTCGAGGAATGATTCACGCTGTGATGTTTTGGGGTGGCTTTGTCTATATGATCACTTGAATTTTATCTGGGTTAGTCTTCAATCCAACTTTGTCAACTATGTCCAAGAAGTTCCCTTTGAGGGACCATGAAACGACACTTCGGGTTTAATGTCAGTCGTGCCACTCTGCACCCCATGCATTCTCAGAGAGCTTTCAGATGTGTGTTTTTGTCACTATAAATCAACCAATCATCCAATAATTCCTTAAAGCTCCCCAGCGACATCTTGTCGAATATGTGCAAAATTATTCTCTGAAAAGTCGTGAGAGCATTGCATAGATCGAACAACATTCGGTTGTATGCATACACTCTATCTTCCACCACGAACGTCATCTTTAGTTTATCTTCTTCGGCTATGCTTATTTGGTTATAGCCCAAAATCCCATCCATAAATAAATAAATTTCATGGCCCGCCACCTCTTCTAGTATTGAATCGATGAATGGGATCTAGAAAGGGTCCTTTATGGTTACTACATTTAGAATTTAGAAGTCCACACATATCCGAATTTGTTTAGATTCTTTCTTTAGTGATATGATAATTGATGACACCTAGTCATTGACTTCAACTTTAAAGATGAATTTTGCTTCCAACCTTTTTTCAATCTCTTCTTGTACTTTAGTAGCATAATTTTTATTCATTCGATAGGGTCTCTTCCATACAGGTTGTACTCTTGGTACCAAAGGGATTCTATGCATGCATAGTTTTGGAGGTATGCCCTTCAAGTCTTTATACGTCCATGCAAAGGCATCTTTGTATTATGTGAAGATTTTAAATGTTGTCGCCTTCAACACTAGATTCTAGTCTTCTCCGATAGAATCATTCAAGGGTTATCCTCCTCTCCAAATTTACCTTCTTTATGTTTGGTTCTTCGTACTTGATCATCTTGTCTCTTTCAAAATTATGTGTTAGCATGTTGTCTACCCTGGCCACTCATTCCTTGTACTCTCCATACTTTGGATGAAATGCTTGACTCGTTGAGGCTTTGTCCTTTTCTTCCCCTTCTATCTCTTTGATTTGTAGCATATTGAAATCTCATTGGAATACTTCATAGTCCTTCATTTACTAGTGGAAGAGTCCATTGAGTGAACTCGTTTCGTCCTCCGACCAATGTTGAAGGTCCAGGACACCATCGTTTGGTTCCATGACTCCCCTTTCTTCATCCATTCCTAATCCTCCTGCAGACGTCAAACAATGCCAATTCTTTGTCGACTACTTAATTTCTTAAATTAATCACGCACTTTCTCCCATTGTTCTCTATGGAGAGTGTGTGTCTTTTCTAGTTGTGGTCTACCTTGGCCGCAATCAACTATCCTCTCCCTAGTAGTGCATCATATGCCTTTTTCTCCAATGGGATGACCACAAAATTCAACAGGAATGGTTGGGTCCCGATTGTCACCTTCTATGCCATCAATGTTCCCAATGGCTTGATGCCATGTTGGTCGGCACCCACCAACCGAAATGTCGATGTCTAGAGTGTTGGTTTCCTGAGGTACTTCCATGTATCTTCGAGCAGTATGTTCACTCTTGATTCTTCATCAACAATTGTGTTTGTTAGTTCCTTTCCTTTGATCTCCATTTGCATGACAACTAGTTTCTTCCCGATGTTTACCATCAACAACATTGGGTCGATGACTTCTTCCCCTTTGGGTGTTGGTTCCATTACCATCCCCTTTCTTCGACCTTCCTATTGTGGACTTTTCTCATCACCAACTATGTTCGTGATCGCCATTCCCAGTTGTGGCATAGTTTGGAGACGGTCTGTCACTTTAATTGTACAGTCATTTGTAGCATCCATCATACAATGTTCTTTTCAGACTCTGATCTCAGCGAGGTAATTGTAGTTTCCTGAGAGGTTCTTTGTTCTTTACCCATTTCCTATTCTACTTCGGCTTTGGCTTCCCTCATTCATTCTTTTTTCATATGAGGATTTGGGTACATTACCTTCTTTGTTTGTGCTCTAGTAATTGCTTGCACTTCCTCATTTCGTTCCTCCAAATCCAACATTTTGATGCCTTTTTGTTTTGGGTAGTTGGTGTCCTCATGGTCACCTGGTCCACACTACTTACACATCATTCTTGTTTTGTCTTGGTTACTCTGGAATTCTTAGGCAAAATGAACCCATTCGTTACACTTCTGCATTGGATCATTGGTCGCCCCTTTGCATTGTATTGGATTCTACTCCTTGGTCCACTATTGTTGAAATGATTTTTATTTCCTCTTACGTTCTTGTATCTGCTTGGAGATGCATTGGTATTAGTATTTTATGTTTTGGTGTTGTGGTCAAAGGAGTTTCAGACTGTTCTCCTTGGTTGAAGAACACTTGTGTGCTTCTTGTTTTAAGATTGTATGGGCATTCTTTGATGGAGTGTTCCATTACTTGGTAGATATCGCATAATAGTCTTTTTGGACATTTTTCCTTTGTATGACCTTCTCCTTTGTAGTTGGTGCACCATAATTCCTTGCTTTCCCTTGTTTTCTCCTTCTCAGCCTTCAGCGCCATCATCCTTATCATATCTTTTCTCAAAGCTTGTACAGTCTTCTATTCACCGTTGTGAATGTCCTATGTGTTGTCGTCATTGTCTGTCTTCTTCCATTGAGAAGATGTCTTGTCTTCACTTTCTATGTCCATTGCCCGATTGTAGGCATCAACGTATGATGATGGAGGTACGATCTTCATCCTCTTCCTTAGTGAAGGTATCGACCCTTCAATGAACCACCTTTTCTTCAACCCGTTAGCTGGTTGGATTTTCAGTTTGACAAACAATTCCTTAAGTCTACAATTGTAGGCTTGTATGTTCTTGTGCTTACCTTGTTTGGTGTTGTATATTTTTGCTGCTATTTCTTTGTCGTCCCTCAAAAGTTTGAACTCTTCCTGGAATGCTCTTTTCGATGCCTCCTGTGTGTTTTTGTGACTTGATTCCAGCTCGATATACCAATCTGTTGCTATTCCTCCAAGAAATGTTGGAAATGATCTCAGCCAATAAGTTTTGTTCTCTTGACCGTTCGCTACCCAAATTTTTTTGCAAGTTTTACAATGTCGTATAGAGTCCTCTGACCCGTTTTCGGTGAACTTCACGAGTTTCTTTCGCTCCACATTTGGACCCACTGGGGGATTGACCATCTTGCCTCTTTGATGCACCCTTTGTGACAGTAACCTACTTGGAGAGTTTTGATTCATACATTCTGGTGCTTTCACTACACTCTTGGACACACCACAATCCTCTACTCATGCCCTTTCAACGTTTGTCACCCATGGGTTGCCTTTGAGGTCTTTTTTTATGTTCCCTTTGTCTTGGTGTTTTCGGCTCCGATCTTCCAATGTTTGAATCCTCTTTCAATGTCCAATGTTCAATCTGGTGAATGGTCTCTATTAGGTCGTCGGTAGGTTTCCTTTGGCCTTCCCCTTCAACCAATTCAATTTGTATGGAGTGTTCTTGGATGGCCAGATTGGCAGTTTCCTTCTTGTCTTCCCCTTCACCTGATGGTGAGCCTTCTTTATCACTTGACGATGATCCTTCTTCGTTTGATGGTTCCCTAACAGTGTTCTCTTCACTTTCCCCTTCGTTCGATGATGATGGTGCACACCGTTCTATAACTTGGTCGGCAAGATCAATTTATGTTTTGTCATCAGGAAGTGGTAGGTGTCTGGCTATTTCAATCCAATCTCCCCTTGTATGTTTTCTTGTCCTAACAATTCTCTGTCTCTCCTGAATATGACTTCTACTTGCACTTCAACTTTCACTTCTACTTTTGGGTGGGCTTGGAATTTCTCTGAGAAATCCTTTTCCTTCATCAACTTCACCCCTTAATCGTCGTCATTCTATTTGTTCTTTTATCCTTAAGGATTAGTATTTTATGGCCGATTGATTATTGACCACTTTGTTTTAATTTCCCATTTTTGTTTAAAGTTAATGGCATTGATTCTTTGATGTACATTGTTGATCAGTATCACACTCTTCTTCCTCTCTTTTGTTTCGTTCTTTATACCACTATAGTATTTGTTGTCTCCATTGTTCCATGTCTTTCCCAACACAAAGGTCTTGCAGTATGATATAGTGTCGTGCTATGGCAGTCTGTCGAGAAGATGGTCAACCTCTAGATTGACAGTCAGGTTGTCCCAGATAGCGGCCTAAGGGACCTCTCACCTGAGAACTTCCCTCCGTATGTGTTCCTTCAATGAGATATCCCACAAATTTATGAGGTCTTCTATCAATGTGTCTTCTCTTTCCTTGTTTGCTTTCATAGGCTCTTTGAGTGGCTGACCCATTACAACACCATGACTCCTATTTGTCTTTTGTGTATTTCCAAAGTTCATATTGGCAACAACACCAAATGTTTACTCGTAAATGCTTAATCGATTAACACAAAGTAAACGAGAATATATAACAAGAATAATAAACATACCAATTACTCAACAATGCACATGCATAGACTATGTAGTGTATTCTTCATTCATCATATAGGCAATAAGTACATCATACAAAAATATGTGTGGTTCTCGTGTACAATTGAAACATGAAATATATAGTCGACCGATGTTGGTTGAGGACACCAATTGCCAGTAACTAACTAGTACAACTAACCAACGGTCTGGGACTAATTCTCGATTACAACATATATTAATTGTTTTTTGTTGATTACAATATTATTCATTTATTTATTTATTTTTCGACTATAGTGACATTACTTTCTTGTTTTCCTAGGGGCCAACAACCTGCTTCTTTTTCACATAGTAAATTCCAAGATGCAAATGCACCCCATCTTTGAGGCCTAGTTTATACTAGAGAAGTTAAACAATGTTCTTGATTCATATGATGTTGATCTACCAGAATGAGAAAATGCATGGAAATTGCCAATGACCATCAAAACTATATTGGGAGGGTTGTGACATTACTTTCTTGTTTTTTGAGGGGCCAACCCCCCACTTGGTTTTTCGAGTATTAAATTCCAAGATGCAAATGCACCACATCTTTGAGGCCTAGTTTATGCTAGGGAAGTTGAACAATGCTATTGATTCATATGATGCTAATCTACTAGAATGAGAAAATGTGTGGAAATTGCCAATAACTATCAAAAACACTACTTTCTCATTTTCCTAGGGACCAACCCCCATGCTTGGTTTTTCGCATATTTAATTGCAAAATGCAAATGCACATCTTTGAGTTGTAGTTTATACTAGGGAAGTTAAATAATGCTCTTCATTCATATGATGTTGATCTACTAGAATGAGAAAATGCGTAGAAATTTCCAATGACCATCAGAATTGTATTAGGAGGCTTGTGACATTACTTTCTCATTTTCTTAGGGGCCAACCCTCTAATTGTTTTTTCACATTTTAAATTCCAATTCCAAATGCTTCACATCTTTGAGGCCTATATTATGAGATTTTTTTAGACTCAACAATGAGTAGTTATTCAAGTATCATTTGCTTCAATATTATACTTCTTATGGAAATGATGCTTTTGACTCTAAGCTCTATGGAGCATGTATTTTAATCATCCTCCAATTTTGTCTTTTCATAAATCTATCATTTCATATGTTTTAGGTGTGAAATAATATATATTTTTATACATAAATCCCCCAAGATAAAATTAAACATCATTAACATAAGATATTTTATGAATACAAAATGGGAATAATAAACATTTTGAAATTAAATATTCATAATTTTAAATAATAAGGATAAGTACAACTAGTTACATGAATGCACTAGAATTTTTGAACTTTGTGTTTATTCATGTTAGAATTATTTTTTCTATTGTGGAATCAATATGATTAGTTAGAAAAATTTATTAGAATTTTCTACTATCAAATTGATTCAACAAGGGTCCTATGGACTAGGCCTACAAATTTGATCTCTATTAAAATTTTAAAAATTTAGAAATTCGATTTGACTTGTCTCAAATTTTTCAATCTAATATTTACATAAAATCTTGGTTTTTTGTGTTGAGTTTTTACGACACTTATTTTTGAATTTTTTTTTATGGTAAAGCTTAGTAAGAATGTTGAATCATTGATTTTTTGACCTTTTTATTGCTAAATCTTAATAAGGTTGTATCAATGATTTTGAACAAGATCAAAGACAACAAACATATGATACAAGACACATTGGGATGTTGATGCAATGCCAATGTAACTAGATGGTTCTTTTTAAGCTTTATAATGTGTGTTAAACATGTTAGCATTTTAATTTGCATCGTTTAATGCACAAAAAAGGAACAATTATATAATATAATTGTTATTTGAACTAGAAGGGAAAACCCCCTATAGAATAACAATTGATCTACTATAAATAATATGTACTTGAAATTTAAAGTATTTATAATGTCCTTTTAGGGATATTATATTTAAGCTTAAATAAATTTTAAATGTGTATCTTTTTAGGTTTGCTTAATGTAAAAGATTGAGATGTTCTTTCAACATGAAGCAACTAATTTTATGTTCTTTGACTAAACATAAATCTAAAAATAGAAACTAAACAAATGTAAGTATAAAATAGAGGTTAAATAAGCTAAAAGACATACACAAGCATGGAAAACTTTAGTGGTAAATCTTCGTCAATTGGCGAATTCTAGGAATCGGCCAAGTCAAAATTGGCGAATTCTCACTCCAAACAGGGTGTCCAAATTGCTTGGATTTTATAAAGTATAGGTCTAATGCATGTCCATTCGCCAATGAGTTTTTTTATGAGGCATATTTAAGCAACAAATTTTCCATTGTCAAACTACGTGTTTCAATTGGACCAACTAATATTTTCACCTAGAATCCCGAAAGCATTTAATAAAACACCTACATATTCGCCAATACTATTAAAACAACATTGTATCAAGACCCATTTCGCCAATTAAAATTTACAAATAGTTGCCTGTGAAGACCCATTTTACCAATTAAAATTTTTAAATAGTTGCTCATGAGAACCTATTTTTCCAATAACATTAACAAATAATTACATTTGAGGACACATTTTGCCTTGAAAATTACAACGTATTGTTGTATAAGCAAGTGGGATTTGCCAAATATTTAATATACCATTTAAAAATCCCGCGGAATTCGCCAAATATGGATTGATATAAATACAATCGAAAGTGTCATTTATTCTAAATTTCTTACACATTTTGTTTAGTTCTGAGGTTTTACTTCTCCATTCGGAACTGGAAGTCAATGAATTGTGAAGCCGAAAACGTAGACTTAAAAGGTGAGTGATCATTTCTTCATAGTGTTATTAGTTATAATAATACGTTTTCTTTATTTATTTTCCATTCTTGCTTCAACAAAGTGAACCTTAGAACCAAACTCTGAAGTTTTGAAGTTTTCAAACCTCCAACCCACCGAGTAGAAAAGGTGAGTGATCATTTCTTCATAGTGTTATTAGTTATAATAATAAGTTTTCTTTATCTCTTTTCCATTCTTGCTTCAAAGTGAACCTTAGAACCAAACTTTGAAGTTTCGAAACCTCCAACCCACCAAGTAGAAAGATGATCAGGAAGACTTGCAACTCAACAAAGTGAACCATCAAAAAAATTGAAGAATTGGTAAGTTATGAAAATTTAGAACTCCGCGACAAGGTTATAAAACTCTGAGGACTAGCGACTAAGGTTAGGAAAAGCCAAAAAAAATATATTGTATTCCATGGTATTGAATTTGATATGTGATTCTGCATCATTTTTAAAGAACAACACTTATCACATTACTTATAAATTCCTATTGCATTGCCATTCACACAATCTTTGATAAATAACTAAAAGGAATATTATTAATCCATTCCTTGAATAGAAGCTAATAGTTCAACATCCATAACTTATAAGTTATAAGCTAACAAAAGCTAACAGTTCAACATAGATAACTTATAAAGGCATCCAGTGTCCACCCAACTTAAACAATAAAAGCTTAAACTACCAAATCACCTAAATTATACTGAGAAATCCTTACACATCTATCACCATAAAATCTTTATTCATAGATAAACATTCCATAGCAATGAAACTATCCAAAAATCTATCAATCTCATGTAAATAGAAATAGAATTTCTAAAAGAAAGATAACAACTAAACCAATATCACTGCACTCTGTAGAAATTTTATTCACATATAGTAACACCACAAAAATATAGCAAAATTATATCATATGTCATCCCAATAATAGATATCACACTAGCAAACATTCAATATAAACATAATAAATATATACACCATAACTCAAATATTATGCCTGCGTAAACTCCACCAATGTCTTCTATATCAAAATAATAGATAATAGCCAAAATAACAAAGTTTTCCCTAATGAGTAAATCAAATTTTGCTCAAAAGAGCCTAATCACATCAATCAAACCAATATTTAAACATAGCCAATGTCTTTGGTAATGGTTTCTTGAAAGTAACTGTACCAAAAATTAAAAGAAGTCATTAACTTAAAAGTGCCAACTTTAAACAAAGTATATGAAAATGCTAAAATAAAACTATGCATCATTCCCAGCCGCTTCAACTTCATCAACTTTCGGCTCCTCGTTCTCTCCTTGTTGCAACAAATTCTCCTACATCTTCATTTTGGCTTTATATTCCCTGTACTTGGTAATGATTGCAAAAATCTCCCTGCTACCTAGTGTTAATGTGATCTAAAGCCTAGTTCTCCATTTTTTCAGAGCAACTTCGGCCTTGTTCAATGTGTCAGACCTCCTTTTTGCTTCAGCTTTAAAATTTTTGAGATAAAGCTCCAGCCTCCCAAGCTTTGAGAAAGATTCTTTACTCATCGTAGCAGGATGTGCTACTTCTCTATTGAAGACTTCTCTAAAATTTGAGCAGATTTCTTTTGTGTCCAGAATTTTCTCATCAAAATCATCCGTTATCTTCACCTGCAGATCATGAAAGTTCCCCTTGATTTCTCCTAACATATTCAAATACTTCTCCAACACTTCTGTGATTTCCTTTACCAGGTCATCATATATGTTTAGTTTCCATTTAAGTGAACCAAGCCATGAAGGATCTAATTCCTTTGGATCACTAACAATCTATTCATTTACCAACTTCAATCGATCCATGGAAATTAACTCTTTCATTTCTTCTGAAACTACATACAACTTGGTTGGATCGTTTCTAACCTGCTGCACTTCTGCTATTAATCCTTTTCTTTTATCAACAATGTTAGTGTAGGAAATCACAGATTTACTAATAAAAAATATAGCTTCCTAAGACAATTCTTCAATCCACTCACTAGCAGCCTTGGAATAATTTAGATTTTTCTTAATCAACTGCATGGCAGACTCATCAATAACTCTTTTTTGGGAACTAGAAGCCTTAGTATACAAAATGGGAGAAACAATGGAAGAGATAAAGTTTTTGAAATCCAAAATTTGAGATTGCAATTTTACCCTTTCTTTCCTTTCTTCTTTTACCCGCTTGGCTAAAGCATTGACTAAGTAACTAGCATGATATACATCACCTTCAAGTGTCTAGGGACCCATGTCAACATGTATGATTTTATAATCATTGGTGGTTATCTTCTCATCATCTACATATTTTAAAGGTTCTGAAATTTCTAACACCTGATTACCAGAGACAACATCATTCAGAATTCTTGACATTTTCTGGGCTTTCTTGGGCCCTAAGGAAGATTGGAGTAATTTTGTCACTATATCTACTCCAACCCTAGTGGATGTCGTAGGAGTGTATTTCCTCTTCTTTTCTACCGCTTTCCTCAACCATACTGGAGAGTTTTCTATTAGACTGGGGGCTTTATCACTTTGAACCTCTCTAGACTCGCTAGGAATAATTAATATGTTTTCTATAGGAGGAGATTGAGAAGATTCTTCAGACAATGGTGGGAAAGTACTATCTTGAACAATATGCTTAAAGATGCTCTTTGAATCTTCTGACACATATTTTTTTGGACATTTTTCTTTTTAAGAGTAGGGGTGGATGGGCTGTCTTGTTCACATATTGATTTCTTCGGATTTTCACCATCACCCCCAGATTGTGAATTGGCACTAGAAGACTTGATGACTATCCTCGCCGATGATGTACCTCTAGGGACTACTTGGCTAGATCCTTGCTCATTTTTTTGGGATGATTTTGGTTCATGAACATAACCAACAACCCTACACCATTTTCCCTCCAACCAATCTTGAGTCCTTTTGAGTATTGGTTTGGCTCGTTTACTCATATATAAAACTTCATCTTTATCCCAGTCAACTCTGGGATGTGATTTATTAGACAATTTCTCATGTTCAGGATCAAGAACCATCGAATCTTCAAACACATTTTCAGGAATTTGGAAAGAGAGACCAAAAATTTGTATCTGCTCAAGGGTTAACCTCATATGGTCCCTTCTGAAAGTTTCATTTTCATTAGCACAATCTTCCCAGAAATCTTTGATTGAAGGTTGGTGTTGATATGAGCTGTATGCATACAATTTTTTTCTCATAAAGCCCTTGCTGTCAAAATTAGTTCTTACAAACAAATACTAGAGATTGTATTCTTTGAGAATCCTTTCAACATTCTTAGCCATCTAATTACTTTTGCAAGAGAAATAACGAGTAACTAACGGGAAGGTATACCCTCGCTTTCCCATATTCATGTATTTTATATTTACTATGGCCATTTGTCTACAGACCTCCAAAAATGCCAGTAAATCCTCAAGGTACCTAGGCAATTTAAGTGGAGCCTTCTCGTAACCTCCAATTCTCAAATAAGAAAAAATATCAAACTGGATATAAAAACTTCCAAACTTCAACACTAGAGATTTTGATTCAAGGGAAAAACACATTTTAGGGTTTCCATCCAACTTTCTCACAACTTCCATTAAAAAGGCATCATTAACAATACAATATTCTCCCATCCCAACCCGCCTGGTAAATTGCACATAACACTTATACTCAGTCATGCCAGGACTTGGTGGTACTAGTGGTTTCAATGCTATCCAATAAACTCTTTGACTAGCAATGATATATATCAAACAAGAACACAAATGAAAGGTAGCAGTCTTCTGAAAGTTAACTAATTGCTCATGCAAGTGAAAGCAAATTATCTCAGCCCAATCGATAAACACATTATCATCATAGATAACTAAAATGAACTGACACATCCAGTCTTCAAATAATTCAACTTGTGCATTCACGATGATACGATGAAGTAAAGCAATAACATCAAATTTTTTTGCTTTAAAATGTGTCCTCTTAAGTTTATTGGGCAATTGAGACTTACCTTTCTTCTTTGATTTTAACCACCCTTTGGCCATAGAATTTTTACACTAGGTTTCATTAGTCCTGAAATATTTACATTAGCTATTACAACAAACATCTCCTTTACGGGTGCCTTCTTTGGAATTCCCAATGCTTGAGAAATGACCTTAGGAATGTTTTTAGCTACAATGGTTCCATCTGCAACCTTGATTTCCCGAGTTTCAGGAATGTGCCTTCTCGCACATGCAATAATTAGGTCAACACTCAGCACTGCTTATGGAAAACCTCTGGCCTGAGCTAGTCCACTTTTGAACACCTTCACATCTACAAAAAAAAATTATTTACTGTCGAGACATGCCCAACATTCTTCCAATTTAAAAAGTCCTAGCTCTATATCCCTCACATTGAGCCAACGATTTTCAATTTCAGACTGCATGAGCTCACTATGCCTAACGAGATGCTTGAATTCCTGAAGAAATAATAGTAGCAAGTATGCTTGAATTTCTAAGAAAAACTACGCCACCCACATATGCCATTATTGTTGATAGGACGTGCTTTAAATGCGGCATTCAATTTCATACCTCGAAAAGATAGCATTTAAACTTGCATGTTTTTGGAAATTCCTGAAAAGACAACTCAAGTTCATTCTGTACATAGCGTTCAATGATATGTAAGACAACGACGCCTTTGAAAGGCAATGTCTGAGAAAAAGTATGCCACCTTCAAGGCCAAGTCATATAAAATGACAAGACGTGCAATCAATGTGGAGTAAAATGAGAATGCAGGCTAAATGTCTGAGAAAAGCTAAGCCACCCACATATGTTGTTATTGTTGATAGGATGTGCTTTAAATGTGGCATTCAATTTCATAGCTTGAAAAGATAGCCTTTAAACCTATATGATTTTGGAAATTCCTGAAAAGACAACTCAAGTTCATTCCATACATAGTGTTCATTGAGATGTCAGATGACAATGCCTTTGAAAGGCAATGTCTATGCAGCCCACAAAATGGGCTTGATTTGACAATTTGATGGTATTTATTAATTAATTAAAAATAAAGAGTTTATTTTTAATTAATTAATAAATTCCCTCAAATTGTCAAATCAAGCCCATTTTGTGGGTTGCATAGCCAATTCCTCTTTGAAAGGAAAGATAAGTCCATGTCGCGTGGTCGCTGAAACTTGGAACCTCAAAACCAAAGTTTGAAGTTTTAATGTTTTCGAAACCTCCAACCCATCGAATTCGACTAAATCCACACACCGTAACTCAAAGGTTACATATGCATGAACTTAAGTTACTCAACAAAGTGAACCAAGTTAGGGAATCGGGTAGTTATGAAAATTTAGAACTCCGTGACAATGCGACATGTCAAATGGTTATAAAACTCAGAGGCCTAGCGACTAAGCTTGCTTTGCTCCCTTGAAGTTGAGTCTACAATGATACATCAAATGTTCTATCGAACCGTGAGTAATTTATGATATAAATATTAAACATGTGTTTTAAAGTTTTTTTACTTTTAACCATTAATAACACTAAGCACAGTAACACTTAATGTTGCAATTGCAAAGGAATTAATAGAAGGAATTACAATGTCACATTAATAACACAACCATTAATAGCATAGTAACACTTAACATTGCAAAGGACTTAATAAAAAGAATTACAATGTCAAATTAATAGCACAACCATTTACTTTATTAAATCTACATGCAATTATCTTTTTTTGCTAGGTAAAACACTGTTAGGGGAAACACCTTGTATTGATTATCAAAAAAGGATTACATGAGTATCTATTTTTCAAAAAACTACCTTGAAGGCCTTTTCTATCAAGTGACCTTCCCTGATCAGCTAGCCCACCCAGATTTTCATGCATTACAAAATTGGCCTAAATTTAAGTACAGGCACTCCGAGACTCGAGACTAACTCAATTACCCTATTACTGTTACTATTTATATTCAACAACAAAAAGATGAAATCATACCCAACCAGACTTTATCATTCATCATCATCCTCTTCATCATCATCATCCTCTGACTCTATGCGTTTTAGGTACGCCTTGCAATTTGCAATCACCGAGTAGTCTGCTCCACATTTCTCATGTGTTGGGCTTTTGGCCTTTTCCTCTGGGTCCCTGGGATCATTTACAAGCCATTCTTCCCCATCTCCAAAGTCCCAATCATCATTATCAGCCACTACAATTTCCTCTGCCAGACCTTCGTCGTATCTCATTGCCCACCCACACGGGAGATTGGTCGTCAACTTTGCTGCCCTAAGGAGAAAGAAAATGCTACGGTCCCTTTTTGCCCACAATTTTTCAAATCCTTCTGGGTTGATGGTTCAGACCAAAGGAAACTTCATTACCTCTCTCCCTCTCATCTGCATCATGTAGTAGTTTTGTGGCATGGGAATTTGCCTATTCTCATCCACATTATCTAGCGCCGCGTCAATGTCGCCCAACAATGCGTGCACGAAGACTATTTGGGTCAATTTTTTGCTTCTCTTTCGAGACTCCCATATGCAAAAGGACTGCTAAGAACATTGCTAGAATCTCTGTATTTGCTTTGGCTTTGTGACAAGCCTTCATAAATTTTGACCCAACCACCTGCTTGGTTTCCCAAAGAATGAGTGGACGAGTCAAATTCATCAGCCCCTACAGTTGCTTATCGGTTATTTCCCCCCTGAAGGCCTGCAATTGCTTCTCTGTGTCCAACGCAAGCAACGTTTCCATTTTACTCCTCGCCCACAACTCGCCTTTCTGGAATTTTCTACCACTACTTCGAATTTTACAAATGGAATGTGATAAATGGCTACTTACTCCACCTTTGCATGCAATTAATACTTAATTTTTCAAAGGAAAAAAACTAATTTGAATAACTCTTTACTATAAATTTATAACCATTTATTTTATTACAACTAAATTACAATGTCACATTATTAATATAACTATTACCTACCCTATTTAATAAATTATGGGCCACTAGTGCCGCTTCCAACCTGATTCGCGCAAACCAAAAAATAAACTTAGTCAATTTGTGTATCTTAAGCATTACATGTATAATTAAAAATTAAAATGTTTAATTTGATTGACATCTAGCTACATGCAAATTGTACCTCAATCTGACAAGCTGTCAAAATCACCAGACTCCAGTCAGCACTACCAGTGCCACTCAAATGATATGAAATCATTACAAATATTGTTTCATTAAAGCTATAGCAACTATAGCTGTCCATCAAAAATTCATTGAACAGTAGTGGTCCATAATGTTGCGTGGCCGTTGAAACTTAGAACCTTAGAACCAAAGTCTGAAGTTTCGAAGTTGTCAAAACTTTTAACCCACTGACTACATAGATGACCAAGAAAGACTTGCAACTAAGGTTAGGAAAAACACCAAAACCTCGACTTTGGTGAATTAAGATAGGAAAGGTGGCAAGGACGGTGCATTTATGAAGTGAAGATCGCAGGTAGATTTTAGCAAGTGGACATGACTGGAGGATCGATGGGTAATTAAGATCGGTATGTGTGGAGTTTGGAAAATTATTATCTCTCGGCTAGGGCTGGAATTTGATGGCCACCCCTACTTGTCATATGAAAATTTTGTGATGTTTTTATTCATTTAAATTCCTATCACTTTACGTTTTATGAAAAAAATTAACTATCAAAAAATATTTAATTTATATTTTTTTATATAAAATCTTTTATATTAAAATAATATTGATTTTATTAATCATACATATTAAATAAATGTTATTGAATTTTTTTTATAGTTTAATCCTTAAATTCATCTATCTAAAAACATAAATTATTTGTAAAAGGAAAATAAAATTTCAACATGCTCACCAATAAAACCAAGTTACCAAATGTTGTATTATCTTGAAAAAAATAAAAGTTGAGAATCACTGTAAACAAAATGCTATTATATACTTTAGATTTATCTTCATCCATCAACTACCAAAAAATATTTCAATTTTAAACTAATGTTATAAAATATACTTTAGGTTTATGTTCATCCATCAACTACCAAAAAAGTTGATTAACTAGCACAGTTTCCATTTCCAACATATCAAATTATCCCTAATCTACCTGCCTGAAATCCAGGCATAACCCCCAAAAATAAAATCACAGACAAGATTTAGTACAATAATCTATTTTTTTTTTAAAACTTGTACTACTCAGATGCCTTTGATGAATTACACGTCTTCATCTTCTTCCTCGGATGTAGACCCTTCTTTTCACGCATCTCTACTCTAGCGATGTCTTTGAGATTCTCTATGACCTCCTCAACCTCAATTAGCTCAACACAGATTTTGAGTGCTTGCCACCTGCACTCTGCACCTTCTCGCCACAGATCTTTGGTGCATCCTTTTGGCCACCTGATAAAGAGATGATTTAAATTCGCGAGCTCCAGGCCTACACCATCCATGCCTTCAACCTTAACAAGCCCCACTTCTGGTATCACTCGTTCTAGAATGCCTTGCATATCCTCTAAAAAATCTTTGTGAACCAGAGTTTTCATGACTTTCCTCACTACATCCATTGGTTCTCCTAAGTCCAGACCCCAAGCCATGACCAACAAATAAATATCCATTTTGGTCCTGTATCTGTGCTTTAATTTTTCAAAGCCATTACCCAAAATAAATTGAATTGCTTACGCCACCTACACATCCTTGAAGAGAAATAAACCCCGCAACCACTTCATAGACGCTTTTCCAATGAAAGGGTCTAGCTTCCTCCGCAATGTCAAGGTGAAACTGGTCTCCATTGTTTCTCTGGTTCACTTTCTATGAAAACTTCCACGCCTCCTTCGCTTACTAAACAATGTTTAATTCGCCAATGTTTTTTTCTGGCTATTCATATGGTATTAATCCATGTCGCCGCCCAGTACCACAACCAAATTGAAAATTTCAATAGAATAAATGAAAGGTAGAGTACTTCGATGCATTGAAAAGAGAATTAAATGTCTCAACCACTGATTTCTAAAAATCTAACGATTCTATTGTTATTCCAAAGGTTTCAGTTCGCAAGTCTAGTGCTTCAAGAATTTACTTCTGGAGTGCATCTATAGTTGTCCATCGAAAATTCATCGAATGGTCCCTCTTTTAAAACAAACTTTATGCATGTGCATAATTTAAAATGGGGACATCGCTAGGTTGATGAGACTCAACCCTCAGGATTAAAGAGTTAAGATTTAAGGCTTTGTCATAAAATATTTTGGTTTGACTTAGGCAATATTAAACGGTAAACAAGAGCAAGATGACCGATAGACCTAAATAATTAATAAAATCTCAACCATTGATTTCTAGAAATCTAACGGTTCTAGTGTAATTATGTAGGTTTCAATTCACAATTCTAGTGCTTGAGAGATATACTTCTAGAATGCAACTATAGTTGTCCATCAAAAATTCATCGAACGGTCATGGTCCATAATGTTGCGTGGTCGCTGAAACTTGGAACCTTAAAACCAAAGTCTGAAGTTTCAAATTTTTTGAAACCTCTGACCCACCGACTACAAAGATGACCAAGAAAGACTTGCAATTAAGGTTAGGAAAATTTGCACCGACACTTCACCATTGCATTTTTTTATTAGTTTCATATTATGTTTAATTCACCAATGTTTTTTTCTTAATCATTTGAAAATAGGTTTAATTAGCCAATGAATTTTATTTTTTTTGGTTTGAAAACAGGTTAATTCGCTAATCGAAATATTTTATTGGTTTGAAAATAGATTTTAATCACCAATGAAAAAAATTTAGTGGTTTTAAAAAAATTGCATCTCGTCAGTATTTTCCACAGACTTCTAGTGATTAGAAAATATTCACCAATGGATTTTTTTTTCACAAAAACAAAAAAAAATCACCACTAAAATTAATATTTTTATCATGAAGTATACAAGATTCACCAGGATTTTACACCTTCGTCAAGGGGGGGGGGGTTCTTAAAGTTTTCCCTGTACACAAGAGGTTATAAGCTAAATGTGGCAATTGCACTCAAAACTAGAACTATTGATTTAACGTCTATTGAAATACAAAACTTATAAAAACACAATAATAAAGGATGAAAATACTTTTAACCGTAATTTACAATTGAAATAATCGTATTAAAATTTATTAGATGATGAAATTTAGATTTAATAATGACTTTGAATACTTAGTAAAAAGCAATTACAACAATATGTAGACATGAGAATTACTATTAGAAATAAATGTAAAATAACACTTATTTATATTGTTTACAATGAATTGCATGAAAACAAATGAAGGGAACTATCAAATAATTTCTCTAAAGAGGTTGATTGCCTCAATGCAAGTTTATAACAAATTAATTCTATTTACTAATTTTAGTTCTAAGACATGCAGCTATCAACTCAAGTGATGATTAAAATTATCAATGCTCATTTTTTAGAAGTCACATCTTTCACATGACAAAAGATTTGAAAATAAACTTCTACCAAAAAGACAACCTAAAAATAGTTGACTCCTCAAGAAGTTCTTCATGCTAGAAATAGAGAACTAAAAGTAGTCTAGGCTATAAATAGGTCCGATTGAAAATAACAAATCTCAAAATATATTTTTCTTTGAAAAGGATGGTTGATAGGTTTAAAATATTTTTTTGGATAAGCGACTTTGAATATTTTGATGAAGTTTTTTCCTTGTTTTGATCATGGAAAATGTTATGAAAATAATCTCAAACTTTTAGTCATAATGATATGTCAAACACTTAAACTTGAGTATTCCACCATAATGATTTCATGTTTGAAAGAAGGTCTCTTTATTGTTTTTTATTTTCTTTTACTATGGCTTCTTTACTGTACGCCTTGTAAAAAAAAAAAAATTAGTATGTAAAATAAATATTTATTTGTAGTGTATCTTTAAAGGTGTTTAGGTGAATTAAATATTTATTTGGGTTCACTTGTAAAGTTGTATGGGACACTGGTTATATATTTTTATCCGTGGGTTGCACATTCTCAAAAATTAAATGTTGGACTAAATGATTTTATACTCTCATGGTTTTGAAACACACAGTTTAGCCAATATCATAGTGGTTTTGTGTTAGTTTGAATCTATAAAAATACACATGTTTAGTGGTTGAGATGGTTGTGTGAACTTGAATCTATAAAAACAAATACATAATTAGTGGTTGAGGTTAACTGTCATTTGTATTTAGCTCTCTTGAATATGCATATGCGAAGCATGTTATGTGATGTGTTGTTGTATCATGGTTACCCATTATGCTTAAACACATAGAGGATGAATTGGAGGACCTTGATGTTTCAGAAATACTCATGGAGACTATAAATATATTGTTTTGTTTTTATTGTTGGACAATACTTTGAATATATATGGTTTTTTAGGTTAAGTTTTCCCTTCATGAGGGTTTTCTCAAAGTATATCTTGTGCAATCTTATGATGTGTTTTTTTTTTAAATATTTGCATATGATTAAATTCTATAAGTTTTGCATCTATCATTTTCTATCATAGATTTATGTAAGAAATGATTTGATCAACCTTCTTTATTTTTAACAAAAGTGAGTCTCAATATCAATATTTTTTGAAGTTTTTGGAAGAACTTTTTACTATGATTGTTGCCAAAAATTGTTCTACAATATCAACACTTTTTGTTTTTATTTTTATTTTGGACAAACTTGGTACTATGGTTGCTGCAAAAAATTGCATCTCAATATCAACACTTTTTATTTTGGAAGTTTTTTTTTACTATGTTTATCACCAAAAAAGGTGTGTCAAAGTCAACAAATGAACTTTTTTACTAATGTCATCACCAAAAGTGTACTTTATAATTATTAATGTTTTGTGTTGAATCATCTAATTAAAAAAGGTACATATTTTTCCTTGTTGCCTATGTTGTCCAAGATATATATTATTCTCCATGGTATGAATCCTTTTATGTTTATTCTTTTTTAGATGTTGACAACAAACCTTTGTTGTATCTCCTCTTGGAATATACAAAGGGCCTCTTTTCTTTTCAATGATTTCCTTATGTTGAAGCTTCAATTTTCAAATGCTAACTTGGATTATCCATTGTCTTTTTTATAGATTTGACTTGATGTTGACATCAAACTTTCAAAATCGCTCTTTTTTTTATGTGGATATCAACCTTTAAGCTAACCATTGATTTTGAAGGAGGATAAAACTTTTTCAAAAATTGACTAATATTTTTTATCACTTTTTTTTACTATTTTATTCTTGTCTAGCATCCGTACATTTTTTACTATTTTTTGCCCCACTTTGATTTGCATGTGAACCATCATGATAATATATGTCAAAAATTAAAAAACACACACTCAACATAAAAGTAAATATTGAACACCCCAAAAAGATTAAATATATAAATAGACACTATTTTGATACATGCTTTGAAAACTTATGAACAAAAGAAAAATATCTAAATAAATAACATCCATAAAACATTCAAGATAAATATAAACACAAAATTATTTGAAAAAATAAAATTTATCAACAACTAGATGCAACAGATAGAACTGATATGGTAATGCATACACAACTAATATGATACTACATAAATAACTAGAGATTGTACTTAATAATTCAATGGTGTTGTACTTGGCAGCTAGATACTGAACTTGATAGTTTAAGATAGTATTAACTTGACAACAAGATAACAAGCATGGCAGCATCTTGGGCTCTTGATCCATCGTCCATATCTAAATTTGAAGGTTCATACACCAAAGCGAGACTGTCCTATGCCCTATATAAATAGCCTCAAATCATTAGTGAGTTTATGAGTGATCTATCTAGAATATATATATCTATTAGTGAGTTTGTGACTAATGAATGGGCTCCAAAAATTTGGAAGGGGAGGGCCACTACCTTTATAGCCGTGGCCATGGCCCCACAAGCATGTAAAAAGGAACCATCTCTCGCCTTTGAAAGTGGCTCTAACATAACATATATGAAGTGACCTGAGAAAGTAGGTTCAATGTACTTTTACCTATTTTAGTGAAATGCTAGAAATGAAGGAGATTGGGTTGTTAGCAACACAGGAGATTTATCTTTTTCTAATTTCGTTGATACCACTACTCTTTATCCATCTACTTATTTCTTATGGAAATCACCCATGGTTTTCTATCCATCCATCTACCAATATCTACTAATGGGAACTAGTAGCTTACTCAAGAATAGTTTGGTCTAGACCAGTTAACATGTCTATCACAAATATTCTATGTCTCTAGATTCTATGAGTATTGGACAATATAGAATGTGAGAGAATGTCGAAATGTCTAAATCTAGGTTCATTATGCTTTATCATCCTTTCAATAATTGGAAACCCTACATCAAACTCTATATGGTCTATGTGCCTTCCATAATCTAATAGTTTAGAATTTTCTTTTGGGAAATATCCTCTTGAGGAAAATTTAGGAGGGACCACAATGTTCAATAATTTGTACATAGATCTTTCTTCAATTATACAATAAACTAATTTGAGTTGTCAATCTACACCTTTTATTTAAAGTAATAAACACAATGTAGAGCTAATATGCTTATCTTCGAAAGAAATTGTAAATTGTGGACAAAATACATAAACACCATCTCCTCTTTCTAGATCTAATATACCCTTAAATTGTGAAACTATAGCCTAACTTTGGATGCGATATCGAGCATCTAGTAGGGTAGAAAATGTTAACATTAGGGAAAACTTTAGTGGCGAATCTTCACCAATTAGCGAATATTAGATATTGGCCAAGTCGAAATTGGTGAATTAATCGCACCTAACAAGGTGGTCAAATTGCTCAAATTTTATGAATTATCGGTCCAATGCATGTCCATTTGCCATCAATTTATTTTATGAGACATATTTAAGTAATCAATTTTCCATAACAAACTATTTGTTTCAAATGGACTGATTAATATTTTCGCCTAGAATCTCAGAAGCATGTAATAAATCACCTACATATTTGCCAATACTATTAAAACAACATTGTGTATCAGGACCCATTTTGCCAATTAAAATTTACAAATAGTTGCTTGTGAGGACCCATTATGCCAATTAAAATTTACAAATAGTTGTTTATGAGGACCCATTTCTCTAATAACATAAAAAAATAATTACTTTTGAGGATAAATTTTTTCAATTGTCGTGGTACCTCCATGCTAATTTTAGGGCCTTAACTGCCTTGAAAATTACAATGTATTGTTGTATAATCACATGGGATTTTCCAAATTTTTAATATACCATTTAAAAATCCCACAGAACTCACCAAAGATGGATTGATATAAATATAATCAAAACTGTCATTTATTCTTACACATTTTGTTCAGTTTTGAACTTGTGAGCTCTCGATTCAAAAGTTAAACTTGGAACCTTGAAGTTTATTGTAGGCAAGTTACAAACTTACAACATAGTCATTCCTGCATTAACAAATAACAAGTCAGTGAAAACCTAAACTTAAAGGTGAGTGATCATTTCTTCATAGTGTTATAAGATTTCTTTATCTCTTTTTCATTCTTGCTTCAATCTTAAAGATGATATTGAGTAGGGAATGGGATTTATATTCTTTGTCCTTCTTAAATAAGAAGACATTTTTTTCTAGCTTTTATTCGAAGTGATAGATTAATATGTCGAGTAGCAAGTGAAACAAGGGTAAGACTCCTCAAGGTGGTGAAGGGATTGAGAGGCCATCAAAACGCCCAAAACGTAGAGTTATTGTATAGTATTACTTTGGAATTGGCATTGCTTCTGACTCATCAGATCAAGACGAAGCTACATCATCAACTCTTCCACCAAATATTAATGAAGAAAGAATTCACAATAATAAGCTTCTGTCAGATTATTATTCCACTCAAGCACACATCAATTCTATTGCTTAGATTAAGTGTTTGAGATATTGCATAATCAATATCAAATATTATTGTGTTCTAGCTGTTTGTTGTTTCTTTGGATCGAAATCTTGGTGTGGTTTCTTCAGGCATTGGATCATTGATTGCATCAGAACTTCTGAGTTTCTGTTCATTCTAGAGAGCATGCGTTCAGTTGTTTATTTCTTTCTATATTTGGGAAAAGTGTGTTTTTTTAATCAAATTTTGGGTGAATATATTGTGTTGTTCGAGAGGCATTTTATTTTATTTCCTAAGCAGGATTCAACAATTATGTCATTACAACTCAAGATCTTTATGCCATTTCTCATAGTGGGCAAGACAATTAACTTGAAAAGTCATTTTCTATTTGAAGGGTTGGACTTGGATTTGTTTATGAAGAAGACATTGCGATGTTTAATCCTCATCTTGGATTGAGGACCAACTTTGGTGGCAAAGACATTGGAACAATTTCTTGACCAATTTCCCCATATATGCATTTTGGATGCGACTGGGAGGGCGAAAATATTGTAATGGAGTGGCTATCACAGGTCTCGTAAAGAAATCACGATATTTCGAATAGTCGACACTGTGTTGGCAAAGCACATAAGCAAAGAATAATCTCTTTCTAGGTGTTGGATTATTTGAAGATATATTGAAGACTTCATTATTTGAGGTAACAATTCTTGGAGATTATTAGTGAAGTATTGCTTATTCACTGAAGACTACTATTGCAACAAACAACTGGTTGAATAATTTGATATTATTTCATCATTGAATGCCTTGCTTGAAATAAGACGAGATGTATCCTTTGAAGAGGAGGTAGCCTCCAGGTGACCTAAAGGATAGTACATAGGATATGTAAAGGTTATGGATTCATCCCTCGATTACACTCCTGCCATTCAGAGGGAGCCTCAGGAAGTTCTTGATAGATTCCAAGAATTCAAGGCACGAGTTGAATTCATGCCCAAGAAGAGGATTAAGGTTTTGAGATCAATCAATGGAGGGGAGTTCACTTCCATGAGATTTTTGTAATCTCTATATTGAGGCAAGGATCAAGAGGGAGTTATGTGTTTAGCAAAGTGAAGTCCTATGACATGAGGAACTAGAGTGACTCGATGAGAAGTCAACCTTGTTTTGTCATTGGTAGCACTGCAAACCTATTCAGAATAGGGTGATCTGGGATGAGGTCGAGGAGGGCTAAGTCTTGGACTCTCGCAAGACAGTTAAAGGTGTTGTTAGGAGTAGTGCCAAAAGTGTGTTGGAAATCATTCCTCTAAGGCAAGCATTGTAGGCAACCTTGGACGAGGAGGTCAGAAGATTGATGCAGGTACTTGGAGGTCTAGAGGGAGTCACAACATCATCAAGATATTCTCCCTATGTCAGGAAAATGGACATAACAATGGTTTGATCTGTCATATAGTGTATATTTCTCTGAGATAGAGAAATATGAGGTGAAAGCCCTTGTAGCATATATTTCTCTGAGACGAAGAAATATGAGGTCAAAGCCCTTTAACGTATATTTCTCTAAGACAAAGAAATATGAGGTGAAATCCCTTGTAGCATATATTTCTCTGAGGTAGATAAATATGAAGTGAAAGCCCTTGTAGTATATATTTCTTTGAGACTGAGAAATATGAGGTGAAAGCCCTTGTACAGATCACTTCTATGAGACTGAGCTATGTTTTCCACAATTGGGTGTAGCCATTGTGGACGTCATGTTGAGAGAATCCATGACCAAATATTTGAAAATACCTCCCTAGCGAAGAGGGAGTGTTAGTGTTTTTGTGTAGTGGTGGGAGGTATTTCCCAAAAGAATGAAGTCTTAAGGCTAGTCGGCCTAAAAATTATAATCAAATATTATAATTTCTAGGTCGGCTCAAGAGGAGAGCTCACCTAGTCTTGTATATATTGGAGAGGGAGTCTCCACATTAATTCAATTAATTCCAACTCAATTTGATTTCCTATCTAGAGTAGAAGCAAGTTTTCACTCAAGGAGCAAATTTGCATTCTAGAAGAAGAGTTGATATTTTTTGTATCTAAGGATTTCACACTATTTTTCAAGTGTTGGTCTATTGTATGATATTCGACCTATCTAGGGCCTGATTCTGAGTGCTACTTTTGCACAATTATTTCTAATTTATAAGTGAATATTTGTTGTTGGGTTTTTCCCTTGTGTAGAAGGGTTTTCCTAGGATAAATTGTTGTGTTGTCTACTCTGTGTTGTGTCTTTTCTGCTTATTATGCATTTTTGATATGAAAATTAACAACACAAGTTTGAACATCTACAAACATATGCCCATAAAGCAATACTAGAGGTTGACATCAGTGATACTACTAATGAAAACATAATACAACCAATCAAAGCATCTCCATAGGTTGACATCAATGCAACAACAAAGATCTATTGATATAAATGACAACACAAATTGCATAGACTCCCAAAAATCTCCCCCTTTGCCATTGATGGAAACACATGATATGAAAAATTACAAACAACAAAAGCAACAACTTTGATCACCAACACATATTGCACAATAGTGCACACTACTCCCTTTTACACAAACATCTATCCTTTGCAACACTTTCTCTTTCTCCCCCTTACTTCATATGGTTTTTTCAATTGAATCTCTCCCCCTTTGACATCAATGGAAAAGGGAAACATCCCCTTTGACATCAATCACACATGTATCTTCTCCACAACTTCCTTTTCTTCTACTATGTGCTCTATTTTCTTCACACCTTCTCTACACACTCCCCCTTAGGAGTACACAACATACTGCACCAATGAGCAACTACTGCACATAACCTTTGACACAATTGACAAAGGAAAACACTTGTATACCATAGAATGACAACACTTACTCCCCTTGACTGCAACATTATCATTTGAGAATCCTTCTAGATTGCATTTATCTTAAAGGCACACTTCTAGAAGCTAAATGCATCTTTCTTGTTGTTGGCAAGTGAGGTGGATCAATTTAAAACCTTGTGTATTACTTTAAAACCTTGTGTATTACTCATTTCTTCCACTTAAGGTTCCACTAGTTTTTTGAAGGCATGGAAATAATTAGGTTCACCTAATTTTTGTCACCCATTGACTTGTGTATGCCCAAATTTTTGTCCATTTGAACCCTATGAACTACATATCAATAAGGGTTGTCCTATTTATTTCTTCTACCAATATGGAGGAATTTATAAACAACATATATATTGTAAATTCCTCTCAATTTTTTCCTTCTTCACCCCCTTAGACTTTATTTGAACCAAATTTTCTCTCTTTCCCTATTAGTTGAATCTTGTTTGAACCCTTACTTTAATCCCTATCATATTATTCCCATTAACAATAATCCATGTAACTCCTATTAATATAGTTCTCAATCCATCCATCTCAATTTATTGCTATGAATCTTTCTTAGGGACTACAACATTAGTTTATTCATTTAAACAAAATTATCCCAAAATCAATGACTTTGCATCATTTGTCCCGCTTATCCCATCAAAATTTCATCCATTCCCTTGTATTGTGGAATTTCATTCCTTTTCCTTTATTATCATGCATATAATTTTTTCCAGTATGTCATATTTTTTATCACTTCATAGTTATTAGTCACTATACACATTCTTCCATTCTCTTCTACCATACTCATATGTCTTTGTGATTTTTTCTAATTCATTTTTCTCCTCTGTCTTTTTACATTCATTGTAGCCCAAAATTCTTAACTAAATCCTTAATAATTATGCACATTAGGGAATTCTCTATTTCTTATAACACCATGCATTTACTTTTACCCTCTAGTTTGGCATTCCCTCTTCAAGGGATTCTTTTTAATTTCACACCTTTCGTTTCATGTATTCTAGTCCACATTGGTGCTGTTAAATTTTTCCTACCTTTTCTTGTTGTACTTTATTACTTTTGTTGGCCTTTATTATTTCACTCTTTTTTCCTTAGCCTTATAGTCTCCCTATTCCTACCAACATAGTTACTTTATTAACACTCTATATTCTTAAACTTCCTATTTTTTTATTCCTCTTCCTTTTTGCTACTACTCCTACCCATTCAAAATTTTATGTAAGTCTCGTTTACATGTACCTTGTAGTAAAATTTATTCTATTTGTCCAACCTTATTATATAATATGGATTTTTATTCATTTTAGATTTTAATAGTTAAATAGTGGATTGATCTTCATCTCCCATCTACTTGAATTTAGTGGATATTTCAACATTTCCTCCATAGTTATTAGTTTCACATGTGATACCACCTTTGGATTTCTATATGTGGATCTCATTCCATTATCAAATTATTTTCATATTTCCTTGCTACATTACTTGTTTAACCCTTTCCATGAATGGTGGTAATGCACACGATTGATATAGTCAAACCTTGTATTTTAGTTTTTGTTAAATTTGTTGTGCATGATTAATCTATGTTATTTGTCTTTTCATGCTCCCAATTTGGCATATTGTTTTAAGAACTCATCACTTTGATGTGTGTTTTTCATAAGTTGAGATTGATATTTCAATCTATTTTCTATAAGATGTCTTCTATGAGTAGAATGTTGCTTTACATCTTTGGCATGTTAAACTATTAGTATTTTCCTAACATCATCCTTATTACTTGCAAATTTTGAATACTTAAATGTGTAATCAAGTACATATTCAACCAATTACTTCACACTCTTCTCAAACCTAAATATTACAAAAAACACATTTAGCATCTAGCCTAACTTTACACAAGATCATACCAATTACTTCATACTCTTCTCAAACCTAAATGACTAAATGTAGGTGGCTAATAGATGTATAGAAGTAGGTGTATGAATAAGTGTGATAAATAAGAAAATTAGGCGAATGCATGAAATGATAAATTGATTAATTCTAAGGGATCAAGCTTAACTTTACACAAGATCGTACCAATTTTTATGAACATATATCAATATATTTCCTATAAATAGGCCAATGAGCCAATTTTATAAATATACAATAAACTATATTGATTATCCATAATAGTGTTGAACATGATCCTCCATTGCAATGTCATCAAAACCTGTAAATTACATAGTTTAGCTATTAAATTTATTTAAAAATTAAACATAAAAAAATGTTAGAAAATCATTTCATAATATATTTACCATCTCTAGCTTGTGTTGCATCCATTGTTGTCGGTGTTTCGTTAAGATCAATAGAAAATAGTAACTTATGTTGCTCATTGTTCTGTTGATCATCTAAAGCTACAATGACATGTGTATTTAATAAATCAACATAGATAAAACATCAAGTGTAACATTACAATATATACTTAATCAAAATAATATTAAAATTATAAATTCCCTAGAATAGCTTTTTGAAATGTCTGACTAGATATAACATTAAGCATTGATGGTTGAGTTTCACAAATTGTATCTACTATTTATTTGATTAAGTATAGAAAAATGGTTAGAAATAGGACTTGAGAAATATCTCATTTAATGAATGAATACATTTAATAGTTAAAAAATTACCATCAATAATTTGCATTTCATTGGTTGTTGTTTGGTTTAGATCAATAAAGAAGGGCAATTAGCATCTTCGATTATTCTCTTGATCATCCAAACCTACATTGACATATTATTAACATGTGATGTAAGAGCAATAATTATTGCTATGTAAAATACTAAAATAATTTTGAATAAATTTACTCACTATGTTGTTTCCTAATGATAACTCCTTTTTTTCTTTTGCTTCCTACCACTTATAAAGGGGAACTAAAATTCTTCATGCTTCTCAACTCTTCCATTCAAGTCTTGATGAATGACATTGTCTTTTTAATGAATAAAATGGAATTTGCGTAATTTGCTTGGAATAAACGATGGTGATATTCATCTCATAGGCATATCCTTCGAGCCAGGGATTGGTGTAAGTTTGGAAGAAGTAAGAGATGCTTAAAGATCTTTTCTAAATCTCTCAACACATTAAGTAAAAATATGTTTTTGATCTATTGTAGTTGGTAAATCTTGGAGTACTAAATTAAAATAATTTTTGTCTTTTTGAAAGTTATCATTGGAAGCATTAGATGATTTACAACCATCTGTAATAAAAATAATAATAAAGATTAAGTCCAAAAAGTATTTTTTTTTCATATTTCACTAATAAAATAGTGATTGAAATTTACCAATTCTTTGGTCTTCACTAGTGACAACCCCAATCACATCTCGATCTTCTTGTGGAATACAATCATCTACAATACAAATAAAATATTAATTAAATTTTAAGAACCGCAAAAATCAATAAATATTCTATTATAAATATCATATATCAACATTACTAGTGGTATTATTCTCATGACTAAAACTTCCTCTCACATCATCATCATCATCAACTAATGGAGTAACACCATTTGTAATTCAATTAAATTATTTTAGTTAGTTTCGAGAAACAAAATAATAGTCATTAAAAATATAAATATAATACTTAAATGTTTTTTTTTTATACATAAAATGTAGATGAGTTGCATATATTGATTTAGAAAAATTTACAAAATGTGCATGAATCCAGGCCATACCAGCCATCGGATTCCAACATTTCCTGATCATGACAGACTATCCTTAATCAACAATTCACTTCCCGATTATTACAGAAAACAAACAACTATTAATGCCAGCTTTTAAACATTTTCGTCATATAATTGCATCGATTCTACCAAGTCCACAAAATCCATGAGCCATTGCAAACCAGCCTTATGAATCTTACTAGCAACTTAATCTTGCTCATTTGTTATGTTTCTCTTTAGGAGATCTAAAATTTTCAACATATGTTTGCATATGTTTCCCCTTTTTGCTCATGACAATCACATACATGTAAATGTGGTCCAAAGATCATAACAAGATACCATTTCATTGGAACAAATTGATTTCTTATCTTGTATGTGTTAGGGACGAGATCATATGGATAACAATCTATATCGGGTATTTTTTGGACCTCTCTAATGTAGTAATATAATATCTTTATTTTTTAAGTTAGTTAAAAAATTAGATAACTGCAAATATCTTTTATTTTTATAAAATGGCTCTACTCTATGAAGAAGTGTATGGATAAGCCAATCCATTCTCGTTGTACATTTCTTAGCATGATCACTTAGATAATGGCTCTTGATGTGGAAGTGGTGTGAATCTATGGAAGCATTGGTTTCTTGATTTGCATGAAAGAAGTTTTGAAAGTTTTTTGCCCACATTTCTAAACAAAAAAATATAATAATTTCTTAGCAAACATAAAAAATAACTTAAAAAATGTAAATACATACAAACTAAAATGAATAATCTGACAATCTTACCAATACGACCCTCACATGACACCAAGCTTCTTAGAAGTAATCAATAAATTTCTTCTCTTATTTGAATTTCTCCATAATTTTTTTAATTAGGTGAGTAGTGATGTATGTATTGTCACTCATTGCATACATTATCTTGCCCAATCTATCAAACATGTTTGTACCAACATCCTTATTACCGACATACCTAGATTGTAAAAGATATTATCAATCTATGGGGTACAAACACATAATTTATCACATATTTTAATTAAAATTTGACTTACTTGTACACATGTTTTTTTATTAGAGGGAAAACAGGTTTTGAATGGACCCAAAACCATCAGGTTTTGAAGGGACCCAAAACCCAAACTAAGATGATCAAGCTGCCCAAAAAATAGAGTAAAAAACACCCAGTAGCGAAACAAAGACTCAACCAGCCAGCAACCAACAAGCTGCCCAACAAAGTACCAAGATTTTACATGAATCTTGAACCCATTGGTTTTGACAGGACCAACAACCCACTACAACAAGGTTTTTGCAAGGACCTTAAACCCAAACCTATAGATTTTGAAGGGATCCACAACCCTGTACAACCAGGTTTTGGCAAGGACCTTAAACCCAAGAAAATTGCCTGCAATAGCCAAGTAACATCGCACCAGTCCTTGAAGAAGATTAGACTTTCCATACCATTGGTAGAAACAACTAAAAAATAGATAAAAAATAGAGCCCCAACATCAGAAGAAATTGAGCCCAACAATATACCCTCTCCACCTCTATAGGATAGGTCACCACAAATACACAAGGTTCCAACAATGTTCCACAAAAACAAGTTGTTCTCTCCACCTCTATAGGAGAAAAAACCAATCTCATCCAATCCACCGTAGCCACAATAGCCCTTATCCTTGAGAATGAACACCACTGAGAACAACTTTCTTTTCAAGATCTCCACCCAAAGGAAAGAAGCCGGCAAAAAAACCATCATCAACTCCCTTGCAGCCAAAAGACAAGGCTTCATCAGCCCCCCAACAACACTTCTAGGCATTACCAATAGCATCCAACTCCACCTCAATAGGAGAAAGGTCACTTCTAGCCACATCCATCTCCCCCTCAATATAAGATAGGACCACCTCTATAGGAAAAACCAGGGTAACCCAAAGATGCAAAAAAAGAAGCACAAAGAGCAAAGCCATGAAACCAAGAAAGAGAGGGACAACATAACCCTCACCACAAAGAAACCCAGGAGTCAGAAAATGTAAATAGAGAAAAAACAAACCCCGTCATTAGGAAAATCACATACCAAAGGGATTCCAAAGGAATCCAAAACAAAAAAAACCTCTCCCAAAAGATCAAAATAAACAAAGGTGTGCAAGGAGAGAAGAGAAACAGGGAAACCACCATATTTCTACCACATGGGCAAAGAAGAAGTTGAGACATCCAAAGAAGCCCTCAGAGAAACAAACGTGAAGCTCTCCCAGTTGGGGCAGAAACAACTTCCACATAGCCCATCAGAAATATGAACAACAACAAAACCCCCTAAGATAAAAATGAAACCAAAAAAGTGCAGGGGCCAAAGAGTAGTTAGAAAACACACCCACACGAGGTCCAAGACCTCCATCAGGAAACCAAACAAGAGCCAAGCCCCATAATAACATCTATCATAGTCAAAAACCAAAAGGGGACAAAAAGCACCACCAAAATCTCCCACCAAAAGCACCATCTCCTGAGGAAAAGAGTCCTCACGCCAAAAAGATATAGAATACAAATACCCCCACCCAAAGAAAGGGGGGAGTTAGGAGTATCATCTTCGTCTGTGTCATCTCCTTCCTTGCCATCCTAAACGCAACACCAACCGCCCGAAGAAAGGGAACCCCAAGCCATAGTCACACTCATAGAAGTCCATCCAAGAAATGCAGACCCATAGCCTCCCGTCCTCCATCGACCAAAAGCAACGAGCAACCACTCTGGCCTAGGAAAAGAGGAAGAAAAAACAACCGTGTTAGCCTCCTTTCTACCATCTCTGACACCGTAAAGAAAAATCAAGCCAAACGCCTCGCACCGCCTCTAACCCACACATTCCACAAACTCGTCTAGGAGCCACAGCTAAGAAATCCCAGACGAAGGACCCATGCCATCCACCTCTTTGTCGCATTTAGTCTCTCCATTGCCATCAGAGGATTTGAAAACTCCTCTCTCGCCCAAACCGCTTCGTCCGCTTAGTCTCTCCATCATCACCTGTACACATTTTTTAGCCATGCTTTGCATACATGCCAAATACCTAAAAGTACACAACATTGAAAGGATAATCTACAAGTTATATTATAAAAAATGATAACTAACATTATACCAAAATGAAATGTTAAATTCAAACTAGTTTAAGTTGTAAATTATGAAATATATATTTTTATAAACTAATTATTAATCAATTATAATGAGTTGATTTAAGTTTAAATATAGAAACTAAGGCTAATAAAACCTGATAGCTTCAATCTCCCCACTAGCATAATCTATCATGAATGCATTGACATTCCAATCTTTTTGACATTGTTTCCCCTGTTTATAAACTTTTGTTAGTCATTAATTTATATCCTCAACTTTATTTCTTGAGGATATGCCCCATGTAATAGGTACACCAACCTCTTGTTCATAAAAAACAAGCAAGGTATATAACTAATCCTACACATGAATAAACCATTGATAAATTAATATTTTCAAATAAATAAATCAATGATAAAATAAAATCCATAATTTTACAGTTAACATTGATTTACTTACGCCATATTTATTTGTTGAGAATGTCGAGTCCATTGCAATAATTGAGTTATGTGAATGTTTGACCATCATTTCTCGCATCCATGGTGTTTGGATGCCTATGATAAATAGAACATTTTTTATGATGTTTGGTCTTTTATAGTATAAGTTCTCTTTCTCCTCTACATGCTACAAACTGACACTTTTTGCATCTTCATTCTTTTGGGATCGAATGGAGTGCATTCTTTTCCATGCATTCAACACATTTCCTCAAGAAACATGCATCCCTCCTATTCATCAACTTAGTCAAACCATGGTCTAGGTAGTGTTGTGCACATATTGTGTCGATCCCCACACCCATTAGCAATAAAGATTCAATATATGATTTGCATTCATTCGATAACCTCGGTGCAAAACTGCTCCTTGGATCACTAGAAGGGTCATCCCTTCCATGGAAAAATTCACCATTAGCATCACAATAGCTCCAATCATTATATCTAATTATTACAACTTGTGGTCTGCCATACATGACCTTAACATGAAAGTGGGTTTGACAACCCCCTTTTTGGGTAAACCTTCATATCATTTTCATGTTTTTAGGTTTATTTCTCTTATACTCGAGGCGAAAAGCACACCAATATCTATATATATATATATGAATTCATATAAAAAAATTAAATACAAAAATGACATGCTTATTAATTATATTTAATCTAGACAAACCTTGAGTATATCTTGATAGTGTGGTCAATAGGTTTTGTTGTATTGTTCTTTATATGATATTTACGTATAAATGTTGTTTCTGTACTATCCAGTAAACCTTCACCTTTGACAAAGTGGGGGAGTCTTTCAAGAGGGATTGCAACACATAAGTCCATATTGCTATCATTTCCAATAGGTGTCCATTCAAGGACCTCACTTGAGAAATGATTTCCTTGGTTGGGAATGTCTTGTACATCTAGTTTAATGAGTGATTCCCATTTATTCTTTCTGCCCATTTTGAATAAAATTAAGATGGTTAGTAGTCCTCTATCTTGTTAAAAATTTGTATGAGCAAATATATTGATTTTTTTGTTCACTCCATGATATAATTATCTTTCATGTATATACAAGTAAGTCGTATGATTTCACTAAATATAGTAGCACTAGAGAGAATAGAAAATTTTATATATTACCTAATGAGTCCCAAAAATGGTTTATTCAATTATAGAAGTTAAGTTTTGCATGAACTAAATGCACACTACCAACTATGAGGATAACCAAAAACAATACGATAAGTATGCCACATTTGAGAATCATACATGAATATTGTAAGGGTGTCCAAAAAAGAAGGAAATGTAATAATTATTGAATCATGAATAGAAACCAAGGAAAAAGTATCATGGGAATCCCATATGTAAATTGTACTAATATGGATCTATGCAAGGGTGGGTAGTATAGGTTTCACAAAACTATGCAATTTTATAGGTTGCCTTAAATCCTAATTATCTAAAAGGAAAAAAGGTGTAAGAATGATGTGCAATTTTCATGGATTAGAATATTGGTAAGAAAATAGATCTAAGATAAAACACTAAAAGGTTTCCAAGGGTGAGTACAGTGAGTAAAAGTGATGACACACTAATTTATAAACCCTAGGCCCAAAAATATATATCAATGAAATAGAAATTAATAGGAATAACACCATAGAAAGAACCTTAAAAAAGATGATGCACAATATTAGAAAGCATAAATCTAAAACCTAAAAATAACAAAGATATTCAAGCCCTAAAGTGAAACCTTATGATGTTAAGTCAAATAAATTCATAAAAAGTATGAAGAAAAATGAACTTTACCTAAACATCCAAAATCCAAAAGAGCTACAACATAATATAGAACATGACTTGACTACATACATGCAAGGACTATGTTTTACAAATTCACACATATAAGAACTAGAATCTACATCTACCAATCACATAACCATTGAATAAATATAAATATTTAACATCTAACACATGTGTTGAATATACTTAAATAACAATCTAGATGTGTAAGAAAAATATTGTTTACTATGAAAAAATTAGAGTTTATGACCTTGAAGGGTTGAATTTAGAAGGGAAGTTGCAAGATTGTTTCATATTTTCTAGCTATATTTTTCCACTTGATCAAATACTTGGTAATCTCCCACTTTGGCAATCTATTTTGTTTTGTATAAAGGATTACCCCTTGAGATCTATAGTAAACAAAATAGTTCAATAATGTTGCCAATTTTAAAGAAGATTTAGAAAATATGTTGTTTTCTTATATTAGTATCGAACTATCTAAGATAATGAGATTTATTACACTATGCTTGAAAAATAACATTAACTTTTATTTTTACTATCTATAAGATTTATCACTATTTACTTCATGTTTAGAACCACAATATTGTGAAATTTTATCCCCTTAAATAACTTATGTCTAAAATTTACTTATCCAAATATCATGCTAAGTGGGTGATACTACATATGGAGTTTGCACTAAATTTAATTTGGACGAAAAATATATATAAAAGGAGATTCTTTGTTGACCACTTAGTCTATGCTCTTTCTCCTATTTTTTTGTTACTCTTGATGCCTTTCCCAATGAGTGTATTCTCAAAACATATTTTGATCATCCATGGGAAATATATTTCATTGGTTCACAATGCTAGGAAAACTCACTAGTTGGTGTAATACTAATTCCATGATTGGGAAAACCTACTATCCTCTTTATTTTCATCTTAACTTACCTTATACCAAGAATATTGAAGAGTATGAATCCCTTAGAGTAGGATTATGTGTTTGCAAGTCTCTCTTTAAAACTATTTATTTTTTGAAAATTTGGGGCCTCAACCTAATTAGTTAAATCATAGACTTGTGGGAATATATTTATTATTCAAGTTCTACCAATTTACTTCACTAAATGGGTTAAATTTATTGGCTTGTTCCTTGCCACTACTAAAGTAATTTGTTGACTCCTATGAAAAAATTATCTCAAAATTTGGAATGCATTCCATTGTCATCTTTGTTAATATTTCTTCATGTAAAAATAAATGTGGAAAAGACCCTTAATAGATTCCATATTCAACATAATTTTTCAAAACCATATTAATTCTCAATACAATGGTCAAGTAAAAACCTCTAAGAATACCATGACTAAATCTTGGGAAAAAATCGTCTAAATGTCTTATAGATATTACTATATCTAACTTTTATATTTTATTTTTATTTTTTGGCTTACTGTATAAGAACCCATTTGTACTACACCTTACTCTTTTCTTACAGTGCTAGGATTATTATGTCAAGTTTGACCTTAAAATATCTTCTCTTCAAGAGTTTTACTTAATGTGCTAACTAATTTGATAATACTTACTGTAAACATTATCTCAAAGAAATCAAGGAACTTTATGAACAACATGTAAGTATCTTACAAAATATTTGCACCTAGACCAATAATGCTTAAACGGTTATATGATTAGGGTGTTCTCCCTTATTTCTTTCAAGAACTAGTGATTTGGTTCTCTAGTGATTGGATAAGTTACTAAGTTGCCGTTCCTTAACTTCAATAGGTAGGAGGTCATTCTATGTCCTCCTCAACATTGAAAATTGATTCATCAACTAGACCATCTATACTTCGAGAACTTGTGGCTAATTAAATAGTGGTATCCTTTAATTGATTAAGCACCTGCACAATGAGGGTGTCCACTAAACCAATAAATCAATGGGTCAAATTTTCAAACCAAGAAAAGTACCTAGAACCAAAAACATGACTATCTTACCCAACTAGGTGGATGCTTGTACACCAATGGAGTTTGCATTTGCTAGTAAGTTTCTTGCATGTTTCCATATAGTTGTCCTAAATTTGAATTAGCCTGAAAGCTTTCATGAGCTATTCTTACTAATTAATGTTTTATTTGTATTATAGATGATTAATGCTTAAATGCTTAAATGGTTATAGAACGATGACTTAAGTAACAACGACTTAAGGAACGACGACTTAGCATTATACAAAAAAAAGACTGAACATTTGAAGCAACAAAATCACAATGGGACAAAGGATTTAGATATAGTTAAAAGATACTTTGGAATTACCTATTCTTGAGTAAGTTCTTCACCACATGTACCATGTGCTAACAAGCCACAATAGACAATCCCATACCCACCTTCACCAATAACATTGTCATCTAACAAGCAATTGGTTGCAATCTCAAGTTCTTTGAGAGTGTACCAATGAACAAAAATTCTAGAATGAAATTGAACAAAAATTTTAAACACACGCTATTCAACCCCAAATTTTGGAACGAAATTGAACAAAAACTTTAAACACATGCTATTCAACCCCCAATTTTGGAACGAAATTGAACAAAAATTTTAAACCCATGCTAGAAGGATGGCTTGACCCTCTGACCTAATTGTTTGTGAGAATTCTTCACATACAACTAAAGATCAAACATGCATTGAGAAAAAAAATCAATAGTAAATTTTCTTCATTGGTGCTGAAAAAAGAAATAGCTGAAACTTAGCCCCAAAAGAGATATTAAAGCAAAAAAAAAGCTTACGTTTAAACAACCGTATTCTTTATCTTTTATAGAGACGTGTCGATACGCTTTACAGATGAAAAGTAATAAAGAAAACCCTTTCCCGCTGGAAATATATTCTGTAATACCGAAAGCGATTGAAAAAAAGTTTAAGCGATCGGTTCAACAATAAAAGTTCAACGCGGAGGTGAGACGGCAAATGGCAAGTATAACTTTAACCAGACCACTTCTACCTATTTACCGTCAAATACAAATTTTTTTCGAAGTTCCTCTGTATGGCGGGTGCTACGATTTGCATATCTTAAAGTACGAGGTAAATTCTCAGTATTGTTGCAATTACGCATTTACAGCATTTTAGTCTGAAAATTTAAGTTTCGTAAAAAAATGGAGCAATTAATTGAACATTTGCAGATGTTGAGTTTGCGAGAATTCCGATTTTATTCCTTGTGAAGAATGTTGCATAATCAGGATTTGAATATTATGATGCAAATGCGATGGTTAGAAAATAGTCGCACGCTATACAGTTGTGAAATCTACAAGCATAAACGCTCTGGATGGAAATTCTTTGTCTGAACTTAAACGTAATTTGAATTTCTAGGATTTAATGAGTCCGGCTACTCAAAAATGTTTGAAAAAATAAAAACTATGTAGTTTTTACGGCGGCTTTGCAGGTATTTTATTTTAATGGCAACTTCGTTAAAATTACTGCAAAGGATACTTAATTGCTTACACAACAAATTTCATTATATATCCTCTTTTAGGAGTGATATGCTCTCACCAAAAGGCCATTACCTTGCTGATTGTGTTTTCTTACAACTAATCTTATCTATCTGCCGAATTTTTGTTTTAAAGCACCCGATGTTGAAATTAAGACTTGTAGGGATCGTATATATTATAGAGATAGTATTTACTGTTTTATAACAATCGAACTCAGATAGTTCCCTGTAGATTTCTTGGTTTATCGGATTTAAGTGATTAATCCATGAAAATATACAATACGGGCCTTGAAAAACAACTGCATATGATTAGCATTTTACATTGAAATGAGTGGCAAGAAATTCATTTTTGCATAAAAACCTTGTAGACATTATTGGGGATATGGATGTTTCGTATGACACTTGGTGATCCATCAGTAAGATGAATGATGAGCTTGAATTACAGCTTTTAGCTCCTTGTATAAATAACTCCTTACAAGCACGAGGGGCAGGTCCAATTCAAACAAAAAATTAACAACTTATTAATTTGCATATTTGCTTATTTCTAAGAACTGGTCATGGAGTGATCTGAAATGTTGATGAAAAGAAACACGCTTAGTTTTTTCCAGAAGCTCTCTTAACTTATTTTATTCTCAACTTTTACTTGTGCCATTTTCAAAGTTAATGGACAATCCCTGAGAATGTCTTAAGTCCAAGCCCTTTTCTCTATTTAAATTGCCTAGATATATTTCAGTTTCAAATGGCTCCTAAGTTGGCAAAATATGATCCTCCCTCATGAGTATTTTGGCTTCCTCGACGCAGAAGGGATATGCAGTTAAACATCAATGTTCCACGAGAGCTGATTTTTGAACCTGCTCATGATGGATTTCCGCACTTCTCTTACCAATCCTCTTGTTCACATGAATTTCCCTAGCATCCCCTCCTCTGAGTTAGGACTATGATATGACAAGGGCAAGGGGATATAAAGATTCAATATACAAGGAATGAAGCCCCTCAAAATGAAACCCACTGCCAAATCTGATTTAAAAAGGGCATTCCTTTTTGCTCTAGCAGAAACATGGCCTATAATCCTCTGCCTTGAGTTCTTAGATTGCCCTCCTCATTTCCCTCAGATTGGAGCAAGTGACAAATGACACCAACAATGAGCATTAATCTTATATATGTTAGAGGAGGAAAGTAAGATGAGGCTTGAGCCTTGAATAGATGGTGACTTCTTCTCTAGGAAGTGAGTGGGCTGTTCTTATCTTGAATGGGGCATCTACATGCCAAAAGTTGGCTAGATCCACTTCCCCTCTTTTCATATGATGGTCACCTGTCGAACTCTTAGTTTTGAACTTTTGAACCTTCGGCTTCCTTTGATTTGTCACACTTATCTTTATAATCAAATTTCTTGAGGTAAGGGAATGGATGTTCTTTAGAATCTGATTAGTTTTTCAATGTCCCTTACTTGAGTTCAGTTGCTTCATGAGATTGTTGATGATGGCTCATGAGTTTGATTCTTCCATGAAGCTTTTGATATATGCATTAATAGTGCACCATAGAATTTCTCCATAGAGTTTCTTCAATAATCATGTACTCCGTTATGTTATTAAAGGGTAGGCCTAGCTAATTGAATTACGGTCACACCATGTATATCCTTTGCAATATAATAAATATGCATGACATTGACATATTATGATCTCCAATTAGTTTAGGTCTTCTTTCTTAAGAACCAAGCTGATTTCAATTCTTATACTTGAGTGCATCGTATCCACATTCACAATTAAAAAAAAAAACAGTGGAACCAAAAAAGAGAGAAAAGCAATTGTCAATTTTAATTTTTTTTTTGGAAAAACGGGTTAATTGATTGCATATAGATTTTTTTTTTGGAAATATACATTTTCATTTCATATTCAAAACTATAGAGTGGTTGAGAGCTTCAGAGTTTTAGCAATTTTGAAATCCAAAACTTGACAAAAATAAAAATAAGAATCGAAGCTATTTGAAGTCCAGAACTTGAAAAAAAGTGATACCAATACAGAGGAGAATTGGCAGAAGTCACTAATATGAAAAGCAATGAGAAATGGCATTTTGGATTATAGATTTTTCAAGATAAATTTCATATTCAAACAAGTTTAATAAAGTTTGAGATTTGCAATCAACATTGATGAAACCGGTTGTTTCCATTAAAAACCTAAGCCACAAGAAACCTTAAAGGGAACATATTTCTTTGTCTTTTTCTAGGGTTGTTTATTTCTATTGAGCAGAGTGGATGTGTCCCATGCAATTAGTCCAGCATCTCACATGCTTCTTAGACAAGCTATCTGGAGTCGTTTAAATTCTTTTGGCAAATCATGTAGAGGAAGGGATATATACTCAGCTAATTTCTTCATCAAAGATTTTCTTATCAAATAAAATTTCCTGTTTTCCAATATCTTTTCTTTTTAGAATCCATTATAAGAAGGGATGAGCGTATCCTAGTTATCTCTTATCTCATACAATAGTGAACATTTAGATATTTATGAGCAGGAGTAATGGGCTTAGTTCAGAGTCCTGATTAAGTTATAATTGGAGATTATTTTTGGCACTAACTGCACAAGCAACTTAAGACATACTGACATTACCATTTCTGTCAGTAGTCATTCTTTTTCCCAATAAAGGGTGAATACTAGCTCACCTGCTTACTTATAATGTTTATCTTGATCTGAAGTTGTGGAACTAGGTGTCCTGCAAGAAATTTTAATTGCCTTTTTATATTTATCTCCCACTTCAGGGACAGTTTGTAGCTTGTTTTTGTGCTTTTCTGAAGTATATGCGATACACCTACACTGCTCTCTGTTGTATTGTATATTGTCTTGGTGAGTTTTGCAGGTTGTCAAAGCATGGGTACTGAATTTAACTGAAGGTGTGGTAATCTTAGCTAATTTACCTTTATTTTGGTTTAGATGATGCTTTCGTTTCAATAATAAAAAATAGGATATTCTGTAGGATAAGAAATTTGTTTTGACGTGTTCTAAGTTTACAACCAGGTGTTGTGATGTCTCTTGCCAGTTTGATGCACATTTAAATTCAATAGCAAGAGTTATTGTTATGTTGCTACTTTTGCTACAGAGAAATATTCATTAATTAGACTTAAAACAAATAGGGGAAACAAGAGATATAGAAATGCGACGTTTAACCAAATAAGTCTGCTGTTGTACTTGTGACAGTAAATGTGACTGGCAAGAGGCAGCACACTTTCAGTTTTAAAGAAGCCTTGAATGACATTGACATGTAAAAACAGAGCATGTCTCAATTGCAGCTTCCAGAAATGTGTGAAACTTCCTTTCTTCTTTCAGAAAATCTTTGCAATTTCCTCTATCCTGAACTTCCAACATTGGTTCAGGGACTGAGTTGGGTATTGCTTTACAGGTATAAATTTCACCTCTGGCTTCTTCTTACTTGACTTTGCACTATACAATGTCTTCTTTTCTTGTTTGTTGATTGCTTTATCTTGTTCTTGAGAATAGTACACGGAGGCATGGATTTTCACTTCAAACTTTATATCGGAGAAGCACCTTTTGCCCTGGCCCATGTTTGTTGGTGAGTTTAGGCTTTACATGATTTTTTAATTTTATTTGTATTTATTTAATGCTTGAAAATATGAATAGATTCCTAGTTCTTACTGTGACTCTATTCATCATTTAACTTATTCTCGTTCCATGGTTGAAATTGAGCACTTTCTAGTGGTTTATCAATTAAGAACCTCGTGGTTTTTAAATATTTTCCATCATTTTATATTCTGGTCTAATTTTTCTCAGAAAAGAAGCAGAGTAACTGGGAGACGAGTCTCTAAATCCCCAGGTTGCATCTTGGATATAGGCATGCAAATTGGGTTGGTGAAAGCAGACAGGGATGCTCTTGTGGGAGTTTCCTTGAATTTTCTTACTTCGAAGTTTTTTTGAAAAATTTAGAAACTTTATTTATATCAAAAACCAGTGCAGGATAAAAATCTGGGATCAATTGTTTTCCTTCACATTAATATAGATGACTTGGTGACTAGAATTTTGACCACTCCCCTGATTTGGAATGCAATAATGGTGATGCAGGTGGTGTTGAATGCTTCTTGTATCGTTAAGGAGGAAGTGCATATACTCACATATGATTTCTAGCTCATTAGTATTAACATTAATGGACATTAAAGTATTAAAAATATCGCCCAATCTGCTAGTGCCCTCCATGGATTCGGTGCTGATGTTTTGAAGGTGCAGATTAAGGCAGTTGGTGACAGTAAGAGCAAGCAAATAATTCTCTTGTTCTATCTCATTCCTATTACGGATAGAGATACTTAAATTCTGTAGAATCATTTTTAGGTCAATTACCACATTGACCATTTTAGCGTTATGTCTTCCAAATAGGCGCTGTCTTGGTCACCAATTGAATTGCCATGGATTCTTTTACTGGGCTGTGAGTCCAGGGGCCCAACATTCCTTCTGTTCTTTCTCTTGGGAGGAGATCAAGCTCAGTCCTGATTGAGATAATCATTGGCCTTCTGGATCTTTGAGAAGGATAGCATAGGCTAATTCACAGGAATATTCAAATTGAAAGTGAGGGTGAGCAAGGGATCTTGGGAAGTCAAGTCACTGTCTGCAAGAGACTCATCCCCCAACATATTATTAGACAGCAGACGGCTGGGAAAAGACCATGATGTTGACAAGTAAAAAGAGAGAAGAGAATGCAAAACAGTGTAAAGGAAAAGAATATCCAGCAGAGCAGAACACAAGGATACACGACAATAATAAAAGTGAAGGGTCCCAGAAACTCCTCCAAGATGTGTGTCTATTAAAAGGAAGCTTGCAGATGGAGAATGCTGGAACAAAAAGATTGCTCAAGCTGCAAGAGAACTTAACTGGGAACCAAGGTAATCACAAGCTTCATCTTTCACATTAACTCTCAAATGTCTTACAAACAATCAAACTGGTTTTTCCAGCAAAAGAAACTTGACTACCAGTCCCGATATGTGGAATTTTTTTTGATACTAGTGACCTGTGAATGCCAAGAGTTATCATGAATATCTGAATTAGCACAAATCAAATTGGGTAAGGAAACTTCCATATGTAGATTCTTATCTCTAGCCTGTATAGAATAGAAGGCTGATTTCTCTCAAATGGAATTTTTTATGACACAAAGTTAGAAAGTGCTATGCAAGGGAAAGAAGATTGGATAACTCTTTCTAAAAATGAAAACCTGACACAAGACTAATGGGTATTGCCATAATGAGAAAGCCAATTTAAGGAGGCTGAGAATAAGGTTTATCTTCATTGATAAGGCAAGAGAAATATTGGAAGGTCTTGTAGTTAGCATAGTTAGTCAAAAGTAGATAAAAGCCATAGAATAAATAAATAAATAATACATGTTTTGTTTCGGGAATTAGTCTCCGATGGTGATTAGTTGATCGGGTGGTTGCCAACGGATGGTGTCCTCAACCAACGCTGGCTAACTATTTATAGTTCCAAATCAGATGTAATCAGGGACAAGCACATATACTACATATTGTAATGATTGCTGCCATATGATTATAATACCAATACATTGTTTTGTGCAATTGCTATGTGATTACTCTATCCCATCAATGTTGTTCTGTAATTCCGTTTACTAAGTATTGTGTTTACTGTGTAGTGAGTAAACATTTGGCGCCGTTGCCTAAGCGAATGTAGGGAAATCACCTAACGGTAGAATGGAGTCGTGATGGGTCGACCGATAGAGGAACCCGTACATACAAATGAGGAACAAGAAGACGACTTGACACAGGACTTGGCCAACCTGTGGGACATTTCGTTGAGGGAACATGTACGGAGGAAAGCTCTTAGTCGAGAGATCCCCCAGTCGGTCATCTAGGATAGACTGAATGTCAACCCAGAGGTCGACCATCTCCTCAACCAACTGCCAAGGTTGCTGGCGCGTCATTTCATCATCCTGCAAGATCTGTGGGCGGAGAGTGACCAAGAACACTGAAGGCAGTAGATACTGCAACAGTACGAGGAAAGGACAAAGTGGGCGGAAGAGGAATGTGATACTAGTCGAAGACGGACTCTCTGTAACCAATGATCGTATGACCAACATTTAATGCCCGTATAGCCTAATAAGGATAAGAACCGAGTACCAATTGGGCATGATACACCAGAAGAAAAGGTACGATGATCATTCAAATTACAAGAGCAATAAAATCGACGGAGAAGACTAAAACAAATTAATGAAGAAACCAATGAAGACATCAATGAAATAAACCAATCTATTGCCAGAGTACACCAAAACCTTGCCAAGGAAAGTGGCGAAGGACCTTTTCGGACATTGTATGTAGCAGCTAGGGAAAGATATATAATTAATGAAAATGAACTAACTGAAGAGCTTGAGAGTAGTATTCGATGCATTCGGGAGTTGTCCATATCGGATGACAGCTAAGGGCCGAGGAGTGGAAGATCTAAGCCAAAGACCCCAGGGCAGAGGGAGTATCGAAACGAACCCTAGGAGACTCAAGGTGTAGAGGATGTTGACAAAGGACATGGGGGAGACTTGTATGTGGCCAAGAGTGCAAGTGACGCATTGGGAGGTTGTGGGAGAACCAGTCCAATCAGGTCCAACATATGAGGGCATCGGGGAAGGATGGTGACTCCGCTAGTCGAGAGGCAGAAGCAGCCAAAGTTCACGGGGAACAAGTAAGAGGATCTAATACGACACTACAAGACGTGCAAGACTATTTGGATAGCCAATAGACAAGATGATGTGGACTATTGGTTGAGAGCGTTCCCAACAATGTTGAGGGGCATAGCCATTGATTGGTACAATGAACTTGATGCAGCCCACAAAGTATCATGGCGAACACTGAAGAGGGCGTTTGAGTAGGAATTTAAACTCCTTAGAGATGACAACGAAGTTGTAGTGGAAATCTACAACACAAAGCAAGGAAATAATGAGAAAGTACAAGCCTACAATCGTAGACTCAAGGAGTTGTTGGGAAAATTGGAGACAACCAACAAACAACTTCAAGAAGCGATGGTTCATCGAGGGACTACTCTTGTCATTAAGGAAGAAAATGAAAGTCGTACCTCTGTCATCCTATGCCGAAGCATACAATCGGGCGATGGATATAGAAAGCGAAAACAAAACATCCTCCTGAGGGAAGAAGACGATGGATGATGAGGAGAGTATAGACGACAATAGTGATGGTGAGTCAAAAATGGTGCAAGCACTATGAAAGGATATGATAAGAATGATGAAGGAATTAAAGGCTGATAAGGAGAGTACGAAGGAAGCCAGAGAACTGTGGTGTATGGATTGCAATGGGGAAGGTCACACAAAAGCAAGCTGCTCGAAGAAGCTGTTCTACAATATCTGCCAAGTGATGGGACATTCCATCAATGAATGCCCATACAACCTAAAAATAAGGAGTACGCAACCATTCTTCACTCAGGGAGAACAGTTAACACCACCGAACACACCATCAAAATCCCAGAACAACTCCAACACGTCCCCTGGAGGGTACCGCAACAACCAAAGAAGCAATAATAGTACCTCGAGAAGAAAGATACAGTACAATGGTAAAGGAAGTGTACGCTCAGAAAAATAAGTTCATTATACCATATATGTTGGCATAAACACATCACATTTCAATTAAAGTAAAAGTAAATGATGCATAGAACGAGAACTTCCCATAAGAGCTCAAAAGAAAAAGTAGTAATAAATTTCATTTCATGTATCCAAAAGAAGTACATTGCATCTACAACAAGGATCCTTGCATCGATACATATGTATATGTCAATAGCATATCAATGAGTTTCCATAAATTCATTCATATTCAAATTACATCAATAACTTTCATTCAATACATCTATTTCAATGTTACATCAAATCTTTCATTCAATACATCTATTTCAATGAATGTCAAATAAAGTTACTTTTACAAGTGGGCTATACAAGCCTTTCAAAAATAATACATGAATACATCCATAACATAGGAAAACTCTGAACCTCAACCGCCGTGACACCATTGGTCTTCTTACAAGCTGGAGGCCAAGAGTGTGATTAAGGCGCCTTTTCCGCCCAACCACGAAGTACAAGACTTCCCCAAGTTTCTTCCTAACTCGAAGAAATCCCTGGCCCTACACGAGGAGCCTAGCAACCTGAAACAACAAAGCAAGAGGGAACTCTCAATGCAAGCCTGATGCCTATATGCATTCCTAACATGAGAATAACATATTTCTTGCAAAGAGGAGGTGGCAGAGACCTACATACATTTATTTCTAAGCTTTTATTTCCATCTATTTCAATGGTACATGTGCTTGGCCAAGCATAAATAAATTAAATGATAGTTTTAGAAAAGGTAAAACTACCATCTCTGTGGGTCCACCATTGGCATCCTGTCCCAGAAGTTTCTCAAAAGAATAATAAATAATGCTTTTTCCCATTTATAGTTTTCATTCAATTTTAGACATCTCTACTTCAAAGGAATTCCAACAATTACAAAGTACACACAAGATTCTCAAATGACTTTGCATTAGCACACTAACTTAAGTGAAAATTGATCATACAGTTGGTTTTGCAATTCACTTTCTATTCTTTCAAAACAATCTAAATTTGGTCTTTTGAAAAGAGCATGTATAAACTCACAAGTTCTATTATCTATTTAAATAATTTGATCAAAGTAAGTAATTTATACAAGTTCAGTAAAAGGAAAACTACTCCAATCAGCCTTATAAGTATGGGGAAAAATCATAGTTTACAGATTACTTTCCTAATTAATAGGAGTATGTCTACACTTTTATGAAAAAGAATAATAAGTTAAATTTAAAGAAAGGAAAGCAATTTCACTCTCTTTTACTCAGAGTTACATATTTCAGGTTGGCAACTAATCACTCTTCTAGTGGAGATAATATTAATAATATCATCTAATTAAAGTGCTATATTATATTTATATATATATTTTCATGTTTCATATTCAGAAAATTCACTAGTTTATAAATACATTTTCTGTAGAATACATTTGCTAACTAATAAAATATCCATCTTCAGCTCTTTATAAAGTCTTATACATATTTCATTAAGTTTTACAATGATGGATTGTAATTCATACAGTGCACCATTATTCAAAAATAAAAACAATTTTGAAAAAGAAAGTCAATATAAATATCTAGATTTGTATATGTATGCATATTTACTGTGGTAACCAGAGATCTATATATATATATTTCTCACAAATTTCAGCATTCTAGATATAATATTTTGTTTTCCATATATATATATATATATTTACAGATATATATATTATATATATATATGAACATAATTCATATATTTACAACCAGCGAAAACCAAAACTTATACAGTAGTTTCAGATATAGGAGTTTATTGCCCAGATTTGTATATAAGTTTAATACATAATACATTCATATATGAATACATTACGTACATCTATATCTATATACTCAATGCTGCGTTAACAGTGTAACATCAATGATGATACGTGAATTTTTCTAATGAAAAATTATCATACAGAAGAGAGGATACGGTTAATATGATGTGGGAGGGCTGACGCCTCTCCCCAAGGGGAAGGTGCTGCTTGTGAGGGGGCAGCGCCACCTCCACAGGCCATGGCCGCTGTCCCTCCACAGTGCAGCCCCTCCTCCTTGGGGCGTGGCTGGGGGTGAAGCCCTTTCCACATAGTTTCCAGTTACTTTTAAATGCAAGACCTTAGTGAATGCATTCAGATATTTCTTTGTTGCGATGAACTTTCAAATATGGCTATATAAATATACCGATATATATATATATGTATGTATGTATGTATGTATTTTATTCATCTACAGGACAATATGTGTATACAAATATGTATATATATATATAGTTTCATTCTTGAATAAAGATTTCATAATTTGAAATAGGATTAAGGATATAGATTCGCTAAAGAAAGAATCTCCACACTGGTAACTGAATAGTCATTACAGAGAAGTTGTGCAATTTTTGCAATTGCATACACTTACGAAAGAATTGGAAGAATCTCCTGAAATTTCACAGCTTTGAAAACACTTGGAATTCAATCTTTCAGCCATTCTATTTCAAACATTTGAGATTAAATACATAGGAAGAGAATTAGAAACCTGGATATTTCGCTTCCAGTTGCAGCTGCTTTTCCAATCAATTCTTCTCTCTTTGTTTTCTTCTGGAACTTGATTTCTGAAAAAGTTTTTTCTCCTCTCCTATTTCTGTTACTTTACTAACCCCTATTTCCTACTAATTCAAAATCCTTCTGAAACTTTTTGATAAAATAATCATTTACTTGGCAGCCATTAGAGCTATATTGTAGAGCATATTTTCAAGAAAATTATCAAGAACCGTTATTCCCTCTCAGGAATTCTTGTTCTTATAAAAGTTTTCTTTTTCCCCTTTCTAAACCTAATCTTGAAAAATAAGAGATTTTTAAAATAAAAAATTAAGATATAACTTATCTTTTCCATTTCCCGTGCTCAGATGAAAAATATAAAATAATATTCAATTTAGTTGCAAGTAAATCCCCTTTTCGGAAAATATTTACCCAAAACTAATTCTAATTTTACAATGTAAATATTTACCCAATAATTAAATAAATATCTTCTAACTATTAGTTAATTTATTAACTCAAAAATCAACACAAGTTAAAGGAAGGATAACATACTCACTCAAATTTTATCATGCACAACCATTTAAAAATTAAAACCAAAAATCTATAATTAAATTATAATTATAATTAATTCTTTTACTTTATCATGCTTATATTTTAATTTGACTAATCATTAATTATTTGCAAATAATCAAAACAGTCACACAAAAATTATCATTTCTAAATGCAATCTACATGAATCTAAGTGCTTGTGTGTGACCGAGAGGACATCCTGCTTTATCTTGTCAAGAAGCTAACCTTCTCTCCTTAATCACACCCTTGGTCTTTGACCACCTGCATCTCAAGTGCACTCAGGCACACAACAATAAACTGAATTAGTATCCCATAAAAATATAAATCAAAACAATATAATACATTAATTCAAATATTTCTATTCTACTTTGCTTCATTTTCAAAGTAAAACACATTCAATACTATTCAACTTTTCATAATTTAAGCAAACACTTTCATATATCAGCACACCAAAACACCATAGTATTCATTATTACTCTACCACACACATCAGATCATATAACAAATCCACACAAAACCAAAAACAACTTGCATTAGAGTTTGAGACGTGACAGGAAGGCCCGTGATACAATGCCAAAAGTGCAATGAATGGGGCCACTTTGCTACGGAATGCCAGAATGGTCAAGGTTCGGGGGGGAAATTGTGCAAGTGGTGTGGACTGGGTGATCATGAAGACAACAAATGCCCCAAGCAGAAAGGCATCCATATGCTAGAGGTGGAGGAGCAAGAGGTACTGGTAATTACTAGAGCGCAAACGAAAAAGGCCACCTACCCAGATCCACATATGAAAAAGCAAAGAACGAAGGAAGCAAAAGTAGAAGTGGAATTGGCAATGACGAAAGAACACAAAACACCTTTGGAGAACCTAAGCACCTCTTGGCAGTGGGAGGCGGAAAACATTGTACGGCATGTACTACAGACCACTGTACCCATAAAGGTGACTGACCTTCTCCAGACTTTGCCCCAATTGGGACTGGCGACAACGAACGTCGTCGGTGATGACAAACACCAATGATTGGAAGGATGAAGGAAAGAATTGGTAGCAGAACCACCAACGTACAGTGAACAAGCCATCGACCCAATGCTATTGACGGTAAACATCGGGAAGATGGTAGTGGTTGTACAAATGGAGATCGGAGGGAAAATCCTAACAAATACTATCGTCGATGGAGGATCGGGAGTCAACGTACTACCCGAAGACACATGGAAGAGTCTTGGGAAGCCAACACTCTGGCCACCTACATTCCAACTAGTGGGTGTTGATCAACACGACATCAAATCGTTGGGAACATTGATGGCACAAAAGGTAATGATTGGGACAAAGCCGTTTCTGCTAAACTTCGTAGTCATCCCACTACAGAGGAAGGCATACGATGCATTGCTTGGAAGAGGATGATTAGTGGCAACTAAAGCAAATCACAACTAGAAAAGAAATACACTGTCCATAGAGAGCAACGGGAGGAAATACGTAATCGATATGAGGAATCAAGTAGTCAACAAAGAATTGGCATCATCAAATTCAAAATTGGAGAGAGGAGGGGGAATGGAGGAAGGAGGAACTATAGAGCCAAATGATGAAGGCATTCTAGACCTCTAGGAATGCTCAAAGGATGAGACAATTCATTAAATGGACTGTTCCACTGGCAGATGGAAGATTATGAAGTTTTCCAACAAGACTGCAACATGCTACAAGTCAAAGATGAAGGGACGGAGGAAGACAAAGTGTCAACAAGCCAAATGTTCCCTCTGGAGTACGAAGAGTATAAGGAAGGAGTGGCCAGAGTAGATGATGCACCAACACATCTCTTCGAAGGAGATAAGGCGATCAAGTACGAGGAACCAAACATAAAGAAAGTCAATCTCGGAGAAGAAGACAATCCCCGTACGATCCTAGTGGGAGATGACTAGAATCTCGTACTAAAGGAAACCGCATTCAAGATATTTAAGGAGTACAAGGACGCCTTTGCATGGACGTACAAGGACTTGAAGGGCGTATCCTCGGAGTTGTGTGTACATAGAATCCCACTAGTACCAGGAGCACAGCCCATATGGAAGAGACCGTACCGGATGAACAAAAACTATGCAGCGAAGGTACAACAAGAAATTGAAAAGATGCTCGAGGCTGGAATCATATTCAAGGTAGAAGTGAGCGACTGGGTGTCACCAATCATGATATCATTGAAGAAAGAATCAGAGCAGATCTGTATATGCATAGACTTTCGAAGCCTCAACACGGTGATGATAAAAGACCCCTTCCTGATCCCATTCATTGATTCAATATTGGAAGAAGTAGTGGGTCACGAGATTTACTCATTCATGGACGAGTTTTCAGGGTACAATCAAATAAGCATAGTTGAGGAGGAAAAACTCAAAACAACGTTCGTTGTTGAAGACGGGGTGTATGCATATAACTGGATGCCATTCGGTTTGTGCAATGCCCCAACAATGTTTCAGAGAATAATCTTGCATATATTCGATAAGATGTCCATAGAGAATTTCAAGGCATTCCTGGATGATTGGTCCATCTTCAGCAATGAACAAACACACTTGAAGGCCCTTCAAGAATGCATGGAGCGCTATAGAGCAACCAGACTGGCACTCAACCCCAAGAAGCGTCGGTTCATGGTACCTCAAGGGAAACTGCTCGGACACAGTTTGTAAAGCGAGACTGAAAACCGATCTTGAAAAAATCCGGGTAATCATACACATGGAAACCCCTCAGAACGTCACAAGAGTGAAGTCATTCCTTGGTCACGTCAGATATTATAGAAGGTTCATAAAGAACTTTGCCCAAATCTCATATCCATTAGACATACTCACAAAGAAGGGGCAATCGTTCGAGTGGACCGAAGCACAGGAAAGTGGACCGAAGCACAGGAAGTGGCCTTCAAGGAATTAAAGGTATGACTGACCAATTTGCTAATCTTGGTGTACGCGGATTGGAACAAGGAGTTCCACGTGCACAGGTCTCATCTCCTTCAAAACAGTGGCCAAATTGAGATAATAAGTGGAAATCTTCCATCAAACTCAGATTTGCTAACCAATCAACTGGTTTATTCTGTTCTCTACTAGCACGTAGAAACCAAAAGTTGCTAAATGCACTCAACAAAAACTTAGCTTCTGAGAAGATTCTGTTGATTATGTCAATTGGAAAGTTTCCTTTTTGTATGCCATTGATGATGAAACTGGAGTCACCCTCAATAATTAGCTTATGGATCCTAAGTTGAGCTCCTAATTTGAGTCCTAGATAGTCCTACAGCTTCAGCTATGTTGTTTAAAATTTCAAATTAATCTTGGTAAAGTAACTCCCAAAAATAACTACTCCCTTGTGGTTCCTAAGAAAAGCTTTCGCCCTAGAGGAGTTGGGGTTTTTCTTGGAATCCCCATCAAAATTCAATTTGATCCAACCAAACAAAGGAGGGCACCGTTTCCTAGATTCCTTTTTAGCCATAGTTTTTGGTGGAATACCCTCAAAGTATCTCTTGAATTCCTTGCCAGTTCCTCAAAATAGCTTCTTCTCCAAGATTTGCTTCCTTAGATTTAGCCATTTTAGAAATAGTTATGTAGCAAGAGTAGGCCATTAAAATTTCTTTGCACACTTGTTCTTGGCTCTTGCCTTGACCATTGAAATTTTTATTGTTCCTTTCAAGCCATAGCTTTCAAAACTATTAGACTTAGGGCTAAGTTCCAATAATTCTTGAAGAAAATTTATAGTAATTGGCATGATTGATAATGAGAGAAGGATCTTCCAATCACCTATTTAAGAATGAAAATTTAAAAAAGGGTCCTATATACCTTTGGCATAATCACAATGGAGGATTAAATGATTACAATCTTCTTCTTGAATGAAGCACAAAGGACACTTGCTAGTTCGTGAGAAATTTTGCTACTTGAGCTGAACCCAAAATAAGAATAGCTCAAAAGACCACTTTTAGAAGCATCATGCCACCAACAATAGAAAGCCATCCATGCTTCCAATCCTCTAGGATCCTATTGAACCTTTCTAAAATAGAGATTCAAAGATGTTTTCTATTCCCCCCAATGAAAGCAGGAAAACCTAGATAGGTGTTAGGTAGACAATTTTTTTTGAAGGATAGGCATCTGCACAAGAAATCTTGTTATTGGCCTTTAGGAAGAAAACTTTAGATTTTTCTCTATTCACTTTCTATTTTGAAGTTTGTTCTCTTAGGAGTTCTCTAATGACTCTACCTTTCTTGACAATGGGGGCAACAAAGAGCATAGTATCATCCACAAATTGTTGGTGGATAAAACCTTTGCCTATAGAGGAGGCTTGTAAACCCTTCAAGGAACCCATGTTCTTGAGAAAACCAATATATCTACCCAATGCTTCCACCATAGGAATATAAAGATAGGGAAAAAGCGGATCACCTTCCCATAAACCTTAAGAGGTAGAGAATAAATCTTTATAGGGGCCATTTACCATAATAGAGAAGGGATCTCCAATTTGAGCTAAAGCCAAATTTCTCCAAGACTATCCAAAAGTTTCTACTAGACTCTATCATAAACTTTGGAAATGTCAAGTTTGATGAGCGTACCTTTCCTCTTCTTAGCATTTAAATAGTGCATCAACTCATGGACACTGACAATCTCGTTTGTAACTAGCCCCCCTTTCATGAATCATCCTTGCTCCTTTGAAATAAGGATGGGTAAAAGAGCCTTTAACCTATTAATTATTACTTTGAATATGATTTTATACATAATATTGCATAAAGTAGTGGGTGTGAAATCTTTCAGTGCCAAAGCTTCTTCTTTAGGATTAGGGTGAGAGAGGTAGCATTGATAGACTTTGAAATAAATTTAGAATCCACAAGTTCTTGAACAATGGCTTAGAGATCATCCCCCAAGAGGTCTTACAAATTTTGGAAAATGAGAGGGCTCAAAAGCCATCTAGACTCGAGGCACGATCTCTTGCCATATTGAAAAGGGCAACTTCGACAAGAGAAGGTATCTATGCAAGGAACAACAGTTATTTTTCTTCCCTCTCTTCATTCTCTTTAGCATATTTTCCTAAAATGAGACTAAAGAGGAAAACCCTCATGTTCATATGTACCTCTTTCAACTATTTGATTTTGAATTTCTATTTCCAAAAGTTCTCCTTGCATTTGTAAATATCATCTTGACTTTAGTAAATTAGCAAACTAAAACCTTGGGTCTTGTGGAAATAAACACTTCACCTCACAAAATAGGTAAGACCACAAATTCTCAGAAAAGTAAGGAAGGCACAAGTAATGAATCAATAGAGGAACAAAGATTCAGCAAGGGTGAAGGGATCATAATGGAGAACCAAATGACTCCCAAAACAAACATGATCTTTCCATATGGTATACTGTATACTTAAATTAACCTTGATAGTTATTCACTTGTCACATCAAGGGCCTTAGAAGCCATTCTGTTGCACTCTTGAAAGTAGGAACACATGCAAACCAAGTTAACAGATTCAAGAGCAAGCTTGACCTATGTGAATGCCAAACAGTATAAGAGAATCTTGCAACACAAGCAAGTCAAGATAACAAGAAAATTAAAAACTGTAGGAGGCAAAAAATTGTAGCCATTCTACCAAAATCAATTTCCAATACTCAAACACCAATAGAGATGAACATAAAGAAAGAACAACTAAAACCAACAATTGTTGGGCAAAAAAACATTGTGGAGTTGTGTTTCAGCAGGAAGTGGAGGCAAAGTAGTAGGAGGGCAAGAAATACCTTGAAACCAACGTAGAGGGGAAGGCTGAGAATTGAGACAGCGAGGACCTATATAGCCCCATATCAACACCTCTAATGTGGTTCACGGAGTTGTACATCAAGGAGTTAATGGGGCTAAAAGGGAGATTGAATACCTTAAAGATGAAAGAACATATGAAAGATATCGAGCTTCAAGAGATCATAGAAGTCAACATGAAGCTAACATAGGCAAATAAGATACGTAAAGGCCAACTAAATGAATTGCAAAAACAGCATGGAAATAGGACAACAAGAGATTTTGGCATTGAAGCATGATCTAAATCAAGCCAAGGATGGGATCCTAGCCCAAGTAGGAGAAGAAAGAGGTATTCTGCATTTCAAAGAGATTTAATCAGCAATAGCAAACATGGAGGTCAAAGAAACTAAATTAATGGAGAAATTGGAAGAGGCTAAGCAATGGACACAAGTGGTAAAAGAAGCAATAGAGCACAAAGAGCTCATAAATAAACAAATCAGGTTGAAAATGTGGGAGGAAAAAGACCGGCAAGATAGAGCAGCAAGTATAATATTTGAAGAGATGAAAGAACACAGGGAAGGAGAAAATACTAGTAGGCTAGTAAGAGATTTCTTATTAGATAGATTCCAATGGGTAGGGCACGTCCTCCAAGCAAACAAAATGGGAAAAATGGCAAGTGGAGAAAGGAATATAGTCCATAGTTACCGGGAGACACGTCTCGGGTATGAAGACACGTCTCCAGGACCAGAGACGTCTCTGGAGACGCTTCTTGTCGCCTGGAGACTTGCGTTGGGGTTTCCCGAGTACCCTGCCATCTCTTGTTGCTAAAATCGGTGTCTATCGCAATAAAAAACTTAAAAGTTTATAACATTTGAAACTTAAAAAATTAAAGCATAAATTTTAATGTTTGCTTGACGCGACTAAGACTCCCGACCACAATTTCATTGCATTCGACGTTTGAGGAAGGTGATTACATTGCTGCTTGTCTTGACGTTTGAGGAAGGCGACTCAAAGCTAAACAAACATCTGCACACGCCAGAGTTCCAGCCTCCGCCAAGTAAGTTTGAGGTAGAGTTTAAATTTTTTTATTTTTTTCATTGTCAAACCTAAGCCCATCGAAACCCCTACTTATCACGCATAAATTTTTAAAACCAAGAAAAGCAAAAAGAAATCACAGCCATTATTCAAATATTTTGTATTACTATTCAATGTTCATCTTTTGTTTTTTAAATTTTTTTAATGTTATTTGATATTTCTGTTTCATAGTTCATAGTTCATACTTTTTGGGAGGTGCTGCAGGTATGAATTTTCAGTCTGTTTCTTAAATCAAGAATTATCAATTACCTCCTCAATAAATTATGAATAGTTTTGGTCAATGATTTGTGTGACATTTGAAATTTTCAAGTTGTATTTGAGAATTCAAAGTTGTTTATGGAAGGAGTTATGCTGGAACTTCATGTTAGATATTGGGCCTAAATACTGACAAAGTCACAAAACTTATATGATATCTAATCTTTATCTTTTGCCTCATTCTCTGCAATGTTGAAATAGCATAGCTTATAGACATTGCGATCCTTATTGGATGCTATCACACGCAGCCAATCCCTCTAGGAAAATGAAATTATTGGATGCTATCACACGGTCTGTTATACTGTTAGTCTGTGTCTGCAATTACAAATTAAAGCTAAAATTGATATGACTATCTGATATGTTGCTATTTGCTAATAATTTTTTTTTTTTTTTGTGTTGAATGTCAAGTGGGGGAAAACAAGGCCTGTACCCATTGTGGAAGTATTGTGATCGTGTTCCAGGGCCGAAGGGTTCAGGTGGAACAGCCACGATCACATGTAAGTTATGTGAAATGTCATGGCAAGGTACTTACATGAGGGCGAGGGCTCATTTCCTTCACATACCTGGAAAAGGTGTTGATCCTTGTATAAATGAGGTGGAATGATATGAGGCTGTGAGGGATCAAGAAAGGGCTGATGGGAAAGTTTCTAATTTGAGCTCTCACGCTTCAACAATAGGGGCAATTGCTGCAAATCAAGATCAAAATAGAGAGGCAAAGGTGGATGTGTCTTCAAGAGATGTACTAGTAGAAAGTTCTCACAAGAGACCACACATTGGTAGCTCAAACCCCATTGGCAGATTATTTGATGTGCAAGGTCCAGAAGCAGTTGATGCAGTGATTGCATGCTTCTTTTATGCAAATGGAATACCGTTTAATGTTGCTCGCTCACCTTTCTATACAGAGATGGTCCAAGCTATCACTAATGCACCAACTGGGTATAAACCACCTATGTATGAAAAGCTTTGCACTACTCTAATTGATAAAGAAAAAATTCAATTAGAGCAACAAACTGCACTGATGAAAAGAGTGTGGGCTACAAAATGATGCAACATTGTGATGGATGGTGGACATACTAGAAACTGTCCATTACTTAATATCATGGTAACATGCAGCTAAGGGCCTTATTTTTTGAAGGCAATAGATTGTTCAGGGCAAGAAAAAAATGCAGAGTTTCTTTTTAACCAGCTATGTGACGACATTGAGGAGATGGGGGCATCGCATGTAGTCTAAATTGTTACAGATGCTGCCCCTATTTGTAAAGCAACAGGCATGTTGGTGCAAAAGAAATACAAGCATATATTTTGGACACCATGTTGTGTGCATTCGTTGAATAATGCACTCAAAGATATTGGCAAGTTTCAATGGATTTCAGCTCTCATAGAAAATGGCAAAAAATATCAAATCTTCATATGTAACCATCACCAAACACAAGCCATTTATCGAAAATTTGCCAAGGTGAAACTTCTCAAACCAGCTGATACACGGTTTGCTTCTTATTTTATTCTTCTTGACCGTCTTTGTGAAGTGAAAGGAGCTCTGTGTTCCACGGTAGTTAGTGATGCATGGGCAGCTTGGAGGCAATCTACATCAGATGATGCAGTTGAGGTGAGAGGTATGGTCCTTGATGACCATTTTTGGGCTGATGTTAAATTTGTTGTGGACTTTATTAAGCCCATATGTGAGGTGATCAAATTTGCAGATTCAGACAAGCCATGTTTGGGAGAAATTTATGAAGAAATAGATTCCATGTGTGAAAGAATTAAGAAAATAACAGATGCAAAAGATCTTTCACTATATCCTTTGATAGAAGATAAGTTACATGGAAGATGGAACAAACTTAACACACCTCTTCATTGTGTTGCCTATGCCTTAAATCCTAAATGGCATAATATACAAGTGACCAATAAGAGGTCTCCATATGAGGATAGAGAGGTAATGATGGGATTTTGGACTGCAATAAAAAAGATTTATGGCTGAGGTGAGGAAGCTTTTGTTATGAGGAGTCAATGGATTAAGTCTTCATGTGGGCATGGTGATTTTTCTTTCGTGGAAGCTTTATATGATATGCGAACAAAGAAAGACCCTATAGAGTGGTGGTGGAACCATGGAGGTGAAACCCCTGAATGCAATCATTTGCAATAAGATTACTCTCACAAGTAGCTAGTTCTTCATCTTGTTAGAGAAATCGGAGTACTTATGGTTTTATTCATTCACTAAAGAGGAACCGATTAGGGTCAAAGAAAGCAAAGAACTTGGTGTACATTCATAGCTCACTTCGTCTTCTCTCTCGTGTAGATCCTGTGTACAAGGAGTGTCCTTTAGCAAAATGGGACCAAATGTTACATCCCGATTTTATAGCTACTATTGCATAGGGCAATTGATTGTAATGTTTGAATCTTTATAGTGAATAAAACAATGATGTTTTTATTATCAATAATGGCGTTCTATTTAAATGATGGTTTCATTTGATTGTTACTTCAATTGATGTAATTTTGAATGAATGTTGCATAGAATTATAGAATAATGTTATTCTAACTTGTGAGATGTTTTTACCTTTTTATGAGCTTATGACTGCCGATGTCATGTCATGGTGCGCAGGTATGAAGACTGTTCCTCCGGACAGAGGAGAGACATTATTCGGGGAAGAACTTGGTCGGGTAAACAATAACAATTACCAAATTGAGCATACACACACATGCTATATATTGAGTAAGCCAAGTTTGTTTGTCGAGATAACGGTAAGTCATCCATAGACTTGTCTAATTGACCTTAAGGTTCTGAATTCACTTCTTTATGTTTAAGAGATGTGATTGTTTAAACGTCAGACTTGCTATACCATGACCCAAGTATGAATGTTGTGAAAGTTGTGTTAATGATTGATTGGGAACGCACATACATCTATACATTGTGAACACCTATTTATATGTACAGACATATCAATACATGTGTACGTTAAGCAGACGGATATGCTCATACACGTGTTGACATGTATGTACGCATACATACGTATACACAGGTATATATATATGTACACAGTCCGCTTGATATCTGTGGTGAAAATAATATTTAATATTATTGCCTAGCAAATTTACATGTATATTTATGTATAAATGTATATATTAAGGATGTGATAATATTTATGAATATTGACATAAATACATAAACATATATGTAAATATATTATATATATTTATATATTTAAAATATATGTATTAATATTAAGGTAATATTTACATATATGTAAATATATATAAATATTACGATGTAATGTCGGAAACTATATATATTTATATATTTAAAAATATTACACTTAATTGAAATACATATATAATAAATATATAAATGTGTGATATTAAAATGTGAAATGTATAAATTTAAATGACACATATAAATATTCGAGAGAATAAAAATAGAACGCAAAGGATTTGAATCCTTAATCAATGGAGGAATATTTCGATACCTGACTATGGAGAAAATATTAATCTCAATATGAAATATCGAACCTTGGTTGTTAAAGGCAATTTAATTGGGAAGCCTTAAATCATTTTAAAATGAAACGCCATATCCCGTGAAAACATTTCGAATGAAAATATTAAAGATTATTGAATCGCCCTCCTTATAAAATAATGACAAATATTTCATTTGTGATTTTATTAACATTTGAAAAGAAGAAAATACGTTTTCTTCTACCGAGTTCATAAATCACGTGAGAAATTACGCGCGCCTGGAGAAAAACGCGTCTGAAGCGTGCGGGCAGAGAATAGGTCAATAAATAATGGCCAAAAACTATTCTTAAGGCGTCTGAAATGGCAACGTGGATTGTTGCAGGCTCGACCTATCATTTGAAACGAATTTTTCAAATCATTTATATCAAATTAACCTAAAATCTGGAGAATGACTTGAGCTGTCAAAATCCGCCATATGAGTTGATTTATTTTGCAAATTGCTGTCATCTTAAAAGGTCGAATCACCTCCTTAATTCGCCACATTGCAAGTTTGAAATATTCTGTAGATATCTAGCATTTTTCTTACCTTCTTAATAGCAAATTAGTTGAGCAGGGACCCTATATAAAGGACGTTACTTCATTCTTCAAATCACGCCTTTTGCTAAATTCTGAGTTGAGCTTTTGTGTGCGAATTCATCTGGAGAACAATTCTTTTCTGAGTATTTTACTGTAAGTGGGAGTAATTTTGGCTGTGATAGTATATCTGAGAGTATCATTGCATTATTCATTTCTGCCAGTCATCAATTCTGAGTTTAACACTAAAGGATAGAGATTATCCTTCATTCTGGTTTGAAAGTTCTCTGTCAATAACAAGAAGGCTGGAGATCTTTTGACTGAAGGAAAAAGGAGCTTCAAACTCAATCTAAATCACCATCTGCATAAGAGTATTTTTATATATATCAGGCAAGCTATTCACCTTCTTATTCCATTCTAATATACTTCTAAAGTTCAATAGGCATTCTATTCGTTCATACTATAGAAGAGTTTCTGATCAAGGGTTGAATTCCTGTTTACTGAATGTACAAGGATAAGAATGTGATATTTTGTTCTATTCTTTAATGCTTGCAAAGATTAGGATTTGCACTTAGAATTCATAATCAAAGATAAGGCTGTGGAATTTAAGTAATAGTATTGTATCTTTTCTTTTGTATGCATTGCTTGCATTAGTGTACAAACTACACTGGAAATCTAGATACATTATAAAGTGTTTGCTTAATATTAACTCCATATGAAGAGTATATGTTTAAGTAGGTACTAAATACTAGGACGGGAATGATAGCATCGAGTCAAGTAACAATTTTCAGCTCAAGTCATTAAGGTTAACTTAGTGAAGCTTGTGTAACTCCTAGGCATTGATTTCCAGGAAAGGAGAGGACTTTGAGTTACTTGTTATGCTTTTCATTTCTAATAGTTTAGCGTGATGTAGGAGGTCTAGGGTACGCACTACCCCGGAAGGACTAACCTACGCATAGTGTAAGAAAGCCTTAATGCAAATCGGCCCTGAGTAGTGTTTATGATAGATGACCTTCATTCGAAGTACTGAATGATAATACTTTGGCCAAAGTAGTGAAACGTACGACTGCCACGTAGACGTGAGTTAGGTGAGACTACACTGTCAGTTCATTGTGATCCGAGTACTAGTTCGAGATTGTGTAATAGCAAGGTTCTAGTTATGTAGGACACAGCACTATGCTCAGTTGGTAATCGTTAAAGGATGCCCTACCAATCTCTTCTTCGAAGGGAGGGCCATCTATCTAACGATAGGTGTGCGGGGGACCGCATTATAAGTCCGTGGTTGGCGGAAAAGCGCCCGAGTGATGTTTCTCCTCCACAGCAAGCGGCCGATGTACCAAGATTTGAAAGGACGATCTCCTGGACCTTCTTACTACTATTTGTTTTAAAGCTCATTGGAGCTATGATAGTTAAGGTATGTATTCTTGTTTCATGTATTGTGAAGTTTTTATATTGAAGTGGAATCTTTATTGTAAACTAACATGACAATTTGTTCACGTTTTATCAATAAAGGAAAAGAAAAATTCTATTGCAATGACATGTTAACATGTTTACTTACTTTTAGGAGGTAATTTATCGAAATTTTATTTTACGGAAGGGTCGGGTTGTTACACCAAATTTCACCTAATGGAGAAGTTGCAGCCATAGTGGATGAAGTGGTTGAAGCAGATGGCCTTAGTGATTTACCCCCACTTCTACTACCAGCAAAGGAACCTAGGTTAGAGAGTGATGAGTATTTGGAGAGCATCATAGATGAGGACCTTGACATGGATGATCATGATGTGGTGTAGATGATAGATTTCTGATTTTGTTTTTTGTTTGCGTATAAACCTATCAAACTATCAATATTTCTGAATTTCAATACATAATCAAATATTAAATATCAAATATGTAATGTCAAATGTGAACTATGATTATGAAATATGAAGTATGAACTCTTTGACTCTTTGACACAATGACATTTGTGTATTTAAAGTTAATGTTCATTGTTAAACTTTACTACTGCTCTTGTTTTGAAAGTTCAATGTCATCATATTTTCTATAAATTATTAATTTTTTAATTTTTATTTATATTAAAAAAAAAAATGGCGTCTCCAAGTATCCCTATCTCCTATTTAAAAAAAAAAAGCTGTACCGGTACCAGTATCAGTCTCCTGCACCAATACCAATACCAGTCACTAGCCTTATCAACAAACAGTACTACAATTATTTCGATTTTTTTTTAAATAGCAACAAAGTCTAAGTTTTTGCATTTCCATGTTTGACAAAATGAATATGTTTAGGCTTTTTATACCTATCTAAATATAGCCCCTGCAATTGATATTCATGTGATGGAAACCTTTTGTCAGATAGTTACGCACAATGTTAAAATACAAAATGACAACTCTAACTAGGCTAATACCTATGCATAAAGCCACATAGATAAGTAATGAAAAACCCAGTAGGTCTAGGGCAGGCAAAAGCCTCATCACCAAAGCACATCCAAAAGGACAGATTTCCCCTGATGATTAATTTTTCTAATCATTTAAGTGAGGGGTAACGGCCCTTTCCAATCATATTATAACAGAAATAAAAAAGGATTACATTTAATGTCCATCCCACTATCTATGAGGATTATAACAGATTAAGATCATACCAAAAAGCAATCTATAGACAGAAGCAAAACCTGAAACAAACAACATTGATGCTAAGAACCTTGTAGAATTTGACCATGATCAAGAGACAAGAACCATACAGACTGGCCTAGTCAAACAAGGTTATATACAAATAGCCATCATGTACAATAAAACAGAGTAATAGAGAATGAGCCTATAAACAAAATGCTCACAGATATAACTAGACCCAGACAACAAGAAAACCTTAGAAAGGAATGAACAATAACCATTAGTAGCCATTAGAGGAAATTGCTATAGTCAGGGCCATACTGCCATCTTCCTTCTTGGCTAAGGCAACACGCTTATCCAAGAGTTTAACCACCTTTTTTGCCTTACAATGTTGAATCTTTCTTGAAAGGATGAAATCTTCTCCGACCTGAATAGCTCAAGCACATTAAGACCTGGGTGAAAACTTGTTTTGTTGCCTCCTGTCCTAAGAAACCTCTGTATAGCAGCCACCTCATGCATAAGATGCTTCAATCGTTCTTCAATTTTCCTGACTGTGGGAGAGCCCAAACCAAGCCTTTGAACTCAAATCCCATCATTGGGAGGGATTGCAGGCAGTCCACCATGGTGTTGTCAACCACCTCATCCAAATTAACTTTGAATCCATCCCATATATAATATCTCCTCAAGGCCTTTGTCAACTCCTCATCCATCAGCTGTAACACATTTTCAACAAACATTGATGCAATTTCCAGGCTAACTCCTCATACTTGGCCATGCCTTCAACATAATTTTTCCCAAGAATTTCTCGAATTGCTTCCATTACTTCCATTTCTTGGAAGAAGAAAATCCTCCTCAATTTGGGAACTAACATCGCACCATTGAAAGCCATTTGACACATCGAAGAACTTAGCTGTAAATTGGGTTCCATGGCTCTGAAATGAACGAAGGAAGTGATGGAAGTGAGACACAAAACCTGTTTGTTTTGATCAAATATTAAATGGTGAGTGAGTGAGTATCAAACCATGAGGGATTACACATATTGCAAAATGATTATTTGCAGCCATTAGAACCTTGTAATTTAATTTGCATGAGTGCCATCATCATTACCTATCAAGCATTGTATATTTGGCACTGAGATAAGTTGCTGACCACCATTGTATCTTCTGGTTGGTCGATGGCAATTTTTGAGAGGGTGTTGGCAATTGAATTAGCCTCTTGATAACAATAGCTAACATTGAAGATTGGGATCAATTCCAATAGCATCAAGGCTTCCTTGAGGATGTTCATTATTCTCCAATTTTCCAATTTATTGTATTGGAGAGATAAGATGATCACCATTGAATTTCCCTGTCTCTATGTTATTCAGGTAACAAGCCTTGATTAGTTGCAACCCAAGAAGTAAAGTTTTGGTGTCAGCTTCATCGTTTGTTCCTTGAGTGAGTCTTCTACATGCCGCTTTCAATATTCTGCTGGTTGAAACTCAAATCACACAACCGGCACTAGAGGGGTATGGGTTACCCTTGGAAGCTCTGTTGAAATTCAATTTCTGGGAGCCATTGGGTGGTGGGGACCATTTAATTTTTGAATGCATTTCATGAGTGGTGTGTGAAGTGGAAACCCCATGAACAAGGTCTCTTGATGATTATTACTGATAAGGCCTCCTTAGTTTAGGACTTCAACTATTAATTTGAAAATATCAATAAACAACTTCATAGCAATTATCTGTGCTGCCACTAACTATATATTTTTCTTTTAAAGATCGTTCTCAAATGTTTGTCATGGTTTACAATTTCCCTTCCAAAGGGAACAGTATTTCGTAGGTGTGGGTTTTCACATGATGGCTTATAGATACCCGACTTGAAGGGAATAGTCTTATACAGATTCATAGGACATGTTGAAGACCATCAAGAACACGAGAATTCATAGACATTCTCAACATATGAGAATTCACAGATATCCCACCTGAAGGGAATGATCTAAAGGCACCAAAAGTTTCTTCTAACATAATCATGCAACTATTTATTGATCACCAAAATCAGGATGATTCATGGATGCCATCATTCTCATTAAGTTTTCTATTTGAATGACCTACAGACCATTTATAATAGGAGGATTTATACGAGTCTTTGCTCTGATTCTCATTCAGCAGAGTATAGGAGAAACCATTTAAATTGTCAGTTAATGCAGTCAACAACAGTACTATCGTAGTACAGTCTTAATGGCCAAACGTAAGTATAGTAATCACTTTTTTTTAGTGGATCAAGTTAGTTAGCACGTTTAGTTTTCTTAGTTAAACAGAAGACTGCATACTCAAACAACAGAGAATCTGGTCTATGCAGCAAATTGTTTATCAACAGAAAAGATACAACATATTTTCTACATATCCAGCAGTTCCCATGGTTAATGCAGAAGATTTGAGTCTAAATAGTAATTCCTTGGTGAAAAGTAGCAGTCATCAAGATTCAAGACAATGGGGAGTCAAACAGTTCACAAGCACTTGAGCTGCATACTAGAATGTTCATGCTGACACTGGCCTCTGATGAGCGCATTTCTATACTTAAAAGCAGCATAAGTCTAGAGTGAACGTTTTCTGATTGATGTATTAATGAAGGCTATTTTTATACATTGATGTGCCCTAGTTGGTGTAATCACAAAGTCACTATAACTAATGTTGGTATTAAATTTCAAGTCAGCCGGGAGAGTTTAAAAATTGATGATTTTATGGACAGAAACTGGGAAATATTATAACATATGAAAAAGGATTACAATGATAAAGTCATGTCATATACATCAGTATGAGGCTGTCAACCAATGTTGGGCTTAATGCGTATTTCTAGTCTCTTATTTTTCTCAGGCTGTTCTCCAGTAGTTGGATTATGCAAGTTATCTGTATTGCTTAAGTGAATGCCTAAGTGGGGTAATAACATAATGGCCTATATTCATGCTTCTAAGTGTTTTATCTTCCTTTGTTGCTTGTGCTGACAATAAACAAATGTAGAGCAAATTGGAAAGTAATGTGTAACTGTAAATTAATTTCGATATGATGTGGTGCTTGTGGTAATATTCTTTATGTACATACATATAATTATTACAATAAAAGATTTTCCTAATTCATCCCCAAAATAAACGAGCAGGTAGCAAGGGATTCTCAAGGTACTATTTTGGGTAGTTTATTAGAAGCACCCCTTCATCCATCCCCTAGAAAAAGATATCAGGTATCTGATCTTCTGGTATTTCTGTGTGCTTTGTAATTGGCATTATCTTTATTCATTTTTCAAAGGTTGGAACACTTTTGTATTAGTAGTTGATGCTAAGAGTCAATAACATGTCAACAGGGAACAAATAATACTTTTGTTTTCACAAATGTTTCTGGAAAGCCTGTTTTATTTCGCCCAACAGGTAAATATTACTGTCCTTATCCAGTATGTAAATAGTTAATTATTAATTAACATAGATTGCACATGCATCACCACTACTATGTTTAAAGAGGAAATTCTACTCACATTTGTAACTCTGTACTAAGTTTGAATTTTATGGTTAGTCCTATTTTTATTATTGAATTTCCTCTCCTTGGCATGTATTTGACATTTGTTAAAGATCTGGAATCTTCATTTTTCTAATATTATACAGGCATGCATCTGAGCATATTGTACATATGAATAGATAGAAAAATAGATCGAGATAGATAAACAAACAGGCAGACAGATAGGTAGGGGTGAAAGGCATATAGGCAGGCAGGGCAGCATTTATTGCTTGCTTGTCCATCTGGAGGCAAGTGGGTATATAGATAATTGGCCTTGAAGTGTAATAAATGTTGCAAGTGAATTTTTAGAACAACTTATGTGGATGTACTGTGATCTGCAAATTGGGGTGGACATTCCACACATGCAGTCATCAACATACGGGTTTAACAACGCCCAGATTTCTCTACACTCCTTTACACCCATTCTTACCATCTACAATGAAATTTATTTTTAATAGTAAACCTGGAAGGCCCAGGAGCTGAAGAACAAAATGGGCACCATATTCCAGATGCTGGCATCATTACAACCACCAGGTACATAGCCAAAATACCAGATTAAAGTCACATAACCAGCTGCCCAACCAATGAGATATTGACCACAATAGCTGAAAGAGAAAAGCCATACAAACCTGCCCAATATAATATAGTCACTGTATCGACCTGAAAGCAAGAAACAGAACAAAACTACATAGCCAAAATACCAGATTAAAGTCACATAACCAGCTGCCCAACCAATGAGATATTGACCACAATAGCTGAAAGAGAAAAGCCATACAAACCTGCCCAATATAATATAGTCACTGTATCGACCTGAAAGTAAGAAACAGAACAACACCCAGCCATCCCATCCCATAGCTACTACAATAACTAGCTGCTAGACCATAACTAACAGAAAAATTGCTAAACTACCAGACCCTAACAGAGAAACCATAACAGTTCAAGAATTAAAAATGGGGGGCTGGGCAAATTACACAGGCCTTGAGCACCCCCTCTAGCACGATTGCATTTATCACAAAAGAGTACTGTACTAGGCGGAACCACAACCACATCATCCGAATCATCACTGTTGCAACGTTCAGAAAATGTTGGATATAATGGACTGGTAAACATAAAAGAGTGTGTCTAGCTGGAAAACATGCATACAGGCAGTAGTACTGACTGACAGAGATGATTAGGCCATTGAATCACAAATGGAAGTTTAGATATTGAACAGCAATACATTCAGAACCAACTTTCCAATGTGTAATCCTTATTTGTGCTTCACGCCTAGCAGTTACAGATCTGATTTTGACATTAATCACAGTGACACTTTAAATAATGTCACAATGTCATTGAATCCTGCTTTGACAGAGTTTGCCAGCATAGAGCAATGAATTAGACTGCCAAAAGTTCACTTAAAGATCATCTAGTGCCATCTAGTGCTGGGAAAAACAATTACATCTGAATACTAACTTGAAGTGTTGCCTGATTTTTCCTTACACTGGGTTATTGTAGCTTCAGATCTGAATCAGTGCTGTAGGGTTTCAGACTGTAGGAGCTGATAAAATATACCTCCAAGTCTAGTTTGATGGCGTCAAATGTGCTCCTGAGTCTGGCCTGCAGTGAGAATACTGCTCAGATGGCAGTTTGATTGTACTTCTCCCTCTCCAAATGCCGTAGAAACCCTCCTGGATGCTGATGGGAATTATATTCCAGGACAACATGCCTTGAATTTGCCAAATAAGTCAAGTGATTTGATTTTTAACTTCTCGAACTCACCTAGAATACCTGCAAACTGATTCCAAATCCTAGTGATTGGGTTGCGACCAGCCTGCACTGTCCAGAATCACCAAAAAATAGTGTGTTGCAGTCCAGAATGATCCTTTTCAACTGGGATAAGTTAAGGTTTTCATTCTTGCAGATACAAAAATGACTTTTCGGCTTGTAAAACTATCAAAATGTCCTATGCTTGATCCCTCCAGCCAGCACCTAGTTATACCTTCTTGAAATGGGGCATATGGGCCCAATTCTTGGCGCCAATAATTTAAATTACATTTATTTAAATTATTTATTATTATATATATATATTTTATTATCTTAATGTTTATAAACACTTTTTGTTATTCCAAAGAGGTGGCGTCAATGCCAGCCAAGGAGAGGGGACATGACAATCCTCCCTTTTTCAAATTGCTTGTCTTCAAGTAATTTCAGATTTGGATGGTCAAAATCTCCACTCCTTCCCATGTAGCATCCTCAAGCAATAGATTCTTCCATTTCCGCAAGTACTTTGGCAAGATCTTGTTCCTTAACCTTTTCTCTCTCATATTAATGATAGCCATGAGCTCCAAAATTAATTTTATTTCATCATCTAGGGGTGGCAGCTCAAAGAGGGCGTGACTTGCTACCTGAGAGCCTCTTTAAAGCATGACACACAAAAAACATTGTGAATTCTGTTGTTTTTCAGCAGTTCAAGCTCATATGCAACCTCACCTATTCTCCATATGATCTTATAAGGCCCATAAAAATTAAGTTTTTTTGCACCACTCCCCATGAGAGAAGATTGCCTATAGGGCTGTAACCTCAAAAAAACCATGTCTCCAACCTTGAAATTTTTCTCCAAATAGTGGCGATCAGCATACATCTTTTTCTGATTTTGGGCTTGTTGTAGGTTCTCCTTGAGTGCATTCAAAATATCTAGATTTTGTTATACCAAATGTTTGGCTCCAAGAACTCTACTATTTGAAATGATAATATCCACGAATGAAATTGCATCATGACCATATAGTGCCTTGAAAGGAGTCATACCTATAGACATGTTATGAGTAGAATTGTAGCAATACTGAATACTCTCAAGGTTAAGCCACTTAATCCATGCTGTTTGTTGTCGTGTAACACAATTCCTCAAATAACCTTCTATCCATTTGCTCACAATCTTTATTTGGCCATCTGTTTGAGGATGATAACTAGTACTTGTAGCCAATTCTGTACTTTTCAACCGAAAGAATTTTTACCAAAACATACCAATGAATTTCCTATCCCTATCACTCACAATAGTCCTTGGTAGCCTGTGTAGTCTAAATATCTCTCTAAAAAACAAATTAGCCACTTGTGGAGCCTTGTATTATGAAGATATAGCATGAAAATGAGCATATTTAATGAGTCTATCCCCTACCACAAAGATGCAACCCTTACCTTGCACTTTTAGAAGACCTATGATGAAATCCATGGAGATGCTCTCCCATTTATGATTTGGAATAGGTAAAGGCTGCAACAAACTGGCCGAAAATACATATACTTTTTTCTGTTTACAAATCAAACACTTTCTAACATGCCTCAAAATATCACCCTCGAGTCCCTTCCATGAAAAATGCTCTCTTACTTGCTTATATGTCTTGTAGTATCTTGAATGACTAGTTAGTGGTGCGTCATGACATGCCCTCAAGATTTTCTCCTTCATCTTTGAATCTAGAACAAGATACTTAGTCCTTATAAAGAATGAGTTCATCAACCACCTTGTACCTGTCATCTTGTAGTTTGCCATCCAAAATATCAATAGCAAATGTGTTCTTGGCATATTCAACTATTATAGAAACCTTCCAATCAATAGATATACAATCATGGAACACAAATAAGGCTTCCTAGATAATGCATCAACCACAACATTATTCTTCCCTTTAGCATAATGTCAAAATCATAGGCTTGTACTTTACTTACCCACTTTTGTTGTCTATCATTCAAATCCTTTTGATTGAAGAACTTCAAACTATTATGATTTGTTTTCATTACAAATTTTTCACAAACCAAAATTTTTTTGAACTTGGCTAGTGTATGCATGATGGCTAGCATCTCCTTATCATAGATAGAGAAACTCCTCTCAGACTCCTTGAGCTTCCCACTGTCAAATGCTATGGGGTTTTTGTTTTGCATCAAAACCACTCCAATTCCCTCTCTTGAAATATCACACTCTAGAATAAAAGGAAGCGAAAAATATGGAATAGCCAAAAGAGGGCATGAACTCATTACCTTTGTGAGCCTATCAAAATCTTTTTGTGTTGAATCACTCCAAGAGAAGGCTCCCTTTTCTTTCATATCAGTCAATATAGCTGCTAATTGTGAAAAACCCTTAACGAACCTCTTGGAATAGTTGCATAGACCGAAAAACCCTTTCAAGTGTGTTATGTTCCTAGGTGATGGCAATCCCTAATTGCCTTAATCTTCTCGTCATCCATGCTAACCTCTTAGGCACTAATTTTATATAGATACATTATCTTGGTCAAATGAAACTCATATTTTGACGCCTTGGCAAAGAATGTCAGTTGCTCTAGTATACCAAACACTTAATCTATGTGCATCAAATGATCCTCTCATGTCTTCCTATAAATCAAGATGTTATCAAAGAAGACTAGAACAAATTTCCTCAATTGTAAAATAAATACCTGGTTCATGTATGGCAGTATGATAGAAATTTGGCAAGTGCATTAGTCAACGCAAATGCCATGACCAAGAACTCATAATGCCCATAATGACACCTGAAGGCTATTTTGTGCACATCCTCATCTCTAAACCTTTTTTGGAGATACCCTGACTATAGATTGATCTTGGAGTACACTGCACTGTGAACCTCATCTATCAACTCATTGATCTTGGGAATGGGATATTGGTTCTTGAATGTCTTCTTATTGAGGGCTCTATAATCAATGCACATCCTCATAGCGCCATCTTTTTTCATGACCAACACCACGGAAGAAGCAAATGGGCTAAAGCTAGGTTGTATGTGTCTCATATCCTACAACTCCTTAATTGCCTCAATCTCCTCCTTGTTTCTCCTAGGATGATGATAAGGTGTGGTGATGATTGGTGTCTATCCTTCCTCCAACTCAATCACATGTTGGAAACCCCTATCTGGTGGCAACCCTTAGGGACTATTGTTGAACACCTTGCTATGCTTATCTAAGATGGATTGGATGTCAACCTAATAAGATCTCCAATCTTTGGATGAACTTGTATTTGTAATCAAACACTCTATTTCCCAAGCCATTTGGTCTCTATGAAAAGCCCTCCATCCTTTTTGCCAAAACAATCTTGGGAGCCCCATTGGATAGGCCTCAAAGAACCACCTCCCTTCATTTGGATTTGAATCTCAACTCCATATTTTGATAGTTTTGTGTAAATTTTCCAAGTGAACACAACAACACACCCAAAATCAAATTTGTTTCATCAATGCCAATCACATAAAAATCATCTCACACTCTATGCCTCCTTAGGGTTATCTCAAGATATCGAATCTTTTTGTTGTACAATATATTAAACCCATCAGCCACTATAACATTAAATCCCTCAAAATTATTTGTCCTCAATCCCATCCTAGTCACTAAACCCTCATCAATGCAGTTGTGGTAGCCTCACTATCAATCAAGATTGTCACTTTGTGTCCTTGTAAGACTCCTCTATCTCGAAAAGGATGATACCTAGGTGCTCTAAAAGTGTAGCAAGAGTGCCTCCCAATGAATATTCTCTTCCCTTGCTTTCATGTACCACCTCATCAACTACATCCTTAGGCTCGAGCTCCTCTACCTTTGAATCCTCATCAAACACCACCTCTATGTAGTGTACCTATCCCTTTCCCAAACATTTGTGACTTGGCTCCCATGGCTCTCTACAAGTGAAACATAGTTTTTCTTTTGAAGCTCATTTTTAGACTCTTTCAGCCTATTTGCTTAGGAAGTAGTATCTTAGGTTGAGGAAAGAGCTTATGAAAGGGTTTCTTATGTTGTCCTTATGGTGCACCCTTAGTGTAGAGCTTATTCTTAGTCATTGAATCCTCCAAATTTAGCACTCTTGATAGCATCTTGTAGGAATATGGGGTCAAAATCCTTGACCAAACCCCTGAGTGGCTCGGATAGACCCTCTACAAATAAGACAATGAGTCCTCTTTGTCACATTTGAAACCATAACTGACACGTTGGAATTCTACTCCATACTCATCTACTGTGTCATGTTGTTTCAGTTGGGCCAACTCCCTAAAATGTATCTCGGGGTCCTTCCTATCAAATCTATTCATAAGTTTCTGCATAAAATCAACATAGGTGATAATGTGACTATGTCCTTGGGTGATCATCCCTTGATGCCACCACCCATGGGCTATACCCACCAAATGAAGAATCATGAATTTGATGGATTCCTCTTCCATCATAGGGCTGAATGAAAGATAGGTATCCAACTTTTGGACCCAAGCTTGTGTAGTACTTTTTATAGATCCATCAAAAGGAGGAAGTGTCAACCTACTGAACTTCTTCTACAAATCTCTATGGGGCTATTGTGTAGGTCTTCTATCTACTCTTGGTCCACTCCTTGCAACAAATTGCAAGTGTAATCTGATTTATAATGTCCGGATCAAGTCCCATATACTCATCCATGCAAGCATTGATGTCATATGTTGCTGGATTCTACTCTTCTACTTCAAGTGGAGCCTCTTCCCTAGGTAGAAAGGTGGGTTGGAAATCTAACTGCTGATCTAGCTGAAACTTTGTTATGATTGTTTGGTCCATCCGAGTTGCTCCTTCACCAATGAGATTTTGTGTGGGTTTGGTGGTGTTTAGAGTGGCATTCATCTTTTGTATCATTTGAATGAGTAGCTAGTTTGTCTGCTCCTATTTTTGGATGAAAACCTCTAGCTTGTCTCCTTGATCTGCCATCTTTTTCTTACCTCTACCCCCTATTCCAACACTGATCTCTGTTTGAGCAGTTTCCTATCTCTTTTTCTCCCTTTTTAGAGCTTTCAAATCTTGTTGACTCAATTGCATACAATTAGAAATTTGTCCACAGATTGGTAGGGCCTATGGCTTTGATACTAATGTAATGGATTGGTAAACAAAAAAGAACGTGTCTAGCAGGAAAACACACATATCAGGAGTAGTACTGATTGAAGAGATGATTAGACCATTGAATTTCAAAATAAAGTTTAGATATTCAACAACAATACATTTAGAAACAACTTTTCAAAGTGTAATCCTTATTTCTAGCTTCACGCCTTGTAGTTATAGATGCGATTTTGATATTAATCACAGTGACACTTTAAATAATTTCACAATGCCATTGAATCCTAATTTGACAAAGTTTGCCAGCATGTAGCAATTAATTAGATTGCCAAAAGTCCACTTACAAATCATCTAGCTCTAGGGAAAACAATTACATTTAAATACCAACTTGAAGTGTTGCCTGATTTTTCCTTGCATTTGGTTATTGTGGCTCTAGATATGAATCAATGTTGTAGGGTTTTAAACTATAGCAGTTGATAAAATATACCTTCGGGTCTAGGTTGATGTAACCAATTTGTTCTCGAGTCTAGCCTACAGTGAGAATACTGCCCAGATGGCAATTTGATTGTACTTCTCCCTCTCTAAAGGTTGTAGACACCCTCATGGATGGCGATGGGAATGATATTCCAAGACAATAGCCAAATAAGTCCAGTGATTTGATTTTTAACTTCTTGAACTCGCCCAGAATACTTGTGAACTAATTCCAAATCCTAGTGATTGGGTAGCAACTAGCCTACAGTATCTCTCCAAAATCACCAAAAAATAGGGTGTTGCAATCTAGAATGGTCTTTTTCAATAGTGATAAGTTAGGGTTTTTGTCCCAACCTTGGAGTACCACCAAAGGTTTTGTCCTTGCAAGTGCAAAAATGAATTTTCAGCTTGAAAAACTATCAAATTTCCTAGGCTTGATCCCTCCAACCAATGCCTATTTATACCTTTTAAAAATGGAGCGTATGGGCCCAAATTTTGGTGCCAATAATTTAAATTACATTTACTTATTATTTATTATTATACGAATTTTTTATTTTTATTTTATTTATCTTATTAACTTAGTGTTTATAAACACTTTTTGTTATTCCAAAGAGGTGGCATAAATGTCAGCCAAGGAGAGGGGATATGACATTGGAATTGCATCCACAAGCAAAGCTCCCTTCAAACCCTTCAAAGTTTCTTCCACTAAATGCTGCAATCATTATTGCTTTTTCTTAGGGGCATGTAGGTGATCAAGGAGGTAATTAAAATATAATTTTGATTGATGAACCATGTCTTCAATATTTTCATGAATCAGAAATGAACCGGCCATATTTGATAGCAATGAAGCACAAGACAAAGCTTGAGCCACCTCAAAAACACTTCTTCCCCACATATGTCCAAGGTCGAGAAAAAGATTCACCATAGCCGAGAAAATACCCACACTTAGTGCCCCATCCATGTCCTTGGTGAGCTCCGAAATACTTACCATCTAGTGACAAAGCTCCGGGTTTTTTATTTCCTTCTTCACATACACCATATAAAATTTAATTATCATTTCTTTGCCTAATACTCTCCTCTTCCTCTACTTTGCATTCTTCTTTGAAACCTTCTTCTTTCCCATACTCCTCCCTCCTTTCACCTAACCCTAGATTGAGAACCTTGTGGGGATGCCATATGCCACAACATTGCATACCATAAATAACACACAAAGCCATCAACCACAGCTGTGACCACAATACTTGGCATCTGCCACCACCTTTGCAAATAAATGCAAACAATGTCTCATTTCATAATTGTCCTTGCCCCTTCATACAAAAAACATCATTATGTGTCACACCACCTATCCTACCCATTATCGGGTATGCACAATGGATTTTAAACATGCAAAGGCAGTTGCAACATAGCAAATTGCCAAATAGAGAACTAAGCATCAAAATGTGAAATAAATAAAACAGTGCTACTCAAACACAAATTACAACACAACAGATATTATTGGAGAAAACCCTTAAATGGAAAAAACCCAACAAGAATGAGTATGACTCCTCATGCAACTATATGACAGCCATTACAAGTGATTAAATCCCTCATGGGCTAATACAAGAGCATCCTTATGGCAAGTACTATATCCCTACACTCGAAATTGCCTTGACATCAACATTTGCAGCACAAGAAATGCCTCAACACCAACAAATACCTACAACAACCTGTGCTACTGTAATAGAATGAGCAACAATCACCAAAACATATGGAGAAATGGACTACAATCACTATTCTACCCATCAATAAGATGATTGCCCAATACATGCCCAAGATATACACAAAACTGAGTGAAGGACTACAAACCCCAACTTCCAATAAAGAACTCTCGTCATTTTAACATGAAGGAAAACTGCTACATTACATGCAACAGTCCCAAAATGGACTATCATCATCAATTGAATGATTCTTACCCTCCCAAACACAAGAAGTCGAAAGGCCAACTGTCACGATGGAAATTCAACTGCCACAACATTTCAAATTCTGCTCATTGTTTTGCTAGAATGCATTCACTTCCTTTGCCGATAATTTGTTTGTGTGGTGATCAGGTCACTCACAAGGGCAAACTATAATTCATAGGGACAAATGAAGCATTCACCACTTGTTTGAATTGGCAAATTTGCCATTGCCACTTGTTTGGGTAATTTTCAGGTTTGAAACTCTGAATGGATGTAATTCCAAGGGGTCCCATATCATCCTTGACTTGCACCAATCCTTTCCACATTCCCTACACACCAGTTTGATGATGATTTCACACATAAATGTCTTCACTACACTCCAATGAGCTAAAATGACATGACCCGAATGGTCTACATGCCAATTTAGTTTGATTTTTTGAACCATATCGTTTCTAAAAGAACTATTGTATTGTATTGTATTGTATTGTATTGTATTGTTGTACCCGTACAATTTTTTTGTATTGTGTCAAGTTTTCAACTAAAATTTATTGTTTTCCCAAGTGCAATTCATGTTCCAAGCCTTGTTTGGTTTTCATTGTCTTGTTGTCTTTGTTGTCCTTTTTTGAATGTTTGCAAGATCATGGAACAAATTTATTGAAGTCATTCGTCATGGCAAGAAAGATAGATGCTACTAAAGAAATTTGCTAAGGCTAGTGAACAAGTGTGCACCTCTATGATGAAATAGATTTTCATGATAGGCAAGTCAGAGCGCCCCTGTCAAGTGTGCATGGAAGCATGAGATGCATTCACCTATGTGGGAAAATCAAAACTAAGCTTCCATTGTTAGGTGTGCATGGGAGTGAGATGCATGCACTTATGAGGGGAAAATTCAAATCTATGTTTCCATTGTGTGCATAGGAGCATGAGGTGTGTCCACCTATGAGGGGAAAATTTGAAATCTGAGTTACATTCAGAAGTGAACATGTGAATCAAAAGCATACACCTCAGTGAAGAAATATATGATTTTAAAACCAAGTTCTAAAATGCTATACATAGGTGCTCACCTAAGGTGTAAGCGCACACCTAATAAAACAAGAAAAATGATTTCAAAGTCAGATGAAATTTCTAGTGTTCAAGAGCATGCCTCATAAAGGCAACTTCAAGATGTAGAAATGTCATTGTTAGGCATGCATGAGAAGCAAAGGTACACTTGCAAATGGAAATTTGAAGTGCGGCAATCAAGTCTAGTTATTTCTTGCAAAGATGTGTGCCCCTATTTGAGTATAGGATAGTCAAAGTTGTACACTCATATAAGAAAAAATGTTATTCAAGTTCAAGATAAATGTGCTATTTATAGGGGCTCACCTATGAAGGAAGGTTGACAAATCTGATGCAGAGAGCAAGAAAAAAGTATGTATAGATCCAGAATGTCAAGAAGTTGTCAGAGTTTCAAACTGTCTTCAGAGAGTTTGCAAGACTTCATCAGAACAAAGGAAAGCTTTATCAAAATCATTTCTAGTTGAGAGACGCCGCATGAGAGCCTAGGTAGGTTTTGGAGCAGAAGTTGGAGTTGGAACAAAGCCATCTATTCACAAGGATTGGTGATTGCACGTTAGATGGGGAAAGTGTGTCAGGCATTAAGAAGCAAGAAAAAGAAGATGTGCAGGTGTGAAGCACGTGGACACACATAACAAAAGGTTTGCAAGCGAGTGCAGACAAGCTATGAACAAAGATCATGAGCAACAAAGTTTTGGGGAAAAAACTGCACTAATGGCACATTTGGTTGGATGGCTGCATAGTGAAGAATTTGGATTGCCATCCACATCGTGGCTCAGGATGTTGTCAAAACATATTTGAGCTGCAGGGAGTATTAATGTATGCTGCAGGTAGGTAAGTTTGAATTTAGGCAGAAAAAGGCGTTATGGGCACCAAAAAGGCAAGAGTGGGAACTTTGAATTCCCAAGGAATTGTATATATTGTAGAGCCTTCAGCATAATTTTAGTTTTCTCAGCACAAGAGAGCATGAGAGAGATCCAGGATTGCAGACTGGATTGTGTGTGAAAGAGCTAAGAGCTTCATTGAAATCAGGACTATGCCCAATGTGTATTTGTAATTGTATTTCCTTAATTTAATGAAATATAAGCTTTCCTTCCTGTTGTGCTAATGTCCTTGAGACTGTTGTGCGTCTGTTGAAGTGTCTATGGCTGTGTCACTGGGTATCTCATAGTTGGGAATCCCGGTGTCTTCTGCATCAATAAGTTATAACAGAGTTTACATGGCAACTAAATGGTTGGCATAATTCATATGTCATTGGATAATTCTTTCTACATGCTTTCCAATAGTATAATCCTAGTATGACAATTTCATCCATATGTTAAATCACCCCGTCATTAGGCATCACAAACTGCACATCTTAAAGTGAAAACAAAACTTGTAAGAGCAACAATTGGCTGTTTATTTACTGATACTGGGGTCCTTTCCAGCACAATCAAGGAAGTTGATAAATCTGTTTTGGCACCAGCATCTAGGAAAATAGTATCTCAAAAATTCCATTTTGACAACTATACAAGTAGCTAAATTTTCTTTAGAAGCTTCCACCTTCTCCAAATGCTGTTTCTTGGAATCTTTATGAAAAGTAACTTTGCTCCTCCAAGGAAAATAGAGACAAGAAGTTAGATGGTATTCCTATTTTGTTGTGTTGTATCGTCCACATCCAACCTAATGGTAGTCCTTTTCTGTTATTTTGAATCATATGTATCTAACCTTGTAACACACCCTTCAAGGAAAGAGGGCCAAGGAAAAGGCCATTATTTTCTGACATAATCCAATTTTAAAATGCTTTGGTAACTAGGCATTGCTGGAAGGCATGACACACAATTTCTTCCTTTTGGAAACTGATCAAAGAGTTATTAGAGAAACCATTATTTCATAGATTAACCTTAATAGATAGACTTAGTTTGATAACTAGCCAACCAAGGAATTTCAATTGAAAAGTCACTCTTGATTTCTTAGACAGCCTGACATCATTTTACTCATTGATGTTAAATATCATGGCTTCCAGGTTTTTTCCAAGAATTTGTCTTCCATGGAAGAAAGTCTTAGAGGAATTGCATTGCAAGCTCAATAATCCCCATGTTGTGTGGGAATTTGCATTTGGGTTTTTACCTTCCAATGAGAAAAGCTAGATTTAGTGCTAGTTTGACAATCAAAATCTTACTGGAAAGGGACTAAGTTATGGACAGTTTTGGGGGGAGGACCACAATTTAGTGTGCAGACTTGTGAACAGCTCCTGGTGCTTAGCAGTTGCTCATAAGATTGCCTGCCTTTAACTTTGGAATATTGATCCTCAGGTTAGAGTGTGTAAAATGCCGTTTACTGTGTAATTTCCCCACATAGAAAAGATTGAAAGAAAATCAATGGCAGACCATTGAAAGAAAGGATTCCAAAATCAACTGATAAAATATTTGAGTCATAAGTAAAGTGTACAATAAAAGTACAAGTTACCTTACAATTCATAGTTGCCGGGATACGCAGGGTACTTGTACTGGTACAAGGACGGGGACGCCAATCAAATTAGGGTACATGAGTTAAATGAATAAGGAGACGACTATTTTATATGTAAATGATTCACCAAAAATTTTGGGTACAGGGACTAGTACGTTGTCTATGTTCCCAAAATGGAGTTTCCCGGCAACTATACTTACAACCCACACCTATTGAGACAAGTGGGTAGGTGGATAAACCATTTGATGGGAAAAAATCTAAGTTACCGGGTTCTTTGGTTTAGGCTCCTGTGCCCGCTCCGGGAGCATTTGGGTCCAGGAGTGGCCTGGGGAGTGCCCAGGCAGCCCCGGGTTCCCTGTGCGGAGCGGACCCACAGGGAACTTGGGGCTGCCTAGGCGCTCCCAAAAGGACCCAAACTATCATGAAGGTCATAATTACACATATTAACTAGCATTTTCCTGTAAGTTTCTAAAATCTATATAAAGGCCTTACAAATTTGTAAGCAAATGCAACTCCACTCAACTCAAGCCCGACTGTAATCAGTGACAATCCCGACTTCCATATCAAGTTTTGACCACCTAAGAGGTTTTACAGCAACGAAATATTCTTTCCTGAAAGGTTCCAGGGCATTGATGGTAGCATATATGGATTTAACATCTGCAATTCTATTTGAAAAGGCATATTTATTTAATATTCACAATTCTATTAAACAAAGCATATTTATTTAATATCTGTAGTAGCATATATGGAGTTATTATCTGCAATTATATTTCTTCATTGAAGTCAAAGCATTGATGTTAAAATCTTGAACAAAGTTTGAAAAAAAAACTTACTCTTAAGGATTCAGGGGTTGTGAAAATCTTATATTCTCAATGTCTTTATTTCATGATGATTGATGAAGTATCATACTATCAAATGTATTTACAATTCTATATATTTTTAATTTTTTTGCATATATATATATATTATACAGCCACACCGTACCCAAGGAAAAAATTGCCGTACAGGCGTACCTGTATTCTGTACCCATACCCGATCCCGTACCAGAACCGGCAACTTAGGAAAAAATCCCATGTATTAAAAGTTAACAAAATTGCAATGATTTTACAATACATTCTCAAGAAGAGAGTCAAACAAATATGAGGAGAGAACATAAAATCTTAAGAGGAGACCTATTGAAGTCCATAAATAGATGAAGAATGTAATAGTTACTAACTCCCTCATACAAGGTGCCGACTTTCCTAATTATGGAAATAAGCACACATATGAAGACTGAATATTTGTAGGAGAAAATATTTCATGACACCTATAATATTCCATTTATAAGGGAATTTATAAAATGATAGTCATCCTCAACACTAAGGACATCTGATATATCCTATAATGCTTAATCTCCAACAGTCCTGTTCTATGATATTGAATTAAAGCTCATGCCTAGCCCTTCCGTTTCCCTAGTAGTGTGTAGTCAATTATCTTGAACATAGGCCTATCCCATGACACCTATCATATTACAGGTTCCCACTTTGAGGGAGTTGACAAAAAGAATAATAATCCTAAATGCTGAAGGACATTTGATAGACCCTAATACAGGTTAATCTCCAGCAATTCTTTTCCTCTATGAGACTAAATGTAAATTTGTATTAAAAGCTCATGCTTAACCCTCCCATTTCCCTAATAGTATGGAGTTAATTATCTTGAACATAGGCTTTCTTATAAAAAATTGAAAATCTCTAAAAATATAAAATTATATGTAGTTCACATTATGATTATTATAATTCTAATAGTTGTAGGAATCTTGTGCCACAACGGAAATTTCCCAATCCTGGCTATAGAATTTGAAGAAAGCAAGAGTTTGAAATTCTGAAGGTATACAGTTGGATGCTCTGCAGTTTACTTATATTGATAGATATATGGTGCTTTTAGTTAATTCTCATCCATCAAAATTTTAGTACGTTTATTTATTTCCTAGTGACACCTTTTTGGGGCTTTCCTTGCAGGTGCTAACCGATATTTTATTTTATGTATGAACGACTCACTAGCAATTGGTGGGGGTGGGCATTTTGCACTCTACTTGGATCAAGATCTGTAAGTTGATGTATTAAAATCTTTTGTTCTCAATTCAGGAGGGAAGAGTTCAGGTAGAACAATGGTTTGAGGATAGGAAGAGGGAATAATGGGATATTGTAATAAAAGTTGTATTTGAAAATTTAGAATATGATTGGGTCAAATGGATCTCAACAAACTTAAAAAGAAAAACTATGGTGAAGCTTCTTGACGTGCTGTGTAATGTTTTCCTGGTTCAGATTGAATGGATCCAGTGCTACCTCTGAAACATTTGCAAACTCTTGCCTTGCTCAGACAGAGGACTTTGTGGTGACAGATGTGGAGGTACTTAGGTCATCCATTATCTACAGATGTTAAAATTTGCTTGTGGATTGCCTTTTGATTAGTCAACATGATTTTCATAGGATGCAATTCTTGGCTTATTTGAGTTTCTTGGAAGCTGTAAGAATAAGAATATTAAATGCTTGAAGTTTGTGTCGCAGCTTTGGGGATTTGCTCAAACATCAAGATATTCATTAAATCCATACAGAGAGCCACAAGAAGCTCTAGGAATTAGCAGATTGTTCACCTAGAGTTTGTCACCCTTGATAATGGTATCAGCAAATTTTAATGCTTCCACTTATGTATATTCAATGGAGCATGGTAGTTAAGTTGTTAATATCATTTTCGTGGAATCAAACTCCTATAAAATGATGAATTGACGTGATTACCTTGTGCCAATATTGCTTGATATTGTGGTGTGGTTATTATTTCATCAAGAATTCTGTGCCGCTGTCTTTTGATATCAAGCATTACCTTATGTTTATGGGAGCATCATATGTCTTGCACTTCAAATGCTACATAAAAGCAGAATGCAAGCTTTCTAAATAAAAACTACCATTGTCATTAATATCACCACAATACTGTGTGTTGATAGATGAATTTTGTTTATCTAGGAGTTGATAAAATGGCGCATGTTGGCTAGATCTGCAAAAAATACCTTTGAGATTAGTTATGTGCTGAGCAGCTGTCTTGCATGCATGTATTGCAAGCATTACTCACTCATAATGAAAACATAAATTTTATTCAACTGTGATATAGTGTTTATTGCAATTGTTACCCCCATCAAATATATGAATTTAATTCACCTATAACGTATATTTTACTCTTTACTCACTCACTTGGAATTAATTAATTTTAATCAACTATAATTTATACCATGGTTATGTTTAATTAATTAGTTAAAAAACATTCTTTCTTCCAAGATTGGTTATGTGCTAACAAGTTGAGCCTTACATGGAAATATTGCTCAATATTATCCCTCAACCCCTGGAATATCTTAACCAGAAATCGGCAATAATTTATAGTGCTTTTCATGTTAAAACAAAGAGCTGACTTGCAGTTACTACATGGATTTGATTTGGTATTATATTGTCCGCTCGTCTGTAACACTAATCTTTGACTAAACATATAGTTAGACTGACATTTTTATTAAAATTTTCAAATGGTTAATTTAGTATGTTCATCAAATACATGCAAGCACCTAGTTGAAATTATAGGATAAAAATCAGGGGTGAAATAAAATTTTACCACAATGGCATGACTGGCATATCATTTGCAACTATTTAAAAATTGGTAGGAGTTAAAATTTGTGTATAATTTCCATCTCGGCAACAAAAAATAATAACTCAAATTTTGGAAGGGAGAATGTAGAACCTATAGCGTGTTCATGGAGGGATTGCTCCCAACTGTTACTTGCCTTTGCCATGGTCCTTACGGTCAGACTCATAAGAACTGTCACTTAGTTGATACGTGAGGAATTTTCCAAGTCGATCTCATCCTCCTGACTTGGGGAACGCATCCTTTCATTGTCTTCAGCTAGGCATACTCTTTATTAACTCACTGTTGGAGGATTTCCTGATCTTGTTCCTAATTATTCATGACTACCTTGGCTTAATTTCAAGCTTTGCGGGACAGTATGTTTTGATGCTAAGCTTCATTACCTAAACTGCTACTAGAGATTCAGAGAAAACAAGGAATTTGTGTTAAGATCAAAACTTATTGAATTTTTTTCATAATAATATTTGAAAATGAACCATCCATAAAATTAACCCAGGGCATAATTATTGATTTGTTGGTTTCCATTATAAATTTTAAATCTATACAACCAAAGGACTGCCTAACGATCTTATCAAATAAATTGTTTGGTCTTGTGTAATATCCCGTAGGCCTAGCCTCTTAAGGAAAGCAGATAGGAAAGATAACGAATTGATTGGAAAGGTAGTTTTGATTAGACATCAAAGACAATGAGCTGATTAAGATGGTTTTAAATATTGACTATATATGTGGTTTGTTTTTGGTTTAGGTTGGATGATTAATGATTTAGGTAAAGTATTATGAATGTTGAAATACTTAATGAAATTAGTAACATATGATAGAAAATCAGATGAGGAATCATGTTGCCTTGGTTATATGGGAGAATTTTGATTAAGGATCCATATTGATCAATTCTGATTATCGCCTAAAAAATGTGGTTAGTTAATGGCCTTAATTAGGATACATGAGACTTATAAATTATGTTGGGAAAATTTTGACTAGGTCAAGTGATTTGAGTAAGATGTAATTGTTTTGGGTATTTTTTGTGGAGCTCACAAGGGGAAGCCAAATGAGGTAGAAAAGGGGTGCAATATTTCATGGGGTGGTATTTTGGTTATGGGAGCAACTTAGGTGTAACATAGTACAAGTAGAGTCATTGATGAAGAGCATGCTAATTGATAATTGGTAAGTGCAAACTCCAAAGCCATAAAGAATCAAGAGGAAATTGACTCAAAGTAAACATGGACACAACTTACAAATTAGTGCCCAAGGAAAAGAATTGCCTTAAATGATACAAAAGTTGAATCAAAATTGAGGTCAAGAGTTGTCAATTCTAGTTGTGGAGGTTATTGTAGAACATGGAAATAGACATTTGTTGATCTTTGGTGCATCAAGTTGCCAAGGAGTTTGTTCTCATGTCAGCAGAATACTTGGGGTGATCTAGAGCATCTTAAAAACTAGTTCCTATAGGCAACAAAATTGGATCTACCACAATGTTTATGTTTTTGAACCTGGGTGGAAGCGATGAAGATACCTTGGTTGCATTGGTTTTAAATTTTCCTCTATAAAGGAAGAAGCATAAGCATCGCAACACAAGTAGTGTGTGGAATGTCAAGGGTTTATTAACTTCTTTCAACCTTCTTCATGTATGGTCTTCCTTTTGGTGACTAGGAAGGATGTGAGAAAGCAAAGCTTTTTTGTAATGGTGTAGAGACTTGTCCTAGGTGAGCATAGCTAGTTATGCATGATGTCAGAGCTCTAATGTGCATTAGAGGCATTTTAAACACTTGTACTTGATTGGAGGTGGTGGCATTAGGAGGAAGAGCTCACTCTTCTAGAGTTTTTTTCTTTTTCTTTTTCAAGGGTTTATCTAGACGTAACCATGCATCTTAGTTGTCCTAGTGTGTTTATTTTTGCACTTTTGCATTTGTTATGAACTTGTTATTGATGGTGCAACTATTATGAACATTATTAACTGGTAGTTTAACCATTTGAGTAGAATATCAATTATGTTGAAGGTGTTTATAAGGTTGACAATGAAAAAAAATTAGTAGTGGCAATTGTTAGAAGACTATCTCCAACATTTTTTGGATTAAGTGGTATTATAGAAAAGTTTTGGACATCCTTCCAAATTTTTCACAGGCTATGCCCTCCACAAGGTATAATGGAAGTGGACATTTGTGCCCTTTTGAGCCTAAGATTAATACCAAAGAGTGGAATAGGACAACTAGAACAATGGCAAGAGATGGATATAGAGAAGAGGAAGATGGAGAAGCTTAGTTTAAGGAACTAGAAGATGATGTTGCAATAAATTTTGGCATAGTGGGAAATATTGATAGGCTTGAGAACATAATGCTATCCTTGGCAAAGAAACTTTGAATCTTAAGAGAGCATCAAGAAGAAAAGGTACTTGAGAAAATTGAGCTAAAACAAGGAAATGCATCCAATTGTAGATTCTTCAAAGCTTAAGTAAAGATTGACGTGCAACCTTTTGATAGTAAGATAAGTGTTGATAACCTTGATTAGGGGTGTCCCAAATGGAGGTGTACTTATATGTCTAGAAATTGGCTCCTTGTCAACAAATTGTGTTTGTTAGACTTAAGCTATTTGTACATGCTCTTGAATGGTATGAGAGTTATGCATATTTTTTTAGTTTCAATTAGTGCACAAATTTTCAAGTGCAAGGATTTCAAAGGGCTTCTCAAGAAGCAACTCTACCTTATTTACCAAGAAGAAGAAAGGATGTTACATTGGTATTATATTGGGCAAAGGTAAGGACAGAGAGTTCAAGAATATACTAGTGAGTTTAGGAATATAGTAGTTTAAATATAATACATTTATATTGATTATATCAAAGAGAGAAAACATTAGAGTTTTTTTCCTTCGCACCTCTAGCATTCAACATTGTTACACTTGCAAGGGATTAAATAGTCCCAACTTCTACTACTACCACTATTATTGAGGTACAAATATACCATCCAAATGACTAATTTAAGTAGCTTCCCAAGCACAAATATCCTTTTTCTTATTCTCATATAATTTTTGTCCTAAATATATGTGCATAAGTAGATCTAGTTTCTACAAACATTGCAATGATAAGAAAAATAAGATGACCATTCTTGAAAAATGTAGATCTCTACAACAAAAAGAAACTACCACATAAGTAGCACATTTTAAAGGTTGGAAGTGCAACCCATAGAGTCAACATCATGAAGTAGACTATTCAGAACACTAATGTGTTTTGTGAGGTCACTAGAGCAATATGTAAGGTCACTTGTAATTGCCTAAGTCACAATTATAACTTCTAGATTGGGATATTTGTGGCACAATTTCAATTCTAGAAAATTCTTGTAAAGTATTTTTCAACTTTCTTCTACATTCTACCTTCATCAATCAACAAATTAGGGACACGTATTTCTAACCCTATTATCTTTCCTTTGCTAGCTTGTGTTCTAATTTGATTCCTATCTCTTGTTGTCTATTTCACTTAATTATTTGCTTTGTTGTTATGTTAAAATGAATAATCAAGTTTAGTAACTAAATCAATACAATAATCAAAACAATACACATATTAATGTGTGTTATTCGTTTTTCTTACATGGAAGAAGCAAAATGGCAAGAATGCCATGTATGTGAGCAAGGGTAAATAAAATGAGTGAAATTTGAATTTTCCTAGAGATTGCCTTATGATTGGATAATTATTGTTAATTGATTACAAAGCATATTTAGGTCAAGTATGTGAAAAATGGTTACTTGTACACAAAGATATCTTGATCCATATTTAGGACAAGCATGTGCAAGAAACATTTGAAGCAAAGTGTCATCCTAGGGATAATTATAGGAGAACATTTATTGTAATATTAGGAGACAACCGTGTCTAAAAAAGCATGTGTCCTATGCATATGTGATTATTTGTTAGAGTCCATATTCTATATAGGGTTTAGGTGAACAAAAGGAAAGGAGAGGAGAGAGTTTTAGCTACTCACAAGGTTGATCATGTGTATGTAATTTGTTATTTGTGATATAATAGAAGCTTCAGTATCATGTCAATCATTTGTGTTCAATTGTATTGTATATAAGTTGTTAATTTGTAGGTTTGCATAGTGTACATCTACATGATAAGAATAAAGTATTGCATCTTTGAATCCAAGTGCACTTTGGGTGAGACTACCCTTTAGGGTTGTTGCTATTGGCAAGTTGGTGCACATGGCTTCAATGTTTGATTAGTTGGTTGTAGTGCTCAAGAAGGAGAAATCTGGTCAACAAGATAAAAGACAAGAAGGTAGGCATTGTTTTAAAAAAAAACTTCATTTCTTAGAAACTCGTTGGTGAACTTAGATTGAATATTATGGACCATCCTCATCAATACTCTTTAAGATAGTTGAAAAAAAGGAGTGAACTATTAAAAACCAAGCAATGTAAGTTACCACATTCATCATCGCATAGTTTCTTCAACACCCCCTTGATGAAGGTGATCCCAAGGAGAGCCTACCCATATACCAACGGTGATAGCGAACCCTAAACCGAATACTCCACCCAATACAGAATTAAAAAAGACTCCAAACAGACCATAGAAGTGAACACCATAACATATTAACAAATGTAATACAAGTACTCATTCGATCATCGATTCCTTCCGAATATAGAATAGCAGGCGAGCTAAGAATGAATGTGGAGAAAGCAGACTGGGAAAGACAACAAATCGCACGTGTGAGGCCAACCCATATCGAGGCATTTACCACCCAAAGCCCAAATGAAATGCTAGGAAATGATTAATGACCATCGTAAAAATAATCAAAAGAATCCATTTAGCACAAACAACCAACTTAGCCGATGGTATCCTTTCATTTCTACACCATCACATAAAGAAGGAATAAAAGACACCAAACTTTAAACAAACAATCATTAGGAGGTTGATCATTTTAATAAGGCTATCCCAATCGCAAACATTGGCACTTTCCATCATAGAGAAGTTGATAAGTTTAATTTCTTTGTTCACAAACAGATCTGTCATGTTATTTGCTATTTGTAGAAATGCAAGAAAGAGATCAAAACAAAATATTTTCCCAACTTAATGCTTCCTCTAATATGGTTTAAAGTTTGCAATTTAGACAATTATCTTTCCTTAAAAGTATTAATGACTATTGAGGGATCATTTTCAATATGTAAATATACCAAAATCAATTCTATTAGAACAACTCTAGTTAACTTCATTATTTAAATTTTTTAAACCTCTTTTAATAAATGCATTCAAGTAGCAAGTATTTGCCCCAACTTTATCTGAGATGTTGTGAGATGCTCCATAAAAGTTTAGTTTTCAACCTTGAGGGGGGATCCCATTTTTCTTGTCTTGCTATATTTAGGATCTATTAGCCTATTAACATGATTATATTTGGGGCTCTTTACCTCTATGCTAGATCTTTACTTTAGAAGAAAGAATCAATATATTCTCTATTTTAATGGGAAAGGCTTCATCTTGAAGTCTTACAATGGAAGTTCCAAGATCTCTATGGAATGCACTTCATAAGTGAAGAAGTTGATCAAAGTTGGTGGAAAGCTTGATCTCTCATTTGTGGGTGGAAAAAAAGAGAAGGGGGGGTTATTATCAAATCTTTGCATAAGCTACATACACTTAAGGAACAATAAGAAGTAGGTCAATAGTGCACCATTTCTCATAGTTTTTTCTTGAGCCCAAAGGGATTCACCCTTGTGGAGATAACGAGCATGAAGTTCAATTGTCACCTTCTAAGGCATGTTTTCATTATTTTCCTCTTAGTCCTTTTGATTTTTTGTTGCAATAATAAAAAGAAGGGCTAGAAAATGTGGATCTAGAGGTCAATTAGGTTGGAAATTCAATTAGTATAGTTCAACAAATTCATTTTTTGTGTTTAGGAGAAACTAAAGGAGTCGCAAGGAAAGTATAGATGACAACATGAAGGTGTCATTTACCTTCCAATCGTATGTATATTTTATGTATCTCCAACACCCTTAAAAAGTGTCCTTGTATGCCTAGGGTGTAATTGAAAAATATTGTACAATTAAGATTCCTTAGGAATCTCAACATTAGTTGTCATATGCATTTATGAAGGAGGTAGAACACCATGATAGTGGTTATAGTTGATTTTGGACTCACTAAATGAACTTTCCTAATTCTAGGCAATATGATTGAGGAGTGGAGCATCTTGTATGATGGTTAGGACCCATATGAGTTGGCCACTTCAAAATGGATTGATATACTTGAGGATGTGAGCCATCGAGATTTATGAAACCAAATATGTCTTTGTGATTGCATTTACTATTCTTGGACCAATTGATTATGCCCATGTGATGTCCATGTGAAGTCATTTATTACTTTACTATTCTCAAAAGATGCTCTCTAAGGGGCATAGGGTTTTTTCATGATACCATTGTTTTGATATAAATTATTTTGGTAAACTATTGATGGTTTTATCCCCTCTTCATGCATATATATTGAGGAAATGAGATGGTGATTTCACTAGATTATTTCATAGTTACACAATGTTATCAAAAGAGTGTTAATTTGTTGGGTGTATCTCATTCTTGAATATTAATACATACTTTTCTTCTTTCCTGGGTGGATTTTATTCTCAAAGGGGTTTCTACATGTAAATCCTATGTTGATATGGTTAATTGACTTTATTGTTATTGCTATATTTTTTACAATCACATAATTATCTTAATGGTAATCCAAATCTAAAGAAATAGATTTTAAATTTATATACACTTGTAAAAGATTTTATTGTAATAGTTGCACCTTATTTATGAAACATTTGGTATTAGAGCTAACAATTTTGCATAAAGAGGGGTGTCTTATTTGATTAAGTGTTGAGAATTTTTTTTCTATAGTGGGACCTTTTGCATTGTGTGTTTTTATAAATTTGAGAAAAGGATTGAAAACCATGGCTTCTACTTCCTGTATGGATATTGAGAATTTCAATGGTACCATATACAAGATGTGGAAGTTGAAGATGAAATATCTAATTGAAGAAAGATGTCAGTGGTTGCTTGTTTCAGAAGAAAAGAATCCGTATGATGTCCCCTATGAAGATTATTTGAAATTAAATAAGAAGACATGAGAAACCATTTAATTGTGTCTTGTAGATTTTGTCCTCTTAAATAGTGCTTAAGATAGGTGATATCTATCAAACCAAAAGTCTTACTAACAAGTTATATCTCAAAACATGGTTGTATTCACTTAAATGTTGGTGATTTCATTATAGAGTATATACACATATTTTATTTAATTTTAAGTCATTTTTCTTTTGTAGATGTTAATTTAGAAGAAGATAAATGCATCTTATTACTTTAATCTTGATACAAAAAATTCTAATTGTTGTCATTAGTACCTAGTGGTGTAGAGAATAAATTTGTCAATCTTATAGCTACTTCACCTTAAAAGAAGATGAGAAGGAAATCCATGAATGAAGACTTAAACTTGATGTTTTATGTGTATGGGGAAGGTCTATAGAAAAAGGAGGTCCTAAAGGGGATAAGAAGAAATATTGATCAAAGTTTAAATGGTATTCTAAAACCCTAGGGAAGTGTAAAGCATTGGAACTATGGTAAGAGAGGACATGTGAAGAAGGAATGTAGAAACAAGAAAAAGGGTTCAAATTTCTCCATAGAAAAGTCTTTCAATGATGGTGATAGTGATGTATTTATTTATGCTAACACCATAATGATGGTGCTTGAATTATTGATTCAATTTTCTCCTACCATATGACTCCTCACAAGGAGTGGGTTTTTATGTATACAAATTATGATGGAGTATAAGTTTTCCTCAAAGATAATAGTACCAAGCAGATTGTTGGTAAAGGAAAGGTACAATTATGTTTCAATGATGCAAGAGTTAAATATTTAATTCTTGTTTTATATATTCTAGGACTAGAAAGGAATTTACTTCTTGTATCAAAGTTAAATGATTTTGGTGAGCATGTGACATTTGGAAATCCTAGTTGCGGGTTCATAAGAAGGAGCTCAATGGTTGCTAGAGGATCTTAGATTAAGATCTTGTTTAGGCTAAATGCCTCCACATTTTGTAAATATGTTAATGTAATTGGCATTGGAAATTCATGTATGTTATGGCACCAAAATTTGAGTCACATAAGTGAAAAAGTTCTGAGGACTATTTTTAATAAAAATTTGGTTGATGAGTGTAGATACCTAATATTAACCATTACATTTGGTCAATTTATCCTAATTCATCTTATTCCCAATCCTTTATGTTAATTAAATAAAGTTACATTATTTTGTTAATATTCCCTCTCTCTATCGTCATCCTAAAATCATTCCCTCTATTTCCTCTAAAGTCCAACCTAAGGTAAATAATTATTCCTAATTATTTACCCATCCTTATTCCCTTTCTTCTAAAAATTAAATAAATAAATTCTTATTTGTTTAATTCCTCTCACATGTCACATCCTCTATCACTTTCCATTAACCCCTAATCCTCACCTAGTTCACTCCCTAATCATGTGAACACAATCTTAAATTAAGTGAGGTCAAATCTTCCATCACCCACCTTGTCCTCTCTCTCATTCAATTTTCCCATTTTGGAAAAGACCCCATGTCCTTGGGCACATGGGTCTTTCTTCCAAAAATACCCAAAAGGAATTTTTAATTCCTTTATTCTTATGACTCCCTCCCCTTTGAAGTGTGAGGAAAAAAATTGCCTTTTATGACAAGATCTCCTACACTCCAAAGTACCATCATTCTCTCAATATCTCACATTGTACCACTTGGCACAATCCTATGCTTTGAGAGATCACCTCTCATCTCCACCATTAATCCCAAGACCAAAACTCAACCCTTCATCTTTTCTCTCCCCAATCTATATAATCCAACATTTAGCCATTTTCATATAATCTCACACATATTCCACTTGAGTGTCGTTATGCTACCAAAATTATCAATGAGCATACATTGAACATAACAAATTGAACATCACAAAAACATCTCTATAATGAGAGGTTTAACATAGTTGTAATTGGTTAAATTTTATCGTTGTTTGAATCACTTTTGCCCAATCTTAAGTGTTTTTCTTGTTATTTGTGTTGTTTGGTTTTAGATAGTTAAATCATTCACTTTGGCACACATTCATGCACAATGAGTTTTCTAAATAATCTATTGGAAAAATAACTTCAGTGTGAATGATGTGTTTAGAAAATAAAATAGATCTTCCTTTTCTATTGGAAGTAATAGAGCTAAGAGATTGTTAGAAGTTGTTCATTTGGATGTGTTTGGTCTAGTGAATGTGGGTTCTATGGATAAATCTTGTTATTATGTTATATTTATTAGTAATTTCTTTAGATACACATAAATTTATTTTATGCATTCAAAGTCTAAAATTTTCATTGAGTTTAAAGAATTTAAAGCCTTAGTTGAAAAGAAAGTATATTATAAGATAATGGTGTTGGGATCTCATAATGGTAGTGAATATTGCTTCAAGGATTTCAATGAATTTTGTAAGCATATAATAGTTGTTCCACAAAATACGACATCTTAAACTCCCCAACAAAATGTGGTAGCAAAAAGAATGAACTAAACCTTAATGAAAAGAGTTATAATTATGCTAAGTGATATGCAACTAGGTTAGTGTTTTTGAAAAATATTGCAAGTACTCCTTGTTATTTGATTAATTGATCTTCTTCTTCAACTCTTATTGATAAAACTTCTTATGAATTGTGGATAGGAAAGAAGCCTTCAATTTCACATTTAAGGATATTTGGTTATGAGTTTTATGTTCATGAACTCCTCATAAAAGTGATTTAAACCAGTCCAAATATCAAAAATGCATCTTCATTGGTCACCGTAAGAATGTTAAAGATTATAATATTTGGGATCCTCTAACCCATAAAATAATTTTCTCTAGAGATGTGACTTTTATGGAGTTTAGAACTTATTCAAGTGAAGAATAAAAAATAAAAAGGAAAGAACAAAAATAGGAAGATCCCATTACCTTGAAGAGATCCATAAGATAATAGAATCTAGTTGAGAGGTGTAGCCCACTAGATTCATGTTGTGTATTTGCTTTATTGATTAATAGTGATGAACCTACATGTTTAAGGGTAGATATCTGTTAAGAGAATATTAAGTCCTTGATGTAGGCCATGTGGAGGAAATGATGGCCTTGGACAGTTGTGACACATAGGATCTTGTTAGTTTTCTAGAGGGGATCAATCCAACTGGTTGCAAGTGGGTGTACAAAAATAAATTCAAGGCATATGGTCAAATAGAGTGGTACAAGACCAAATTTCTGGCCAAGGGTTACTCCTAGAGAGAGGGAGTTGATTTTAGTGAAATTTTATCTCTTGTTGCTAAGTTATCTTCTATTATATTCCTTTTATCTATTACTACAAATTATAATTTTGAGATTGAGAAAATGGATGCTACTAATTACTTTCTTGCATGGGGATTTTGAGGAGGGTATTTATATGCAACAACCTAATGGTTTTCTATGAAAGGGAAGGAACATTTGGTTTGTAGGTTGAAACAACCATTATATGGTCTAAAATAATCACCTAAGATGTGGTTCTAGATATTTGATGTCTTTTCATTAATTTTTATTTTTTTCAAGAGTGAGAAAGAACATTGTGTTTATATTAAGATTGTTGATTTTTAGATTCTAATCATTATCTTGTATGTGGTTGATATGTTTTTTATTGGTAGAAACAACATGATTATTATAGGGCTCTAAACTCATCTTTTTGGCACATTTGACATGAAGGTGAAGACAAGAAAAATATTAAAGGTAAGTAACATAAAAGATAATGCATTAAACACACAATACCTTCACTTAAAACCCTTATTTATCCCCAAATAGAGTTGAAGTAGAGTGTGTCGTAGCTCCACTTGATTTTCTCTTTTAATGTATTGATGGAAGAATTTGGTTGCTTATAAAACTAAAAACATGATGTTATGATTAAGATGATGAGAGATCAAATAGATAGAATAAGGATACGATGAAGATGGAATAGATAGAAAATCTAGTAGCATAACTGTGGGATGAGAGAAGATGCTCAAATGGGATAATAGTCCTCTAATTTATAGAATTTCCAAGAGGGAAATCAAGGGCCAAGATGGATTGGTTGACGGATTGCTAGGATTGATTGATGATTAGGGTTTGGATTGAAGTTGTAGTCATGTGAAAAGTGTCACATGAGGGATAAAGGTGTAAAAGGTACGTTTGACTTTTGTATCCTCTCACATGTGAGAGGATAAAGGTGGGAGGGATACTTGTCACATGATGACAAGTTTAGATTGTGATCCATGTGAATAAATTCAATGGATAATATTAAATGGACAAGGATTGAGGGATAAAGCAAAATTAAATATTGGAGGAAAAGGCGGTGGGGACTAATTTGCCTAAATCAATCAATTAATTAATTTAGTTGGAGGATTTTGGGATAAGCCTAGACTTGATTAGATAAATGTTATTTTTTTTTATTAAAGGTGAGGAATAAGGGTTTAATGGATAAATTTATTAAATACATAATGAATGTTCATTTAATTAATTGGCTAGGACAAGGTGGGATAATGGTGAAGGGTAAATTAATTAAATAAATAATAAATATTTATCCAATTAATGGCTAAGATTATAAGGTAAAATCACGTGTGGTTAGGTATGGTGAAAATTTAGGTGTCTACAGGAGGACTTAGGGATTAAGAAGTATATTCTTGGGATGGTGATTAACAAGGATCAAGTACACATAAATATTTGGTTAAGTTAGAATGAATATGTGGATACCATTTTACGATGGTTTAGTATGCATTTAAACCAATGAGTATTCTATTTATCGTTGGTAATAAGCTCACTTTAGACATGTTTCCTAAATTGGATGATGATTTTAATGGGATTTCTAGAGTGCCTTATGCTAGTGTTGTTGGTAGCTTGATGTATACATTGGTTTGTACAAGACTATATATTAACAAAGCAATGGGAGTATTGAGAAAGTTTTCCTAACCCTCATAGAGAGAATTAGACTTTTGTTAAGAGGGTATTTAGACATTTGTGTATAAATTCTAACTATTGTTAGTTTTATCATGATAATGATGATGTGGATAAGTTATTGGACATATAGGGATTTGTTGATGCAAATTGGGCAAGTTACTTGCATAGTCAAAGGTTCATTACTGACTACGTGTTTTCTCTATTTGGAGGTGCAATGAGTTGGATGAGTAAAAAGAATCCTACAGTTTTTTTTCCACCACAAAAGTAGATCATATGGCTACTAAATATATCTCTAAGGAGGTGGTTTGGTTATAGAGATGGTACAAATATTGGTTTTGATTATATGATTGTTAGAATTAGTTGTGACATTCAAAGTGATATTTTTACTAGGATTCTCATGTATCATGATCATACTAAGAATGTTTATGTTCAATATCACTTTGTGTGAGAAATGGGTGAGAATGGTAAGGTCTTGTTAGAGAAGTTTGACACTCTAGATAATATTGCAAATTTTCTTATGGAGCTAGTGACCACAAATAAGCTATCTTGGTACAAGAAGGACATAGGTCTTGATTATTGTACTTAATTATATTTATTTTTCATATGAATGTATTTGTAATATATATGTTAAGTGGGAGAATGTTAGGATTACGGTTTCATTTTTGTTGCAATACTATGTATGTTTTATATATCTCCAACACTTTTGGATAGTTTTCTTGGATTCCTTTGCATTAAGTTCAGGTTTTGTCATGAGAGAGAAAGATCATTGTGTTTATGTTAAGATTATTGATGATTATATTATAATCATTATGTTGTATGTGGATGATATGTTGTTTATTGGTAACAACTACATGATGATCAACGAGCTCAAAACTAAGCTTTTAGAAGCATATTTTACATGAAGGCCTTGGGGCTATGAAGCATATTCTTAGGATGGATATCAACAAGGATCATGAAATATAAATGTTTAGTTGTCAAAGTAAATATGCATATACCATTTTGTGATGGTTTAGTACACATGTATGTAAACCAATGAGTATTTCATTTCTCATTGGTAATATTAATATTACATTAGACATGTGTTCTAAATTGGATGATGATTTTGATGGGATATATTATATTTTTATGCTAGTGTTGTTGCTAGCTTGATGTATGCACCAATTTTTATTAGGCTAGATATTGCCTAAGTAGTGGGAATTTCGAGTAGGTTTATGTCTAACCCTAGTAGAGGGCATTAGAATTTTGTTAAGAGGCTATTTAGGTATTTGCATGGAACTTATAATTAATACTTGTGTTACCATGTTACTAATGATGTGGATAAGTCATTGGAAATACATGGATTTGTTGATGCAAATTAGGCAAGTGACTTAGATAGCCGAATGTCCAATACTAGCTATGTGTTTTCTCTATTTGTACTTGTAGCGAGTTGGATGAGTAAAAGGTATCCCACAATTGTTTTTTCCACCATAGAAGTAGAGTGTATGGTTTCTACACATCTCTTTAAGGAGAAGGTTTGGTTATAGAGAATTGGTACATGTATTGGTTTTTATTGTAGGATTGTTAGAATTAGATGTGATAGTTAGAGTACTACTTTTGGCTAGGATTCCCATGTATTATGATTATAAAAAGCATTTTAAGGTTTAGTATCTCTTTGTGTAAGAAATGGATGAGAATGGTAAGATATTGTTAGAGAGGGTTGACACTTATATAATGTTACAAATACACTTATGGAGCCAATGACTGCAAATAAGTTATCTTGGTATAAAAAGGCCATGGGCCTTGATTCTTGTACTTACTTACATTTATTTTTCATATCGATGTATTTTTAATGTATAATGTTAAGTGAGAGAATATTAGGATTATGGTGTCATCTTCTATGCTCTTGGAAAGTTTTCTTAGATGCCTATAGTGTAATTGGAAAATATTTTGTAAATATGATTCCTTGTATTAGTTGTCGCATACATTCATGGAGGAGGTGGACCACAACATTGGTGGGTGGTTGACTTTAGACTAACTAAATACACTTTCCCAATTATAGGAATTAGGATTAAGGAGGGGGGAATCTTGTATGATGAATGGAACCCACGAGTTGGAAATTCTAAAATGGAGTGCTATACTTGAAGATGTGAGCCATTAGGAGTTACAAAAGAAAGGATTCCTTTGTGGTTAATTTTAAAATTTTGGGGGCTAATTGATTGTGCCCATGTCATGTGTATGTGAATGCATTTATAAGTTTACTAATCTTGAAAGATGCTCTCTAAGGTGGGCACGGGGTTTCTATATGATTCCATTGTTTTGTTATCCATTATTTTGGTAAAGTATTTATGGTTTTTCCTCTCTCCATGTCTACATATTGAGGGAATGAGATAGTGGTTTCACAAGATTATTTTATAGTTGCACAAGTGTTGTTAAAGTGTTATTAGAATGAAGAGAGCGTTAGTGTGTTGGATGTATCTCATTTTTTAAGATTAATACATTTTTATCCTCTTTCTTATGTGAAGATTTTTTAAAATGGTTTATCCATGTAGACCATGTGTTGATATAGTTTGTTAATTTTATTGTTATTTTTGGTTTTTTTGCAATCACATAAAGATTTTATGGCAATATTTTTAACTTGTTTATCAACACATGGCCAATATAAAGTTGAGGAAAAATATCAATTTGGTAACTAATTTTGGGTGTGCTTAGGCAAAGAAAGGCTTGAAAGACCAATTAAGAAGATGAAACCTATATAGAATGGTCCATTTCAAATTTTAGAACAAATGGGATTGACGAGTAATTGTAGAGTAAAGAAAAGTGATATCCCAAAGAGGATGTGGGGAAGAAATTTCCTCACTTATTGAGTCCCCAATATTTTAGGAATGAAAATCCTCCTTAGTGGGAAGGTGTGATCTAAAGTTGAATTAGAGTTGTTGGAAAAATGGGTTATGAGTTTCCATTCCACTTCCAAAGGTTGTTTAAGACCATGGAAATAGGAGTTCATCAATGTTTGATACATTATATTTCCAAGGAGTCTTCCCATGTGAGAGGAATAACTAAGGTGATTGAAAACATCTCAATAATACCTTGAAATAGGAGTACAAATGACTACAATTGGTAGAAAAATGAGAATTATGTTTCAACTAGTTCTCAGTATTGATTTTATAGTGTTTATTCTTCAATTAGGAACATAAATAATGGTTTGTACCTTGCTAATATAAATAAAAAATTCCTTGATGAAACTTAAGAAAATGATGGAAGAACAAAGATGATAGAACATAAATGAAATGACAATAGATATATCTTAGAAAAATCCATTGTTAGATGTAAATATAATTATATTAAATTTGAACTAATATTACAATACACTGCTAATACCCCACAAGTGATGTAGCCTTTATTTCAATGCTCCCCCAAGGAGTATATTTATAAAATTTAATCATTCAAGATACCATTTATTGTTTCATCAAAATCATGGGCTCATAGATCATGTGTCTAAGTTATGGTCAAGAGAACCATTCAAACCTAAGTGTCACATTTTATGTGTGCAAGTGTAACTCCCATTGTTTGACTAGTCCTCCAGTCAAACTTGGCACTCAACTTTGAAGATGTAAATACTCTTGTAATATTCTCTTACACATCGGTCATAATAGATAGTCCAATATGACTTTCCTAGTCCACTTTGTGACCGCCATCTCTTTTTCTCGTCATAACACATTTGCAAAGTGTTAGAATATGCCTCAAGAAATATTGAGATTGCATTCATGTGTAACAATCCATTTCATGAGGGCCTAACATTACAACATATACAAAAAAAATTAGATATTTCAATTATTCCTAGGATTTAAAAGGGGATACAAAGAGGGAGAAGTAGAGAGAGAGCGAGAGATTGGGGGAGGGAGGGAGAGAGGGTGAGAGAGAGAGAGAGGGGTGAGATAGAGAGAAGTATAGAGGGAAGGAGAGATAGAGACAGAGAGAATGGTGAGATAAAGAGAAGTAGAGAGGGAAGGAGAGAGTGTGAGAAAGGTCTAGAGCATAAGGGATAAATAATAAGTGAGATAGAGAGAGAGAAAGACTATACAACTTGCTGATTACTGAAATTTGACCTCCTAATTACTCAAATTTGACATGTTGATTGCTAAAATTTAACAAAGTGAAAAATTATAATATCTTCCAAAAACTAGAATTTGCATTATAACTCCTAGAGATCCAAAGCCACTCTCAAAAATCCTAAAACTATATACATGAAATATAACTTAAAGTATAAGAAAGTAAGTGTCTATATGTAAATGTCAACTTATACTACATTATAATGTGCTCACATTTTTTGAAATTCAAATTGTAATGCAATTGCATTATAACATGCTCGTGCTTTCACTATTTTAGGACCAAAAAGTGGAGTGGCCACTTTTTGGTTCCCCATCTTTGTGAACTTACCTTCTAAGTTATGCTTAACAATAGATATAATTGAATATGTCAAATAACTTGCAGATACAAGTTGATAAAAATGTTTATTTCACATAAATGAAAGGCATTAAATACACATAATATGATACGAGTCAGGCAAAGCCTCATCCTTAGATGTCATGAGGATTTCTACACATCCGCGTTGTTGTTTATACAGATAAAGCCCAAAAATTACTAAAATGAAATCCTTTTTCTCCTTGAACCTGTTCATCTCTTGTGCTCATGGAGATGAAGAAATTTTTTGGGGTTGTATAGGGGTTTTCCTCAGCCAAGCCCCCACTTTGGTGTTTCCACTTGTTGGGAAAATATGTCTCAACCTTGCAAATACATAAGGTACTATTGATATGTCAGCGTGGGGGGTTTACAAGAGGGTACCCCCCTGTGAGGGTCTAAAGGGGATCATCCCCCCGACTGGGGATCTGGAGACAGCGCCTCAGTGGGGGTTCGGGTGCAAAGCCCCCAAAAGCCAAATTTTATGTATATTTTATTATTGTAAATCTGGACCATTCGCCATTAGGTTTCATATCTAACAATCAATATTTTGTTGGCTTGACTTGCCCTAGAATGCAACCCTATTTTATGAGGGCATTGTATTACAGATGTGTATTATGATGTATTCTGAGAGTCTGATAGCGGTTGTGTTGTCTCTGGATCTTTGAGTGGTGATACTTTTGTGAGAAGCCTGCTCTACAAGTATAATGTGATCTTCGTGATTTCTGAATAATATATTGGGTAGCTTTTGGAGTGTGGGGTTTCTCTCCCAAAAAGGTTTTCCCCACATAAATCACTGTGTTATGGTATGCATGATATTTATGTCTATTTTTGTTTAAGTTTTTGTAACTGTTAAAGATCTATAAAAATTTTGTAGTATTCTCCTCTCAAAATTAGTGTAGGAAGTTGTTTGGCTACCTTAGCTTCCTTACAAGTGGTATCAGAGCTTGATTACCTTTAGTTTCAATTGTGGGTTGTTGGGTTTTTTGAACTAATCCAGATTTGAGTTGGAGCTTGTGCAAAAAACACTTTGTGATCTTGTTGTAGGAATTTTTAGATGGCAAGTTCATCGGGGAGAATAAAGGTGGATAATTTTTTTGGAAATAACTTTGAAATGTGGAAGCTGAAGATGGAGGATCTATTGATAGATCAAGATATGTGGGATGTTATTGATGAGAATGTTTCAAGGCTTGCAGATCCTAATCAAGGTGCTCAGTATGATGTTATAGACTGTAAAGCCAAGGGTTTAATTAGATTATGCTTGGCAGGCTCTGTTTTAATCAATGTCCATGAAGAGACTTCTACACAAAAACTATGTAAGAAGCTTGGTGAGATGTATCAAGCCAAATCTTTAGTGAACAAGATTTTCTTGAGGAAGAAATTATATTCCTTGAGAATGGAAGAGGGTGGACAAATTATAGACCACTAGGAAGCATTCAATATGCTAGTGGCTCAGTTGGCATCATTTGGTGTAAAGATGGATGAGGAAGAGAAATGCTTTGTTCTTTGCCTGATTCATGGGATTCTCTTGTAATGGCTATTGGGAATACTTCTATTATATTGAAGACTGAATATGTGGTGGGTTCTTTTCTTTTTGAAGAGATGAGGAGGAAGGTATCCATCAGTGCCAAGGAGGCCCTAAATGTTCATGGAAGACCTAAGGAAAAATGCAAGAAGAATGAGAAGCATGAAAAATCCAAGTCCAAGAGGAGATCTAAGTCTCCTGGAAAGTCCAAAGTTATTTGTTGGAACTGTGGTAAGCCTGGACACGTTCGTAAGGACTGCAAAGAAGAAAAGAAGAAGAAATTTGATTATGATTATGAGTCCAAGAAGGAAGATGGTAACACATTCATTGCAGCTTTGGCAACTCATGCAGGTAATGATGCATGGTTAATTGACTTAGGTTCATCTTTCCATATGACCTTTAATAGAGATTGTTTTTTTGAATATGAAGAATTTGATGGAGGTAAGGTGTACTTGGGTGATGATTCTCATTTAGACATTGTTGGCTATAGTAAAGTTAAAATCAGATTTCCTGATGGTAGAATAAGAAGGATTAATGGTGTGTTGCATATCCCTGGTTTAGTACAAAATTTGTTATTTGTGAGAAAACTAATAGATGTAGGTGTGTAAGTAGTATTTTCTGATGCAGGATGCAAGATGGTCAAAGATGTTATGGTGATTTCTAGAGGTGTCATATATGACACATTGTATAAGCTTGATGTATGCATTGTTGACTGCAGTAGTACTTCTGTGAAAAGCAAGTATGTGGAAGAAGTGAGGGTTTCACCTTCAACAGATGGTCAAGATTTTTGGGTACCCAAGGGTGCTCTATCTTCTGAATCAAAGTTACTTGTAGAGAAAACTATGTTATGGTACCAAAGACTTGGCCACATGGAAAAAAGGGTCTAAGGACCTTGAAAAATAAAAACCTCGTTGAAGGTTTGTTTGATTGTAGTCTTGAATTTTATTTCTATGAGCATTACATTTATGGAAAAAGCTACATTCAATTTTACTCGAGTTCTCATAAATCTTATGGTGTATTGGATCTTATTCATTCTGATGTGTTTGGTCCTGTAGATGTTCCTTCAATTGGTAAATCCACATATTATGTTTTATTTATTGATGATTACAATAGGACATGGGTATATTTTCTAAAGATTATATCTAAATTTTTTAGTCGATTTAAAGAATTTAAAGCAATGGTTGAGTTATAGATTGGAAAGAAAATAAAATGTTTGAAGATTGATAATGGCAGTGAATTTTTCTCTAATGATTTTGATAGATTTTGTAAAGATTGTGGTATTCATAAACAAAAGACAACTCCATATTGTTCACAATAGAATGAGTTGCAAAAAGAATGAGCATGATGTTGATGGAGAAGGGTAGGAGTATGTTGAGTGGTGTTGGTCTAAAACAAAGGTCTTAGGCTGAAGTTGTTGCCATTGCTTGTTACCTAATTAACAGATCTCCTACATTAGCTCTTGTTGATAAGACGCCTATAAAGGCATGGTCAGTTCATAAGGCTTCATTAAGACATCTTAGAGTTTTTGGTTGCGAGGCATATGCACATGTGCCAAAGGAGAAGTGAACAAAGTTGGAGAACAAGGCTTTGAAATATATCTTCATCAGATATAGTTATGGTGTGAAAGGATACAAGCTTTAGGATCTTGTTGCACAAAAGGTAATACATAGTAGAAGTGTTATTTTTAGAGAAACTAAGCCTTCTTATGTTTCATTGCAACCAGAATAAAGTAAACAAGAAGATGCGATTCAATTTCCTTTTACACTTGAGAAAGTTGAATCAAGGCCCATGGATAGACAAGAAGTTGAGGAGAGCTCATCTAGCTCTGAATCTTCAAAAGAGGAGAAAGAACCTCCAACTCAGCTTGTTCGTAGGTCTACAAGGCATAAACAACCACCTAAAAGGTATTCACCTAATGATTGGAAATGTATTTTTTCTTTGAATACTAACATGGATGAACCTAGATCGATAGAAGAGGAATTAGGTATGAATGATGCAAAATATTGGAAGATTGCTATGGATGAAGAAATGACAGCTCTAAAAAAGAATAATACATGGGAGCTTGTGCCATTTCCTGAAGGAAGAAAACCTATTGGTTGCAAATGGGTATTCAAGAAAAATATGGGTTCAGATGGAGGTATTGAGAAGTACAAAGCAAGGTTGGTTGCAAAAGGTTACTCTCAAGTTGAGGGTGTTGATTATGGTGAAATATTTTCTTTTATTGCAAAAATGACATCCATTAGATTTTTGCTTTCTATTGTTGTTGCTTGTGATTTAGAGGTTGAGCAAATGGATGTGAAAACTGATTTCCTTCATGGTGACTTGGAGGAGGATATTTATATGACACAAACAGAGCACTACATGGTGAAAGGTAAAAGTAAATTGGTTTGAAAATTGAAGAAATCTTTGTATGGCCTAAAACAAAGTCCTAGGATGTGGTATCAGAAATTTGATACATATGTGTTGAGTTTTGGATTTGAGCGTTCTAAATCATATTATTGTGTTTACTATAAAATTGATGATGATTGTTTCTTGTTTATTGCATTATATGTTGATGATATGCTATTTATTGGTAAAGGGAAAGGTATGATTTCATAACTAAAATATCAACTTGTTGCTAAGTTTGAAATGAAATATCTTGGTGCAGCTAAACACATTCTTGGGATGAAAATTAGAAGAGATAGAGTGAATAGAAAGTTATGGCTCGGCCAAAGTAAGTATGCCAAATCAGTTTTACAGAGGTTTGATATGTAGGATTGTAGACCATTGTGTGTTCCTATTTCAGCTGGAATAAAGTTATCTATTTCAGATTGTCCAACATCTCCATCAGAGATGGAAGACATAAGCAGAGTGTCTTACCAGAGTACAGTGGGAAGTTTGATGTATGCTATGGTTTGTACTAGACCAGACATTGCCCAAGCAGTGAGAGTTCTTTCTAGATATATGTCTAATCTTGGTAGAGTTCATTGGGGTGCAATTAAAAGAGCCTTCAGATATTTGTGTGATACCTCATATTATTCCTTGTGTTATCATAGTAATATGAATGAAGACGAGATTTCCCTTGATATTCATGGTTATTTGGATTCAGACTGGGCAGGTGATGTTGATAGTAGAAGGTCCACCAGTGCTTATGCGTTTACTTTATTTGGTGGTGCAATTAGTTGGATGAGTAAGTGACAAGTTGTGGTTGCTTTGTCCACTACTGAAGTGGAGTATATGGTAGATACTCATGCTTGTAAATAATTCATTTGGATTAAGAGATTGTGTTTAGATATTAGAATTAAATGGGGTGTAGTGACAATTTATTGCGACAATCAAAGTGTGATATGTTTAGCCAAGAACCTAACATTTCATGCCAGGACCAAGCACATTGATGTACAATATCATTTTCTTAGAGATATGGTCGAAGATGGTAGGGTGAAACTGGTTAAGGTAGAGAATTTGATGAATGTTGTTGATTCTTTAACTAAGCCTATGATCACAAAGAAGTTAAGATGGTGTTCAGAAACTATGGGTCTCTTGGCCCTTAGCAATTAAGAGATGATGTTTTTACACCCTTTTGTTGTTGTTGCAAGGTGTTCGACAAGTGGGATTGTTTTTGGGAAAATATGTCTCAACCTTGCAAATACATAAGGTACGGTTGATACATCAACACGAGGGGGTTATGGGGGGGGGCACCCCCTTGCAAGGGTTCAGAGGGGCTCACCCCCCTAGCTGGGGTCCAAGGGCAACATGCCCTAGCGGGGGTTTGGGGGCAACATCCCCGAAAGACACATTTTTTGTATATTTTATTATTGTAAATTTGGACCATTCATCATTAGGTTTCATATCTAACAATCAATATTTTATTGGATTGACTTTTCTTAGAAGGAAACCCTATTTTATGAGGGCATTGTCTTATGGTTGTGTATTATGATGTATTTTGAGAGTCTGATAGGGTCTATGTTGTCTCTAGATCTTTGAGTGGTGATACTTCTGTGAGAACCTTGCTCTACAAGTTTATTGTAATATTTGTGATTCTTGAATAATATATTGGGTGGATTTTGGAGTGTGGGGTTTTTCTCTCGAATTGGTTTTCCCCATGTAAATCATTGTGTTATGATATGCATGATATTTATGTCTATTTATATTTAAGTTTCTATAACAATTAAAGATCTGTAAAATTTTTGTAGTATTCTCTTCTCATGATTAGTGTAGGAAGTTGTTCTGCTACCTTAGCTTCCTTACACCACCTCCATAGATAGCCATACAAGATTGGAAGTCATAAAAATTAAAATAGACATGTTGATAGAAACAAACCTCGCTATGGAGGAGAACCCCTATCATGGTAAAGTGACACTAGACGAGATCAAATAAATATAATAATAGATGAGATTTTTTGAATGATAAGCACTTGAGAATGTTACCAACAATTGTGGCCCCTCTTTCGAGATGATAGACGTGACAATATCATAAGCAAGAGGAGTCCTTGCTACTGTAACTATCCAAGATGTGAGAGTATTTTGACAGAGTTTCGTTAAGAAAGACAGATAGAGAGTTGCTCGTCCAAAAGGTCTAAAAACCTATGTAAATGAGGAAGAGAAGCATTTTTTGTCCTTAAACTGGGTGGGAATAGTTTTTATAGTCATATTTGGGTGTTGGGATACGTGTCATAAATAAATTGCACAATATATTCCCATTTGAATCTCATATTTTATCAGGACGTTTGTGCGTCGCATAGATGTCTATGTGTCACACTCTAGTCCAACCAAATTCTTCTGAAATTCAAACCACAAGCTACTAATGCTTCATTGTTGCCATTCATGGAATCAAAATTATAAAATCTAGATCATGAATTTTATCACAAATGCACTGGGCACAATGCAAAGTCTCTAAGCCACATATTTTTAAATTTGAAAGGCCACTTAGTAAGCTTTTGATCTTCTTCGAGGATAAATTGAATAAGATAATGATGAAGGATGAAACATTCACACATAAGCGGGAGTTTGACCAATCACTGCTACACAACAAGTGGTCCAACCTATTAGGAATGTTGGAAGAAATCAACCTATAGTTCATCTAGGTGAAAGAACCATTCTTTGGGATGATGTCCTAAATATTTTCTCTATTTACAAAATCTATAAAGTCTATTTGTGATTAATTTTCCATCCTTGAGCCCCCATGTTTGTCAAAATTTGATAGTATTGGATTGAATTCACCCAAATTATAACAAAGTCTAGAGGCTTTGCATATAGGAAGTTAGAAATTTGTTCCTAGACTCTTTTTTATTGTATACACCTAGCCAACCCATAGACATCAAGCACAAGAAAATTTAAATTATTAGAGAGGTGGGTAATTTTACTTACCAACCAATTTTTCTCATGACCAATGATTTCAATGTTGATAAATGTAAGACACTAGATTACAACCATACCATCCAAAGCACCCAAAGATTCCATAAAGTTTCCTTTTAGTTGTTTCCATAATTTATGAAATATTATCTCATCTTTGCACTTGGGTTAGTTTAGTTTCTTACAAAAGGAATATATCTATATACAATATATCCATTTGATATTTGATTAAGTATATTTTGGTAGGGGTATTTAAGCCCCTAATATTCCAAGATATGATCTTCATTGATCATTGGGAAGAGGTAATCCCTTTGTAGATCTTTGCATCATATTAATTTTCATCCTCCCTTTCACCTCTTATTTCTATACTAAGGCTTCTTGATTGATTTTTCCCCTTTTCTCTTATGATATCTACAATTTTCCATATTTTTTAGAAAATTTAGATCATTAAATCCAATGTCTAATGCACAATTACTTTTTGATAAAAAAAATATATATTTTATTTATTGTTAATCTTCAAATTAGTAGTAACAAAAAAATTAAATCTATATTATCTTGTCACACATTTCTCTTAGCATATGTATCAAAATTATGTTTACTTTTTTCATTGAAACAAGGACATCTATGTGCAATGCAATGCATTCTTTTGAGATTTCTCTAACAATATAAATTATTATTATCCTTAGTGTCTTGAACTGAATTTATTATTTTTTATAATCAAGTGGTTGAGCCCGATAGAAAAATATTGTTTATATTTGTAGGGGAGACCCTTATAGTCAAGTGGTTGAGTTGAAGCCTTATCCCCCACCATCAAAATAATATCCCCATAAAGAGGCTTGGAGATATCAATGTCCACCAAAATATGAGCAAATGTAGAGTGATCTATGTACGAAGTGTTAGAGTTGACCTTTAAGAAATGATCAATAGCACTGATAATGGTCTCATAGTAGGAATCTTCCTAGAACTTGAGAGGAAGGTTTGGAATTCAAACCCACTTAGGTCTAACATTGAGAGGTTCAAAAAGGGGATTGAAAGAGATAGTCCAAGGCTTGACCGAAAAAAGTGCTCTCCCCACATCCATAACATGTTTTCAAGCACCAAATCCTCATCCTTTGAAGATACAAAAGGCACAATGAAAAATTCCCTAACACAAGGGAAGAGCTCAATCTTTCTTTCGATGAGAGGCTTCCATGAATCTAAGACCTAGGTGTGTAAATTAGGAAGGGAAGGTCAAAAAATGTTAAATTTGTAAACCAAGCCCCTACTTAGATAAAATAATGTTAGTCAACACAATGTTATGTAATTAAGTTGTGATTTGAGCATGTGATCCACATTATACTGGCACAAGCCTCAATTGACTTTATTGCATAGACAATAATGCTACTCAATACAATGAATCACATTTATTTGAAACTAAACGATATTTTGACATTTTTTTACTAACCACCCATGATATGAAGGTATATATGATAGACATAATACATTTTGTGAGGAGAATCATGTAAGCCCATACTTAAATGTCAACATTTTTTTAAGATAAAACTAATAAAAAGTTAAAATAAAAGATAAAGTCCAACACAAGACTATGAACTTTTAAATTAAATTCCACAAACACTCCAATAAATTATTATTTTATCTTAAAATTGACCTTCTTACATACCAAACCAATAATAAATCAACATCTTTTCAAATAAACTTGACTTAATATACCTTAAAAACTTAATTTATAACTTCTAAAGACATCTCATATTAAGAATGTGACACCTACATAAACATTAGGTACATTCATTTGAAATAACTTACACAAAAAAATTCAAACATTTCACAAAAAAATCTATAAAAAATTTTATCATAAAGGCATGTGACCCCTCTATTTGTTGTGTTTGGGTCCTCACCATTATCAATGGACAACTTATAGGCTTTTGTTCTATTTATGCCTCCAGTTTTACTAAAGAACATGTTCAACTTTGGGACTGGATGGTCAATAACTTACCCAATGTGGATTGTATCCTTGGTGGTGACTTCAACATGGTTGAACATTTCCAAGATCGCAACTAGTCTAAACAATCTAATCTCAGCAAGGATGAATTTGATAGCTAGTTGTTTTGTTGAAACTCCTTGGGTGTGGTGGACCTTATACATGATAAGAGCTATCAAAGGTGAAGAACCATGGAAGATTCTTAAATAAGGAACAAAATTTACTCAGCTCCAATTAAAGGTAAATGGAAGTCAATGGGATGGCTTGATAAAATCCTTCATGCACCTTTTTTTTTAACTAATGTTTCTCCATCCCTTCAATCAATTTGGAAGACCTGACAATGTATCTGTCATCTTCTACAATGGAGAGATGCTTCTCTTCAACATGGGTTCAACTTCTCCACTTCTTCCATTTGGTGGAACAAACCCATCCTTTATCATGAGCACCCCTAGCTTTAAGCTTTCCAAAATAATCAATTTTTCTCTTTAAAAAAGGAGTTTATAACGTTGGTGACCTTTGGGATTTTTCTATGTTGAGTTGGTTGTCATGGCATATTGTCAAAATACAATTTAATCTGAGCAATAAGTTTAGACCATTCTTGATTTTTTTGTGTATTCCTTGGTTTCGTTGTCCAACTGCCTATGAAATTATGTAGTCCTATCCATTGTAGTTTTTTCAAAAACTGGCTATAGCTAGCAGCTTATCCTTTCTTAAGTTTTCTTTTAAAAAAATTATATTGCAGTTGCTTCTTGTCTTGCCTTTGAATCCTCGCTTGAACCTTAAGTGACATTATAGATTTAATGAAAATTTTTGGACAAAACTTTCTGGTCAAATTTGGAAATGAAAAGCTAATTTAGATGCACAATTACTCGCTTGAAAATTACTTCACTACAAGTTGCCCATTAATGGCAGCTTAAAATGTCTTTTTTGCTTAAAAAATGAGGATATAAGGCACACTTTTTGGGGATGCTAGTTCGTTAAAGAGCAATGGAACCTCTATATTTAATGACTACTTGCTATTTTCAAGCATAAATTAAGATGGAAAGAGGCTCTTCTTGGGATTGGGCTCCATCATAATGTTATTGTTGCTAGTGTTAGACAGGTTATCTTGTTTTATTTATGGAGAAACAGATGTAAAGCAATTTTCAATATTCAGAGCGATCACCAAGGAGAATTTGCAGTTTTAAAGTTTTACTCTGATACATTTTATTGTCTTGCTTCTTTTTTCTTGCAATTATAGGCGAAATCCGAAAAGAATCCTAATTTAAAGGTCCATATTCAACAAATCAAGTTTCAAGTGAATCAGTTGTTAAGTAAAAAATATCTTCATACTACTCAAGCTCTAAGGTCCCAGTCTTGATTTTGCTTCCTGTTTGACAATGTGAATTTTGTTGCTTTTATTGGTCTTCTGTTCCAGTTTGCTACTGGTACAATATACTTATTGCTGCTAATGTAAATATTACTGTTATGTAATTTTTGCTATAACTGAAATTTGTTTATAATCTTTCTTTTTTGTTTATCATTTTGTCTTATTGATCAACTTTTCTCTACAGTTTATAACTGCATTATATTCAATATATATAAAAAAAAAATTAGCAATGTGACCTTTATTGAAAATTAAATATAAAACATTTGATCAAAAAGGTCTGTGACCTTTATTGGATCTACAAAAAGACTTTTCATTATTATTGATAGCATTCACATTGCCTTCGCTTTACTTCCTTGTCCTTCACGAAGTCCCACAATATTTAATGCAGACAACTTTTATCGTTGATGAAGTTGACCAAGAATCCAATGCTTCCACCATCACCTTTATACTAGTCAAATCAGGTACCATGCATTTAGTCCAGTTAAATGCACTTTTAAAAAGCACGTATCCCTGTCTCTGTAAGTTTTCAGAATTGTTTCACGGGTCTGAATTGTGCTCCTCTGCCATTTGTTTTCTGGTGCGTTGGCATTACAGAATCTTAATGTTTTGCAGTTCACTGGCATGCAGTCGCCTCCGCAGTCACTTCTGCGTAATAAGCAATGGCTGTCAATACAAGTGCCTCTACATACATGAGGTTTACATCTGATTGGTGCACAGTTGCAGGTAAACTATACGGAGCACAATTTAATGATGGTTTGTGTTCAGTCATATTTTCAATCAATCATATGTTCTAATAGTTGTTATAGCATTTGTTGATTTAATATCTAATATTTTTAATAATAAGGCATTATATTTGATGACGTGGCCTTCAAATCTTAGTTATAAGTAGGGGACTTGTCATGTAAGCTGTTGTGAAAAATTGGAAGTGATTTGAAATTTTCACGTAAAATTTTGAAAAGCGCGAAGTTAGGATGCTCAACTACCATACCCCCATCCTATCCCTTAATAATTATATCTTCTTGCTCAACCAGCGATTCACACCCTGCCTCAGAAGGATGATGAATCACGATCTGAAACTGCAATGCTCTAATGTCTGCTGGGCAAAATCTTCCTTCCATGAGACCCATAGCTACGCCCAAAGATCCATCTATTGCTCAAATTCCACCAATTTTTGGCCTGAATTGCTACCATTTCCAACATTCCTCCCAGTGAATATAAAACCAATATTACCGTTATGAAACGTAGGACTCTTACTTGTGGATAATGGAACTATTACTTTGAATGAATTTGGAAGGGATAATTTTCAACGTGTTTTTGGGAATAGCACCAGATAGTATTATATTCTTCGGAATTGTTAATTCCCACCTTGTAAAATTGTCTACCCAATACTCTCGATGCACATTTAACCATATTTAATAATTAATTGAAATCTAGAATATAATATGATTTTACATTTTAATCAATTAATAAATATGATCAAACATTCAAAGTGTTATATAAACATAAACATCTTTTTTAAGTTCAATTTATAAAAATAATTAAAAGAAAAACAATTGTATTTTTATTTGTAAAAAAAAATTAGTAGCTTTTTTTAGAGGATTTTTTTTTAATTTTGTGTGAGAACAATTATTTAACTCCTAATCGCACTTCTTTAGATAAGTCTTTCACTTCATCTCTAGATCTTTTTTAAGCAATATGGTTGTGCATCCTTTCAATCAATTAAATATTGGTCCTTTCTCATTGGATATCATGAATGAGTTAGTCAACAAGAGAGTTACTTTGTTCATGAGTTTTGAAGCACTCAAGATCTTGGAGTTGAGTTAGTAAAGCTATGTGGTAAAGATTTCACATAAAAATAGAAAATTGGGAGTATAAGTTAGTGCTCAACCTTTCTATTGTCAATATTAGCAATCGCTCTTTCATTTCATCTTGTCCCATCCTTAAATAAGAGTTTTTTATTGAAATAAAAAATATTCATAGATTTTTATCATATGTCAATGCCAAAGAAATTAAACATGATTATGATGTGGCCCTTAGATGTTTCAAACTACTAAGGTGTAACATTCTCAAAGAATAATTGTTAGCTTTTAAGAGGTTAAACAAAAGTAAGGATATGGGGATGACTAAAGTGAACAAAGGGAATGTTGTAGTTACAAACATAAATTAATTATGAAGTAAAAATGATTGACAATTTAGTTAATAATGGGGGTTATAGAATTTTAAATTTAAATTTTATAGGGGAGAGGACCTAGTAGTTGTGTACCCTAACTTTGCACTTCTCAAAATCCTACGTGGAAATTTCAAATCACTCCAATTTTTTTTCAACAACTTACTTGGCAAGTTCCCTGCTTATAACTTTTGTTTCAGGGCCACATCATCAAATATGATGCCACATCAACATGCTTTTTGTCAAGGTGTCAAAAAAGGCCCAAAATAAAAGTGCTACCAATACTTGTGCATTCACATCATGGGTAGTTGAGCATTGATGTGGCATCACATGATTGGTTGCTTTTTAGATCAAAGGAACACATTTTGTTTAAGCTAGGGTAGTCATGTCACAACTATTGGACATTATATAAGCAACTACTATCGCAACTATTGGGCATTATATAAACAACTACTATCACAACTATTGGGCATTATATAAATAACTACTATCACAACTATTGAAACTTGCTCAACAAATGGGTCCTCTCCCCTATTCACAATCATAAAGAAAGTAAAAAAATGCATCAACTTTTCTTCCTTGGAAGATAGCGTAAAAAAATATCCCATGTTTGACAAAGAAATCACACTAAAAAACACACACAATTAATTAAAAATACACACATGATTGATTCTAGAAACAATCTTTTGAGTATTACATGGAATGTGGAAAACTAATCATACTAAAGATATTTAATGCTTTGAAAATTCAAAAAAACGGGATACCTTGAGTGCTACATAGTCACCCACTTACAAATTAGTGTCTTTCCTTACTAAGAAAATTAAGTTGATTGTGAGAAAAACCAGTTCATTCATCAATAATTCTACATATTTGTAGATTTTTTAAAAGATGAAAAAATTATGGTAAACATTGATGTTGTATCTTTATTCCCTAAAGTCCTAAATAGCATGGTAATTGAGATAGTTAAAGGTTGGGAGATATTGACACTACTCCACTCGTTAAACTTTGGTTAAAATTTACATTCTTCACCTTCAAAGAGGTCATTTATGAGCAATCAAATGGTGTCTCCTATTTTTCTAATTATAGTCAACATTTTTCATGTAATACTTTGAAGAGCTCTCTCAACTCTTTTCTTATAAAATGTAGGTGGTGGAAGTGTTGCATTGATGAAGTGAATCTAAATTGACCGTCATCTTGACAAACTAGAAGAGTTTCATCTCCATTTAAACAACATGATGGATAATATTAAGTTCACAAAAGGTGTTAGAACATGATAACCAAATTAATTTCTTAGATTTTCTTCTTCATAAATGATCATGTCAAGTGTATAAGAAAGCTACTCACATTGACCTTTATATATTTATGTCTTCACATCATAGTCTGACACAAAAAGTGGGTGTTTTAAATACTGTAGTCACAAGAACTTTTTGTATATAATGGGGAACACATTAAGCAAGAAATCTCACTTTTCTAAGATTTGTATACCTGAGTAAGCATATTTCACAAGTATTTCAATAACATTAAATAAGAAATCTTGCTTTTCTAGATTTTTTATACTCGAATAAACATATTTTATGAACATTTCAACAAAACAAAAAGAATTACAAGATTCCCAACAAATTATATGATTTTGATAACAATCCTCATTTCCCTATATTTCAATAAATCAGTTATAATATTTGTCACAATACATCTATATTAAATTTCTAGTTAAATACTATTTATTTATTTTCCACATTTATTTAAGTAAAGTATTCTTTATAATTTTCGAGTAAACTTAGATATCTAAATCCACATGGATTGTTTTATTTATTACTTTATTTAATCTTAAAAAAAATCAACTGTGAAGCTAGGTACCTAATAATAAAAATTACGTGGGAGGAAAAAAATAAAAAACAACGCAACAAATAAATTTGGTCCGTAGTCACGTGTAATGAAGGAAGGGTTTTATGATTTATCATTCCCTCGTACATGAGAATATGACAAATTAAGCAAATGTCGTGACACTATCATTGGATTATTCGCATCTAAGTACCTATTTTAGTGTGACCAGTTGTAAGTCGTGCAAAGGAGATATTTGATTTGTTAATGTCAACCTCACAATTATTTATGCTTCCTCCACATAAAATGCAACATTTATTATTGACTCATGACTCCATAATGGGAGAAGCTAAACTGTGGACAAAACGCACCTATGTATGTAACATTATAACTTAACCCCATACCCCATCCCACACACTGGAAAAACACGCACAGGCAGAAAGACTTGACGGACTGTGCTGACAGAGTGTTAGGTACATGTCGTTTGCGTGTCCGTCGTTGGAAAAGGTTGGCAACGTCAATGGGATTTTCAAAATAAAATGGGCAAAAAGCCCAAAATGTTGCCATTTTCTACATTCGCATTTTGGAGGTTGTTGTAGAGCACGGGCAGAAGGGAGTTGTAGGCATTTGGAGGTCAAACGAGAACCGAGACTCTCGCTACCAAAATGCATTTGACAGGCATGGGCGGCTAGCTAGCAGGTATGTATATCTACGAGAAATATATGCCATTTTTCCATTATACGTAGGAACTGTGAAGCATTGAACGACTATTCATTGCGAAAATGGGTTTTCATTGTCGGGAAAATAAAGGGGTTTCCTTGCGTAAAGGGTTTTCATTTCAAATGCAGATCTGTTAATGTGTTTTTGTGTTGAGGGTTTTCAAATCTTTCCATTTTAATGTTCTTACAGTGAAAAATTGAACAGTTATTCGTTGGGATGATGGGTTTTCATTAACGGGAAAATAAAGGGGTTTCCTTGCGAAAAGGGGTTTTCATTTGATATGCAGATCTGTTTTGTGTTTTTGTCTTGACAATTTTTAAATTTTTCCATTTTAATGTTCTAATTGTGAAGAATTGAATGGCTATTCATTGCAAAGATGGGTTTTCATTAACAGGAAAATAAAGGATTTTCCTTGTGAAAAGGGGTTTTCATTTGAAACGCAATGTGGGTTTTATGCCGACAGGTTTTCAAAATCATTTCGAATGGACAGAAAACCCAAAACGTTGTCATTTTTTACATTCTCATTTTGAAGTTGTTTCTAAATGGTTTTGAAACATTAAGTGGGTTGCAAGTTTCATATAACACAGTGTTTTGCATCCTACAATTTTACAAAATAGTATGTATGTGTTGAAAAGCTTTTGTTATTTAGACCTTAGGAATGTGATGATAGGCACCGTTTTGTAAACACCTAGTAAGGTATTTGGCTTAGTGTGTAGAGGGTTTTACAACATTGTGTGGGTTGGAGGTTTCATAAATCATGTTGTCACTGCACCTCCCATTGTATTTTCCAACCTGCAATCATGATGTGCATGTATATTTGGATCATATTAGGAAATTGAAACCCAAGTTTAATGCTATTGACAAACAACTACAATCTAAAAGACATGAAGTTGAAAAAATAAACACAACAATGGAAGGTGTGATTTTCAAGACATTCATACTATTTTGCAAAATTCCATGTTGCAAACCCTACGTGTTAAGAAGCAAGCAACCCATTGAGACAACCCTTCACATTTAAACAAGGAGATTCAAATAACTGAAAACCCACATTGTGTTTTCCAAATTACAATTATTTTGTGCACTTTTTTTTCAATCATGTGAAATTTAAATGCAATTTTTACTCAAATTAAATGTCCTTATAAATATTGAAGGGGCCTTTCAATACATTTGCACTATCTAAATTACAAAAGTTTTTCAAGACATTCATTTTGTTTTGTAAAAATTCATGTTGGAAAACCTTCGGTGTGAAGAAACAAGCAACCCATATAGTATTGTAAAACCCTATATAACCCAATTGGTTAGCACACCTCACCTCAATTTGGTTGGTTTTCTCCTCCAACTCCTCCACGTGCACTCCAAACTTCAACTTTCAACGTGCAAACTGAAAACGCACCTCAATTTGGCTGGTTTTCTCCTCCACGTGCACTCCAACCTTTAGCTTTCAATGTGCTAACATGAAACGCAATGTTTTCCCCCTTTCTCCAAACTAAAAATGCACACTTCAATCCGCCTCCAATTCCCGTGCCAAAAAAAAAAAAAACTTTGAAAATGACAACTCATACTCACATTGTTTGTACTGTCTAAATTACATTCATACTATTTTGTAAAATTCCAAGTTGCAAAACACTCGTTTTTCAAAATTTGCAACCCACATAATGTTTTAAAACCCTTTAGCAGTAACAACTCAATCGGTTACAAACCCCTCACCTCAATTTTGTTGGTTTGTCGTCTTCCCCACCTGCAACTCTGCCCCTTACTCTCCAACTTTTCGCTTTCAACTTGTAGAATGAAAAACCCCACAACACAGAGTGTTTTCCAATAACAGTACTTGTTACAATTAGTAATAAGTGCTAAATAATGGGAGAAGCTAATCTCCCAACAAAATGCACCTACGCATAGACATTATAATATACACCCCATCCCCCATCCCACTCTCCCGACAGAACGCATCGATGGAAAGTCTTGACGGATTGAGCCGACGAACAATAATAATACTTGTTACAATTTAAAATGCATGTCTTAGTCACGTCAGCCTTCTCCCCTGTGGTGCACGAATAGCTTCTCGGACAAGGCAAAAAACATTAGTGTAATTTGAAGCGATGGGAAAAATGATGGATTTCATTTGGCTTCAATGTGTAGAGGGTTTTACAACATTGTGTGGGTTGGAGATTTCATAAATCATGCACTTATCTCCCACTATGTTTTCCAACCTGCAATCATACAGATTGCTAATGTTTGTTAGAAAACACTGGGTGTTTATAAAATGGTGCCTTTCATTACATTCCTACTGTCTAATTAACAAAATCTTTTGAAGACATTCATACTGTTTTGTAAAATTACAGGTTGCAAAGCACTGGTTTTACAAAATCAGCAACCCACCTAATGTTTTAAAACCCGTTACAAGTAACAACCCAATTGGTTACTCACCCCTCACCTCAATTTGGTATGTTTTGTGATTGCCTTGAGAACCTTTTGTGAATTAGATAGTAAGAATGTAATGAAATTGGAAAACACTGAGTGTTAAGAAATCTGCAACCTTCACAGTGTTATAAAACCCTCTAGACGTAACATCCCAATTGGTAAGTCGGGAAAATTGAGCTGACGTCATTGTTATCTCCTCGCTTACCTCACCATGATATTTCCTCCTGTCTGTCAGTTTCATCTTTTATCATCCGTCTTGGCAGGCCCCACATATGTCATCTCATCATGTTATGTATGTTTTTATGCGTTTTTGTATGTACATAGATGCATTTTTTCAAGAGATTAGCTGCGTCTGTAGAGGCTTTTACAACATTGTGTTGGTTGGAGGTTTAATAAATCATGCACTCACCTCTCACTGTGTTTTCCAACCTGCAATCATATAGAGTTTCAATGGTTGTTGGAAAACATTAGGTGTTTATAAAACAATGTCTTTTATTACATTCCTACTAGCTAATTAACAAAAGCTTTTCAAGACATTCCTCCCCATGCTCTCCACCATGTAACTTTGAATGTACATAATGAAATAAATGGAAAACCGCATTGTGTTTTCCAACCTACAATTTATATTCTGCATTTATTTTTAAATCATGAGGAAATTGAATTGCAATTTTTTTGTGTAAGAGTTGCTATAAATTGTGAAGGTGAATGAACTTCAATACATTCTTACTATCTACAAACTTTAAGGTTTTCATTAGAAGCATGTTTTCTATATATAATTGCATGTTGGAAAACAATATGTATTATGAAACCTGTAACCCAAATACTGTTCTCAGCTTTGGGAGTGTCTTTCTGATTAGAGAATGCAGATGTTTTGTTTTTAATAAGTTGTTTACAAAATTTGTCTACCTTTTCACATAGGACTCTCATGTCTCCATCCAATTGATTCTCTTTTTTGCACTAACATCTCATTTTTCCTTCTTTTCATGTTATTTATGTTTCTATGTGTGTTTTTGTGTATGTTTTTATGCATTTTTGTATGTATGTAAGTACATTTTTTCAGCAAATTAGCCTCTATTTTATGGTCAATCAAGGTGATCAGCAAGGTTTTTGTTGATTTTTTAACCTTTATTCTTGCAATAACCTATAATTTTTCAGTCGTTTGTACAAGTAATGGTTTAGATCATTGAACAATGGTTATGATATTGATATGTCAATTAGGTGTTCATTTAGAGACACGGGATATAAACAAAAGTCTGATAGTGGTATGTGGTATCCTTCTTGTATTTCTTCTATGCCCTTATTTATTATTGCAAGTTATGGCCTCTTTCATATGTCAGGAGAGATGAGTTATTTATATATCTGAATGAACATTCAATGCTTCATAGTTCCTACAAAATGGAAAAATGGCAGATATAATTGTTGATATATATTACTAGTGTTAGCAATATGTTAAATTGGAAATTAAATTCCCATTGTACAGTTTAATATGTTTGCTTATTGTCTGTACAAGCTGGCATTTTGTAGTCACCACAACATATAATCCTATATTGGTGAAATTTGGAATAAAAAGAATTCTTTGTAGCACCAAATGTCTTTAATTTTCCAATTTAATCTATCTCTAACACTTGTCCTTCCAGGTGGTTGATATATTTGAGGAAACAAAATTGAATAAAACAAGGACAGGTGGATTGAGAAGGATACTTTAGGAGACGTGAAGCTTCTGAAGTAAATACAAGTGATTCTAGCTGTCATAACTTGAATTACAAGTATACTGGTCAGTTAAATTTCCAAAATTTATTTTGCATTTAGAAGTTATGATTTATTTATAGATGAGATGCTTACTATGGCGAATGCAAACAATTTCCACTTTAATTTTTTTTTTAAATGTTACATTATTGTGTGCCTATTATATCCCAAAATTTTACATGAAGGATGTTTCCTTCTTGAAGTGTGAGTGTTAGATGGGAAATGCTCAAAATAATAATGAACGATGATATCACATCCTTTTAATTATCCCTTTACACAAAAATACATAAATAGCTCTGATTTCAAATGAAAACCCTTTACGCAAGGAAAACCCTTTATTTTATTGTCAATAAAAACCCATTTTCGCAACGAATAATCATTCAATTCTTCACAGTTCCTACGCAGAATGGAAAAATGGCCCATATTTCTCACATATATACATACCTGCTAGCTAGCCACCTGTGCTTGTCGAATGTGTTTTCGTAGGGAGATTCTCTACTCTTGTTCAACCTCTGAACGCTTACAAATCGCTTATGTGCTCCCCAGCAACCTCCAAAATGCAAATGTCGAAAATGGCAACATTTTGGGCTTTTGGTCTATTATATTTTTCATTTTAAAAATCTCGTCGGTTCTGCCAACCTTTTCCTGTGATAGACACGTAAACGACATGTGCCTAACTGTCTATTAGTGCACTCTGTCAAGTCTTTTCGTTGGTGCATTTTGTCGAGCGTGTGGGATGGGGGATGGGGTGTTATGTTATAATGTTACATACATAGGTGCTTTTTGTCTAGAGTTTAGCTTCTCCCCTAATATTGTCGTCAGGTCAATTTTCCCACCACTTTGAATGGCATTGGTGTTCTTTATCTTCCGTGAGAAGCTATCTGTTCACTGTGGGCAAGAAGGGGAGTTGACATGATTAACAAGTGCATTTTAAATTGTAACAAGTATTGTTATTGGAAAACACTGTGTTGTGGGTTTTCTCATTATGCGAGTTGAAAGCAAAAGGTTGGAGAGTCGGTGGCAGAGTTGCAGGTGGGGGAGATGAAAAACCAATGGAATTAAGGTGAGGGGTTTGTAACCAATTGGGTTGTCACTTCTAAAGGGTTTTAAAACATTGTGTGGGTTGCAGATTTCAAAAAACCTGTGTTTTGCAACCTGGAATTTTACACAATAGTATGAATGTCTTAAAAATCTTTTGTTATTTAGACTATAGGAATGTAATGAAAGGCACCATTTTTTAAACACGCAGTGTTTTCCAACAACCATTAACACTCTGTATAATTGCAGGTTGGAAAAAATAGTGGGATGTGAGTGCATGATTTATGAAACCTTCAACCCACACAATGTTGTAAAACCCTCTATGGACACAGCTAATCTCCCAGAAAAACGTACTGTTGGAACACAACAATCTATTGAGAGGGGGGTGAATTAGTAGATATTAAAATTTAGCTCTCAAAAGTGCAGACTACTTTAAATCTCATATTACTTTATGGAGATTAATTCATTTAGCCTTTAAATACTTTAGTGCAGATTAAAACAACACATGCAGAGACATGAATATGCACACACACATAAACATCACATAACACCATATGTACATGGAGAACCCAAGATGGGAAAAACCACAATGAGAAATGTTGCTAGGATCTACTATCCTAATCCAGTCTCACAAAGAAATATTATGTTACAATGTGTAAGGAACCAACACAAGGAAGCACCAACTCCCTAACAATGTTTAGGGCACCAACCCAAGGAAGCACCAACTCCCTGATTTAGGAGCACCAACTCCAAGGAGACTCCAATCCCCTACATTGAGCACCAACTCAGTTATCTGATAGTACCAACCAATTAGATTTACAATAAATAGAAAATACAATTTTGTTTACAATTCAATGTTGCAATTTATTTGCAACTGCACAATGATTCGTTGCAGTCTCTACAACCTAATCCTCTCTGCTATTGTTGTTGCAATCTCGACAACTCTAATATCAGTTTTGCACTTCTCTCTTTGCTCTTCTCTTCGCTTCTCTTTCTAATCTTCACTCTCCTCTTCACTTAGAACAATCTCTATTCTAACTTTTTGTACTACACATCTCTTCACCTTGAATGCAAACACCTAGAGGATATCATGTATTACAATCTACAACTCTTTTTTTCACGTGTGCATTCACTATCTTACTTTGCTGCTCTTTCTTCTTCCTCATTGTCTCAACTACATACTCAACAAGTTATCATATTGTGCTACACTCTTTGCGACTGCAAACTATTCTACTTCTTCTCACATATAGCAAATACACCCCTGAGACAATTTTTTGATTGTCTTCATTCTTTGTTGATCTGCAATTGATTTCCTTGAGATTCTCACCACCATTCAGATCATCTCAAATCTTCTACTAGGTTTTTCCCACTCTCTTCTTCAGCAAGCTACATGTGCATTGATCCACATTCCACCATGTATTTCAAATCTAATTCACTGGATATTTTGGTGATCGTCAAAACCCTAAACCTGAATGCATTAAATGCTTTCTTTAGATCATTCGATCTGATTTTGATCTCATGTTTTTTTCAATGTTTTTAGCTCTTTCTTAGTCGATCAAATCTCCAATCAGATAGTTGTTGGAGTGGTTGAACGAATTAAATTCATTCACAATGTTGTTCTCTGGCCGCAACCCTCATTCACACTATTGCAATCATTGTAGATCTTCAAGTTCAGATTTTGGTTGTCAATCTTCTCTCTTGCACCATGATCCTACAATTACCATCCTTGGCATATTTAAATCTCTATCGTCAGATCAATCATCTTTGATCGTGCATCATCTATTTCCACTGAATGGCAATCACCGTTAGTACATCACATACTATTGTTGAAGGGACTAGCATCTTAGCCTCACTAATGTTCACCTTTCTCTCAGATGTTTCTTATGAAAGAAACGGATCCACACACTATCTTTCATCCACATCATCGCCATGTAATTCGCAACAACAATGTGGATTAGCATATTGAGCAATCGCTCTTCGCCACCTGTTAGCATACTGTGAGGAAACTAAGGTAGCGAAACAACTTCCTACACTAATCTTGAGAGGAGAATAATGAAAAAATTTTACAAATCTTTAATAGTTACAAAAACTTAAACACAAATATCATGCATACCATGGCACAATGATTTATGTGGGAAAACCCTTTCGGGAGAAAAACCCCACACTCCAAAAGCTGCCTAATATATTATTCAGAAATCACAAAGATTACAATATACTTGCAAAGAAAGCTTCTCACAGGAGTATCACCACTCAAAGATCCAAAGACAACATGACTACCAACAGACTCAAAATATATCACAATCTCTACCTCAGTCATAATACAACACCCTCATAAAATAGGGTTACATTTTAGGGCAAGACAGGCCAACAAAATATCCACCATTAGATCTAAAACCTAATAATTAACAGTCTAGATTTATAATGTATCATTTATCTAATGTGTGTCGGTCATTTTAGGAGTTTCTTGAAAAATTTAACAAAAAATTGTTTGCACGCATCCCACTCCCTCCCCTTGCTACCATTGTATATTACACCTATCGATGTAATTAGGAAATATATATATATATATATTCATATATTTATCCTATCAACAATAACCTTTATATAATTTCAAGGTTGAGACACATTTTCCCAACAAATCTCCCACTTTTCAAACACCTTGCAAGAGCAAAGGGAAGGAGTAAACATTGTCTCTTAATTGCTCGGGGCCAAAAGGCCCATAATCTCTTAACACCATCTGAACTTCTTTGTGCTCACAGGCTTTGTTAAAGAATCAACAACATTCATCAAAGTCTCTACCTTAACCAACTTCACCCTGCCATCTTCAACCATATCTCTAACAAAATGATATTGTACATCAATGTGCTTGGTCCTGGCATGAAATGTCAAGTTCTTGGCTAGACATATCGCACTCTGACTTTCGCAATAAATTATCATTGCACCTTGTTTTATTCCAATATCTAAACATAGTCTCTTAAGCCAAATGGCTTCTTTACAAGCATGAGTAGTTGCCATATACTCTACTTTAGTAGTGGACAAAGCAACCACAACCTGTCGCTTACTCATCTAACTAATTGCACTACCAAATAAAGTAAACACATAAGCACTAGTGGATCTTCTACTATCAACATCACCTACCCAGTCTGAATCCACATAACCATGAATATCAAGGGAAATCTCATCTTCAGTCACATTACTATGATAACATGAGGAATAATCTGAGGTGCCACGCAAATAGTTGAAGACTCTTTTAACTACATCCCAATGAACTCTACCAAGATTAGGCATATATCTGGAAAGAACTCCCACTGCTTGGGCAATGTCTGGTCTAGTACAAACCATGGCATACATCAAACTTCCAACTGCACTCTGGTAAGGCACTTTGCTCATGTCTTCCATCTCTTATGGGGATGTTGGACAATCTAAAATAGATAAATTTGTTCCAATAGAAAGGGGAACACACAATGGTCTACAATATTGCATGTTAAATCTCTATAAAATTGAATTGGCGTACTTACTTTGTCCAAGCCATAGCTTTTTGTTCACTCTATCTCTTTTAATTTCCATCCCAAGAGTGTGTCTAGTTGCACCAAGATCTTTCATTTCAAATTTAGCAGCAAGTTGAGATTTTAGTTCTAAAATTGTACCTTTCCCTTTGCTAATAAATAACATATCATCAACATATAATGCAATAAATAGGAAATGATCACCATCTGTTTTATAATAAACACAGTGATCTAATTTAGAACGCTTAAATCCCAAACTCAACAAATATGTATCAAATTTCTGGCACCACATCCTAGGACTCTGTTTTAATCCATACAAATATTTCTTCAATTTGCAAACCAACTTACTTTTACCTTTCACCACATAGTGCTCTAGTTGTGTCATATAAATATCCTGCTCCAAGTCACCATGAAGGAAAAGCACTTTTCACATCTATTTGCTCAACCTCTAAATCATAAGCAACAACAATAGCAAGCAAAAATCTAATGGATGTCATTTTTGCAATAGGAGAGAATATCTCACCATAATCAACACCCTCAACTTGAGAGTAACCTTTTGCAACCAACCTTGCTTTGTACTTCTTAATACCTCCATCTAAACCAATCTTTTTCGTGAACACCCATTTACAACCAACAGGTTTTTTTCCTTCAGGAAATGGTACAAGATCCCATGTATCATTCTTTTTCAAAGATGTCATTTCTTCATCCATAGCAATCTTCTAGGATTCTATATCATTCATACCTAATGCCTCTTCTACAGACCTAGGTTCATCCATGTTAGTATTCAAAGAAAAAATACATCTCCAATCATCAAATGTATACCTTTCAGGTTGTTATCTATGCCTTGTAGACCTACAAACATGTTGAGTTCAAGGTTCTTCCTCCTCTTCTGAAGATTCAAAGCTAGATGAGCTCTACTCAGCTTCTTGTCTATCCATGGGCCTCGATTCAACTTTCTCAGGTGTAGAAGGAAATTGAATCACATCTTCTTGTTTACTTTGTTCTGGATGCAATGTAATAGAAGAAGGCTTAATTTCTCTGAAAATAACACTTCTACTATATATTACCTTTTGTGCAACAGGATCCCAAAGCTTGTATCCTTTCACACCATTACTATATCTAATGAAAATACATTTCATAGCCTTGTTCTCCAACTTTGTTCACTTCTCCTTTGGCACCTATGCATATGCCTCACAACCAAAAACTCTAAGATGTCTTAATGAAGGCTTGTGACCTGACCATGCCTCTATAGGAATCTTATCAATAAGAGCCGATGTAGGAGACATGTTAATTAGGTAACAGGTAGTGGCAATAGCTTCAACCCAAAACCTTTGTTCTATGCTAGCACCACTCAACATACTCCTAGCCTTCTCCATCAGTGTCCTGTTCATTCTTTCTGCAACTCCATTCTGTTGTTGAGAACACAAAGTTGTCTTTTGTCTATGAATACCACAATCTTTACATAATCTATCAAAATCATTAAAGCAAAATTAACAACCATTATCAATCCTTAAACATTTTATTTTCTTTCCAGTCTGCAACTCAACCATTGCTTCAAATTCTTTCAATCGACTGAAAACTTCAAATTTACTCTTTAGAAAATATACCCATGTCCTTCTACTATAATCATTAATAAATGAAGCATAATGTGTGGATTTACGAATTGAAGGAACATCTACAGGACCAAACACATTAGAATGAATAAGATCCAACACACCACAAGATTTATGAGAACTCAAGTAAAACTAAATGCGGTTTTGTTTTCCATAAATGTAATGCTCACATAAATTAGACAAACCTTCAACAAGGTTTTTTATTTTTCAGGGTCCTTAGACCCTTTTCTCCAATGTGGCCAAGTCTCTGGTGTCATAAAATAGTTTTCTCTACAAGTAACTTTGTCTCAAAAGAAAGAGCACCCTTGGGTACCCAAAAGCCATGACTATCTGCTAAAGGTGAAACCATCACTTCTTCCACAAAATTTATTTTCACAAAATTACTATTGCACTCAATAGTTCATGCATCAAGCTTACATAATGTCCCATATTTAACACCTCTAGCAATCACCATAGCACCTCTAACCATCTTGCATCCTGCATCAGAAAATACTACTTGCACACCCACATCTATTAGTTTGCTTACAAATAACAAATTTCGTGGTAATCTAGGGATATGCAACACACCATTAATTCTTTTTATTCTACTATCATGAAATTTGATTTTAACTTTACCACGACCAACAATGTCTAAATGAGAATCATCACCCAAGTACACCTTACCTCCATCAAATTCTTCATATTCAGAAAACCAATCTCTATTAAAGGTCATATGGAAAGATGCACCTGAGTCAATTAACCATGCATCATTACCTGCACGAGTTGCCAAAGCTGCAATGAATGTGTCACCATCTTCCTTCTCAGACTCAGAATCATAATCAAATTTCTTCTTTAAATTCTTCTTTTTTTCTTCTTTGCATTCCTTAAAAACATGTCCAGGCTTACTGTAGTTCCAACAAATAACTTTGGACTTTCCAGGAGATTTAGATCTCCCCCTACACTTGGATTCGTCATGCTTCTCATTTTTCTTACCTTTTTCCTTAGGTCTTCCATGAAAATTTAGGGCCTCCTTGGCAGTGACAAATACCTTCCTCCTCATCTCTTTAGAAAGCAAAGAACCCACCACATCTTCAATCTTTAAAATTACAGAAGTACTCCCAATAGCCATAACAAGAGAATCCTACGTATCAGGAAAAGAACAAAGCAAGATCTGACATTTTTCCTCCTCATCCATTTTGACACCAACTGATGCCAACTGATCCACTAGCATATTTGATGCTTCCAAGTGGTTTGTGATTCATCCACCCTCTTCCATTCTCAAGGAATACAACTTCTTCCTCAAGAAAATATTGTTCACTAAAGATTTGGCCTGATACATCTCACCAAGCTTCTTCCATAGTTTCTATGCAGAGGTCTCCTCATGGACATTAATTAAAATAGAGTCTGCCAAGCACAATTTGATTAGACCCTTCACTTTATGGTCCATAACATCATACTGAGCAACCTGAGTAGGATCTGTAGACCTAGAAACATTCTCATCAACAATATCCCACAGATCTCAATCTATCAACAAATCCTCCATCTTCAGCTTCCATATTTCAAAATTATTTCCAAAAAAAAATTCCACCTCTAATCTCCCTAATGAACTTGTCATCTGAAGATTCCTACAACAAGATCACAAAGTATCTTCTGCACAAGCTCCCACTCAAACCTAGATTATTCCAAAAAACCTAACAACCCACAACTGAAACCAAAGGTGATCAAGCTATGATACCACTTGTAAGGAAGCTAAGGTAGTGGAAAAACTTCCTACACTAATCTTGAGGGAAAATAATGCAAAAAAATTGCATATCTTTAATAGTTACAGAAACTTAGATAGAAATAAACACAAATATTATGCATACCATGACATAGTGATTTATGTGGGGAAAACCCTTTCAAGAGAAAAATCCCATACTCCAAAAGTTTCCCAATAAATTATTCAGAAATCACAAAGATTACAATATACTTGCAGAGCAAGCTTCTCACAGGAGTATCACCACTCAGAGATCCAGAGACAACACAACTGCTAAAAAACTCTCAAAATATATCACTATCTCTACCTCAATCGTAATACAACACCCTCATAAAATAGGGTTACATTCTAAGGCAAGACAGGCCAACAAAATATCCACCATTAGATCTAAAACCTAATAATTAATGGCTTAGATTTACAATGTATCATTTATCTAATGTATGTCATCCATTTTAGGAGTTTCTTGAAAAAGTTAACAAAAAATTGTTTATAGGCATCCCACTCCTCCCCCTTGCTGCCATTATATATTACACCTATCAGTGTAACTAGGATATATATATATATATATTCCTATCAACAATAACCTTTATATAATTGCAAGGTTGAGACACATTATCCTATGATTACCATTCACCTTGGCATCTTTAAATCTTCGTCATCAGCTCTATCATCTTTGATCATGCACCGTCGATTTCCACTGACTGGCAATCACTGTTAGAACATCACATACTACTATCGAAGGGACTAGCATCTTAGCCTCACCAATGTTCACCTTTCTCTCAGATATTGCTTATGAAAGATACGGATCCACACACCATCTATCATCCATGACATCGCCACATAATTTGCAACAACAATGCAGATTAGTATATCAGGCAATCACTCTTCGCCACCTATTAGCATACATCATCTTCCATCACTATGACTTCGTTGTGTCGAGGAGACTCAGAGACTCCTCACTCTGATACGCAGAGGTCTATCTGGTGAATTACTATTAGACTATCAAAGTGACCAATCATTTGGTCCTGTCGAACTTTCGCCTTCTCTTCGATCTACTTCAAACACTTGAATTGCCAACCACAAGGTCCACTTGACATATCATCGCCATGAAATTCACGATGAGGATGTGAATTGGAAAACCAATCAATCAATGTTCAACACTTATTGTTACACATCACCATCCTTCGATGTCACTTCCTAGTTGAGTCCCACCAAGTGATCGCCATGCACCACTGTGGTGCAGCCACGGTAGGAGGGTCCTCCAAGAGAACAATCTGGACCGTGCAGCAAGAGTTACACAACAAAAGCAACATAGAATATGGAGGGAAATGCAGATTCAATCATTCTTATTAACAAAAAAAATTATTACAATTGGCCAGCAACATCTGGGCTTACAGATTGGGCTCACAAGCCTGATACAACATGCTCAAAATACACTATTCATATATGCTCCTTAATGTGAGTGAAAATATTACACATCAAATCTGCATTCATCTACCTAATCAACTTCTGCTATTCTAATGATCTATTACAAGCTTTATATCCTATCCGCAGATATAAAATCTTCTGCATTAGCCAAAGATCATCACAATCTCTAATGAAAGAAAATGTAAGGTGCGCATGAAATAGGTCATCCTCAAATTTGAATTTCTCCTCAACAGGTGCATAGGATGAAGTGTGGAACTATAATTAAGGTCAGAGACACTCCACAGAACAATTCGAATCACACTGTCAAGATCCACAAGTTATGAGAAAGATCCACAAGCGATCAAACTAGTCATTAGGCTTGAAAATTATTTTTGTGTCGGTTCAAGAAAATACCACTAAATCCGGAAGCAATAACTTGCCGGAAAAAGATCCAATTGCGCTCAAATCTTGGAATAAGGAAAATGAACATGTCCATGATGAAAACATAGATCCATGAGGTTTGGTGAGAAAATATGATGAATCCACCAACTTGAACTAATCAAGAACTGAACACGAAAAAAATTGAATGAAAATATTTTTTGTTGATGCAAGATTGCTAAGAACCAAGGATGCTCCTGCATCAGACATTCGGGGTTATTGAAAACTGAGTCCCTCACTTTTTTGGGGCTAAAGGAAAACCAATACGGTCTAACTCAGCCTGAGAAATCCAAGAAGAATCCTCCATTGGTCTTCCTTTCCACTTCATAAGATATTCTTTGTATTGTCTTCCATGAGTTTTCCTCCCATCTCTGATATCCAAAATCTCTTCAATCTCATCTAATCGTTGTTTAGGAAATTGATTCTCTAATTTTGCTTTAATTCCTTCACTAAATTTTGTTTCATGGTACTGATGTAGATCTGCAATGTTGAATATAGGTGATATACCCATGTCATCTGGTAAATCCACTTCATATGCATTTCCTAAATCAAATTTCTTCAAAATCTTACAGGGTCCAAACTTCCTCATCTTAAGCTTATTGTATGTGCCAACTGGAAATATTTCCTTCCTCAAATACACCATCACTTCATCTCCAACTTTGAACTCCTTATGTCTCCTCTTTTCATTTGCTTTCTCCTTATACTTTTGGTTCATATCTTCCAATTGTTGCTTTACTTGAGTATGCACTTTCTTCATGTGTTCTGCAAATTCCTCTACTTCTGCACTCTTATCTTCCTTACTGATGTCTCGCAACTCTGATATACCTCTAGGATGAACTCCAGTAACAATCTCAAAAGGTTTCTTTCCAGTACTCCTATTCACTGAGTTATTGTAAGAAAAATCTACTTGTACAAGGACTAAATCCCAACTTCGGGTCTTCTCTCCAACCAAACATTTCAACAAATTCCCCAAACTCCTATTTACTACCTTTGTCTGTCCATTAGTCTGTGGGTGAAAAGTAGAACTGAACCTCAAAACTATCTTTAACTTCTTCCAAAGTGTCCTCCAAAAGTAACCAACAAACTTTGTATCTCTGTCTGAAACAATTCTCCTAGGTAATCCATGCAATCTGACCACTTCCTTGAAAAACAAGTCTGCTACATGTACTGCATCTGTTCTCTTCTTACAAGGTATGAAATGTGAAATTTTAGAAAATCTATCCACCACCACAAATATAGAATCATTACCTCTTTGTGTCTTCAGAAAACCAAGTATGAAATCCATGTTGATATCCTCCCAAGGTCTCTTTGAAACTGTCAAAAGCTTATACAATCCAACATTCTGACTACTCCCTTTTGCAACTTGAAAAACTCTACAACTCTGCACAAATTTCCTAACATCCTTATGAATTTTTGGCCAAAAGTAATTCTCACTTACTATAGAACCCTAATCCTAATGCATGCAAGAACACAACAAATGAACACATTAATAAGATCAAATGCAAGTTAGAATAGAGGTTCCCCATAAAATCCATTTAACCATATTCGAAATAGAAATAAAACAAGAACACAATGAAAGAAGATGAAAATAAGCTAAATCCTATTGAGAACATGCAAACTCTTGATCTTATGGGGGAGTTGGTGCCAATTTGATGTGGAAATTGGCCCTTTCCCAACTCCTTTGCAAGCTTTTATGATGAATGGTGATGGTGATCCACTTTGTTGAAGATTCAAGTGTGCTCCATGATTAAAAAAAAAAAAAACCTTCATAACCTAGCTATGGATTCAAAAGTATGGATGAAGATTACTCTAAATTTCAGTATAGTAAGTTTACTCAATTGGTGGATGGATAAAATGAAGGATGAAATCTTCATTTATAGAATGATAAGATGGATGAATGCCAAAAATGAAGCAATGTGGGACTAACATTCAACCAATGGCAAGGTACCACTTGTCAACATTTGATAGGATGAAGGTTGAGCACATTTTGATCCATGTGCAAGTTTGAAATTTGAATTTGATGAGATGACAAGTTTAGGGGGGATGAAAGATGAGTTAAATGCCAAGTGGGAGACATGTAAGAGACAATGTAAGAGTTTTAAATGCTTTGTTGGATGGACAAGTCATTTTGGGGGGAAATTTCAAATTTGAGGAATATTCCCACTTGGATGCCTTTTTTGAATGAAAATAGGTGATTTATAAAAGAATTAAATTTATTTTCATGTGCAAGTTGCAAAATCTAGAGGATTTGAGTGATTAGGATTAAATTAATCAGGATTTGATTAATTTAAGGGGAGATTTATTTGATTTGACCATTTAATTTAGATTTTAGGATTGAAATAAATAAAAAAGAGATGAAAATGATTAAGACCTAGTTAAATAAATATTTTGATTTATTTAACCAAAGGGGGTGATGTTAGATTAAATTAGATAAATGTTTGATTTATTTAATTTTATTGGATGAAATTTAGAGATTTAATCAAATAATATGGATTATTTAATTAAATAAAGATAGGAAGATGAAATGACCTAGCTAATTACACAAAGACAATGATTTAATTAAATCGAGGGATTTATTTAATTAAAAGGAGAATTATGATGACTTTAATCAAATAAGTCTATTTGATTAAATGGTTAGATAGAGGGATAATTCAGGATGAGGCGATGTTAGTAGATCAGGATCGAGTGTGCGATATCAATTTGTATATTTTCGATGTCTACACTTGCCAATGCTACTGTCTTATCAACTCCAAAGTGTCTTGACAATCCTCCACTATGCTTCTCTTTCACCAAGTTATCCCTCATTGAACTCTAAGCTATACACAACCGATTCCCTCTAAACAACATATCCTCCTGAATGATATAATCCAACCACTAACTCTTATCCTTCAAAATTGGTTCTTTACAAGCTCTCCAAGGTTCTACAAAATCTGGGTCTTCCTCATACAAGTTCTTCAATTCATCAAATCCTAATACCTCCACTCTCATCTCTTCCAGTAAGTTCCTTCTCCTACTCAAAGCATCAACAACTCTATTTTAATTTCCACTCCTATGTTTCAAAACAAAATTATAACTCTACAAGAATTCTACCCATCTCATGTGTCTCTGATTCAACTTACCCTGACTATTCAAAGGCTTGAACTATGGCATATAACTCCTGATCATACACTGAATACCTTCTCCTAGCATCATTCAATTTCTCACTGAAATAAGCTACTGGTCTTCTTTCTTGACTTAATACTGCTCCAATTGCATTTCCACTTGCATCACAGTCTACTTGAAATACCTTGTAAAAGTCTGGTAAATCCAACACAAGTTGCTTAGTCACCTCTTGTTTCAACAACTCAAAACTTTGGTTTGCTCCAAATGTCCACGTAAAATCCTTCTTATCTCCTCTCATTGTTTCTATCATAGGACTACAAATAGAACTGAAATTCCTAATGAAATTTTGGTAGAAACTAGCCAATCCATGAAATTATCTTACCTCTCCAATGCTTTATTATGTAGACCATTCAACAATTTCTCTTACCTTCTCAGGATCCATCTTCAATCCATCCACAGATATCACATATCCCAAATACACCAACTCTTCCTTCATGAAACTACACTTCTTAATGTTTATCAGCAACTGCTCTTCTCTCAACCTTTGCAAAACTTGTCTTATATGCAACAAATATTATTTTCTAGTCTTACTAAAAATCAAGATGTCATCCAAATAGAGAATCACAAACTTACCCAATAATTTCTTCAATACCTTATTCATCAACCTCATGAAAGTACTTGATGCATTTGTTAGTCCAAAAGGCATCACTAACCATTCATACAATCCATCATTTGTCTTGAATGATGTCTTCCATTCATCCCCTTCTCTGATTCTGATCTGATGATATCCACTCTTCAAATCTATCTTTGTAAAGTATTTAGCTCTACTCAAACAATCCATAATGTCATCCATCCAGGGAAAAGGAAATCTATACTTCACTGTGATCTTGTTTATGGCTCTAGATTCTGTACACATCCTTCATTCTCCATCCTTCTTAGGTGCTAGCACAACAGGTACTGCACAAGGACTTAAGCTTTCTCTGATCAAACCCTTTCTCAACAACTCTTGCACTTGTCTATTCAACTCTTCATTCTCTATCGGTGTCATCCAATGTGCTGCTTTATTAGGCAAACTAGCTCCAGGAATCAGATCCATGCAATGACTAATACTCCTCACGGGTGGCAATCCATCAGGTACATTATCTAAAATGATCTCCTCATACTCTGTCAACAACTCCTTTATCTCCTCTGGTTGTTCTTCTACATGCTTCAAGTCTTCAGCCTTCTTAAGAACCAAGGCATAGCACATGTTCTCATGTCTCAATCCATCCAGAAATCTCCTTCCATCAACCAAAAAAATTCTAGCACTCGTACAAACCTCAACTCTAGGAACATCCTCCAATGGCAACAAAGTCTGCTTCATCCCATTAGAAACAATGGTATATGTGTTCTTCTTTCCATCATGAATAGCCTACCTATCATACTGCTAAGGTCTTCCCAACAAAACATGGCATACATCCATAAGCATGATATCACACAAAAATTCATCATGATAATTTCCTATCTTCAATTTCACCAAACATTGTTCACTTAACAGTATCTTATGCTCATCTTGAATCCATGCCATCTAATTGGGCTTCGAGTGTTTCAACCTTTCCAACTTCATTTGGTGACCATTTCTTTAGAAACCAAGTTCTTGGAGCTTCCACTATCAACAATCACTCTGCAACATTTACCAGCTACCTTGCATCTGGTCTGAAACAAATTCTTTCTTTGCAACAATTCCTGCTCCATCTCACTTTGACATAATACTCTTTTGTTCACCAACACTTCTCCATCTTCCAGTTTATTAGATGATCCATCATGATCCTCCTCAACAAAGGTTGTTCTTCTATTTTTTTCTATCTTTCTGCTTGTCTCTCCCTAATTGCATTCAAATGCTTTATGTCCTTCTCCACCACACTTAAAACAAGTTCCCCTGAATACTATTTTTTCATGTCCTCTATCATCTTTTCTATAACCCTCATTTTGGTAACCACCATATCCTCCTCTCCGGTAAGAGTTTCCATCACCTCTATGGTACGAATTATCATTCTTACTGACTTCCTTATCTTTATTCTAATCTGCAAAAGGTCATCTTCCTCCTCCAATAAAATTTCTTCCTCTTTGAAATCTTCCACCTCTTCCTCTTTGTCTCTGCTCATGTCTTTTATTTAACTTCTCTTCTTCTTTTAGGGCACATTGATATGCCTCTTCCACACTCTACAACTTAATCAAACTGATCTCATCCTGTATAGATGACCTCAAACCATTCACATATCTGGCTACTTGCTCGATCTCATCCTCTAAATATCCAGATCTGATATTCAACTTGTAGAACTCCTCAGTATACTCTATCACACTTGACTCCTTCTGCTTCAAATTTTGCAATTTCCAAAACAAACTGATCTGATAATCTGCAAGCATAAACTTTGTCTTTAATTTATTCACCATCTGATCCCATGATTTTATCTTCTCCTTTCCTCTTCTTTTCCTATATGTCTGCAAATGTTCCCACCAAAGGGATGCATGTCCTTTCAACTTTGTACAAGAAAATTTCACCTTCTTATCTTCAGTGGTACCTTCAGAATCAAATTACTTTTCCATCTCTGTGACCCAATCTAGCAATTCATCTGAATCCAACTTACCACTATAATCCGGTGGATTGAAATGTGGTTTAGAATTTTCTCTAGTTAGGGCTCTTATGAACCTCTCTTCTCCCTGATCCAGGCCAGGTTGATCTTCTCTTTCCCTTTCTTCCTATACTTCTACCTCTTCATCACTCACATCATCAGCTAGTCGACCTCTCCTATGGGTCATTTCGACTGCATATAATCTGGCAGCAATTCCTCTCAACATCTCCATCATAGCTGAGTCTACATTTCCACGCACTCTATTTCCTCTACCATTTCTTCTTCCCACCATCTTTACACAAGTCCTCTACAGATGCAGGTCAGATCCTCAGTTCGCCACCACACAACAAATCTTCAACATGACTCCATGAATTTTGGTGATCTGTCATAGATCAAATCTCGCTCTGATACCAATTTGGTGTAGTCATGGTAGGAGGGTCCTCAAAGAGAACAATCTGGACCATGCAACAAGATTCACACAATAGAAGCAACATGGAAATCAGAGGAAAATGTAGATTCAAACTTTCTTATTATCATAAATTTTGATTACAATTAGCCGGCAACATCCGAGCTTATAGATTGGGCTCATAGGCCTGATACAACATGCTCAAAATACATTATTCATATATGCTCCTTAATGCGAGTGAAAATTTTACACATCAAATCTACATTCATCTACCTAATCAACTTTTTCTATTCTAATGATCTATTACAAGCTTTATATCCTATCCGCAAATCTAGAATCTTTCACGTTGGCCAAAGATCATCACAATCTCCAATGAAAGAAAATGTAGTGTGCGCATGAAATAGGTCGGCCTCAAATTTGAATTTCTCCTCAACATGTGCATAAGATGAAGTGTGGACCTATAATTAAGGTTGAGGACACTCCACAGAACAATTTGAATCACATCGTCAAGATCCACAAGTTACAGGAAAAATCCATAAGTGATCAAACTAGCCGTTAGGCTTGAAAATTATTCTGGTGTCGGTTCAAGAAACAACCACTAAATACAGAAGCGATAACTTGCCAAAAAAATATCCAATCGTGCTAAAATATTGGAATAAGGAAAATGAACATGTCCACGATAAAAACATAGATCCGCGAGGTCTGGTGAGCAAATATGATGAATCCACCAACTTGAACTAAACAAGAACTGAACAGGAACAAAACTAAATGAAAATATTTTTGGTTGATGCAAGTTTTCCAAGAACCAAGGATGCTCCTGCATCACACTGTGTCGAAGAGACACCCAAGTAGCTTCCACCGAGATTCACCTTTCACTTTGAACGGGCTCTTATCAAAATGTTGAGGGGACACCTTAACAAGTCTCGTTGATGTCCATTAGTACGTTCGATGGATCATAGAGACATCATTCTCCACTAACCACATGTCGCTCTTGTTTGCATGTAATATGACATGTCGGTTAACCACATTGCCCCACCTATTTGTCAGATCACACCTTCTTTCGTTCGTCACTGTTTCAAAGAGACTTAACTTATTGTCTCTTTGAAGCTCCATTGTCACCTCGATGCAACTTCATCATTTCATTGAAGGGACAGTAAATCATCTCCTTTTGGAATTCACCTCTTACTCCAATGGGGTCCCATCGGGATGTCGAAGGGACCGGGCATAAGGTCTCCCCAAACTCTAACTTTCACCTTGATGCAAGCAAAGACTTTGCCAACTTAGAGCACATGCCATCACTTTCAGTTCTCTCCAATGCCACGTGTACACTGCTAATGTCATCTCCAGGGCACACTACTAACTTCATGCCCCATGCAATATTCTTGCCTACAACAGTCGATTATACTCCATTTCTATATCACCTCATTGAGGGAACTTTGTTATTTCAAGGGGACATCATGGTAACTTTCTCCGATAAGGTTTTTTCTCCTCGAGCCACTATATGTGTAACTATTAAGTGCTAGGTAAAGGGGTTGATTCCCCAAATGGCTTCAAAGACATAAGTCATAACTTATGTGACCATTTACCGTTGATACACAGTCAATGTAAAATAAGAAATTCTACTTGAGTGCTAAGACTATAAACACCCAGAGTTTAATTGATAAACCTTAAAACTAACTGAGGGCACAAATAAATCATTTTTTATCACACCATGCATCCTCTGGACCTACAACATGTATTTCTTAAATGCTCTCAAAAAACCCTTATCGAATCTGTAGCATGTTTCCTCTTCTGTTATATGGAAAAACTCTTTGCAACTTCATGATAAAATTTATAAAAAATTGATCAACTTTATAGCATTTGCAAGATATACACTTTTTCAACATCAACCAACCACACAGTCCCAAACAAGGTTCGTTGCTCTCACAAACATCCTCTAAGCTTCGTATCATTCAAGCACACCAGTGAATACACAGTTGATCTATCATCATGCCAACAATCTCCCTTGCATGATTTTCCCTTTTGACATCAATGACAACAATATGCCAACACGCACCTATGTACATAAAAAAGCACATAAAAACATACATAGAAACATATATAACATGATGGGATGACATAGCAGTGTGTTTTGTCTAGTGGTGTATTTTTTTAGGAGAGTAGCTTCTCCCTCATGGGACCTGGCTAATCTCTGGACAAAACACACCTATGTACATACAAAAACTCATAAAAACATAAGTAACATGATGGGATGACATAGTGCAGGGCTTGCCAAGACGGATGATGAAAGTGACAAAACCGGCAGACGAGAGGAAAAATCACGGCAAGGGAAGCGAGGAGATCATAGTGTTGTCAGCTCATTTTTCCTAACTAACCAATTGGGTTGTTACGTCTAGAGGGTTTTACAACACTCTGTGGGTTGCAGGTTTCTTAACACGTAGTGTTTTCCAATTTCATTACATTCTTACTATCTAATTCACAAAAGGTTCTCAAGGAAATCACAAAACATACCAAATTGATGTGAGGGGTGAGTAACCAATTGTTTTTTTACTTGTAAAGGGTTTTAAAATATTATGTGGGTTGCAAATTTCATAAAACCAATGCTTTGCAACTTGGAATTTTACAAAACAATATGAATGTTTTCAAAATATTTTGTTAATTAGACTATAGGAATGTAATTAAAGGCACCATTCTTCAAAATGTATTGTTAATTAGACTATAGGAATGTAATTAAAGGCATCATTTTATAAGCACCCAGTGTTTTCTAACAAACATGAATAGTTTGCATGATTGCAGGTTGGAAAAACACAGTGGGAGGTGAGTGCATGATTTATGAAACCTCCAACCCACACAATGTTGTAAAACCCTCTATAGATTGAAGCTAACTGAAATCCCTCATTTTTCTCGTCACTTCGAATTACACTGACATTTTTTACCTTGCACAAGAAGCTATATGTGCACCACATGCAGGAAGGCTAACATCACTAAGACGTGCGTTTAAAATTATAACAAGTATTGTTATTGGAAAACACTTTGTGTTGTGATTTCTTTCTGTGATATCCAAATATTTTACCTATTCTAAACAACTAAAATGCAATGGAAAAACACAAAGAAACACCTCAAGATTAGCCTAAGAAATTTGTTAATGCAAAGAGAAAAAGTGAAAGATGATGACAAATGGTTATACCTTCCCTTTGCAGCTGAAACTCCTTGGTTGGCCCTTGACTTTGGATTACTTTGTATGCTCCTTGGATGGCTCTAGATATGGCTAAATGCAAGATTTAACTATATGATTGGATGCAAATTCAAATAGATAAATTGGATGGCTAGATGAGTGCACAAAATGACAACATTTAGTTGCAAAATGACTAAGTGTTGAGAATGCCATAGATGAGGGGGTATTTATAGAAGAATTTGAATTCTCTAGAGAATTCAATGGTTGAGATTTATCCAACAAGGCCAAGATGAAGGGCCAAGGTGAGTTGATAACTCACAAGCCTTAACATTTTGACATGTGGAATGTGAAGTGGCTAAGGGTGAGATAATGTGTAGGTGATGTGGAAGGAGAGTACATGATGTGGAGGAAGGACAAGTACCTTCCAAGTACCCTTGGGGAGTGAGAAGATTCCTTGGAGGAATAAATGTGAATTAAAGAGAATCTAGTGGATAAGAGAGGGTATCCAAAAAGGTGGGAGTTTGTCACATGTGACTTGATGTGACAAGTCAAAGATTCTAGAAGATGCATGGGAAAAGAAGATTCTAAAAGAAATAAAAAGGGATTAAAAATTCCTTGGGGGATGGGGAGAGTTGACCAAGGTACTAATTAGGTTTAACTAATTAGTAATTAGAGGATAATTAGGGGTTAATGAGGATTAGAAGCCAACTTGCAAAAGTTGGAGGATGTGACACATCCTAATCAAAGATTAGGCATGTGCACATTCTTAATGAAGAGATTATGAGATGGATTAGGATTAGATGAAAATGACATGTGAGGAATTAAATAAATGTAATATTTATTTAATTCATTTGATGAAAAGAGGATTAAGGAGGGTAAGGTATTTAATTATTAATTAAATACCTTAGGGATTTGGCAGAATTAAGGATATTAATTAAATAATAGTAATATTATTTAATTAACTCAGATAAGAGAATGTTTAGATGAAAAGTGATAAATTTGGATAAATTAAGTGTCCAAATGTGGATGTCTACACTTTCATTTTGCATGTTGAAAGCTGAAGGTTTGAGAGCACAGGGTGGAGTTGCAGGTCGAGGATTTATAAGACTATCCAAATTCACCTGAGGGTTGAGTAACCAATTGGGTTGTTACTTGTAAAGGGTTTGAAAATAATATTTGGGTTGTAGGTTTCATAACACCCAGTGTTTTCGAACCTGCAATTACACATAAACAATATGAATGTAATGAAAACGTTTTGGTTACTTACACAATAAGAACCCAATTGGTTGGTCACACCTCAGTTGATTTTGGATACTTTTATGTATCCCCCACCAGTAATTATATTGACAATATGAATGTATTCAAAAGTTTATTTTATTTAAATAGAAAGAATGTAATGAAAGGCACCTTCAAAATTTATCACAAGTATTAGGTAGACTAAAAATTTTGTTTGAATTTCCTCTTATGGTTGAAAAAATATATGCTTGCTTACAACAAACAGTGCAAAAATATTTGGAACTTTAACTGTCTGTAACACTTACAACTTTTTTACATATTATAGCCAACCACTTATGCATCATTTAGTTGTGTGTATATTATGTGCATTTTATTTATGTTAATATAAAATATACCAGTAGGCAATGCCACCTAAAGTCTTATTGTTTATGGTAGCTTGTTTATAAATGAAAGAAAAAGGTTGATAATTAAATCGTTTAAGCTTGACAATTTTTAATATAGCCATCAATGCTATTTAACAGAGTATAGCAATAAATGTTTTGTATGTATATATGTGGGAAACTATTTTTCTCATCATAGATACTTTCAAATGAATAGTGGTATTGAATTCTATTTGTAAGAGGAAAAATGGCATTTCACTATCATCATCTGATTATAACAAAAAAATGCTCACATTATTTGCAGTGTTGGAAAACACATTGTCCCCTGTTAGTTATTTTCTTGTGAATTTTTTTTTGTTTCCTATGCACCAAGAATGTAATGAATTACACCTTTAAATTTTGTTTCTTATGATTGAAAAAATATATGCTTGCTTACAACAAACGGTGCAATAAATTTTGGAACTTTAATTGTCTGTAACACTTTCAACTTTTTTACATATTATAGCCAACCACAGATGCGTAGTTTAAAAGGGAAAGTGCTTCATATAGTGATGAATGTTGTTGAGGTGGATGGAACACCTTTCAAGGTGTGTAGGGGCGTATCTCCTTCGAGATGGTCACATTCAACAGACGTGTGGGTAAGATCCGCCTCTGTACAACCTTTTCGGCCTCTTGGTTAATTTGAATCTGTGACAAATAGTTATGATCACTTCATATTCAAAATGTTTTACAATTTTATTTAGAAAATTTCATTTTTGTTACAAATATGTTGATTTTGACAATATATTGTTCCTTCGATTTAGGTCACCCCCTACACCCTCTTCCTCTTCAATCATGGACAACGACATGAGTGTGATCGATTCTCACTGGAAAGGTTGTACAAAGAATGTCCCCTCATTTTAGGAGAAGGTTAAGGCAATGATGTGTTTGGTAATTGATTGTGAACTTCCAATTAATCTTTACTTCCAATGTGTCAATCAAAATGCTTTACAATTTCATTTACAAAATTCCATTTATGTTACGAATATGTTGATTTTAATAATATATTGTTCCTTTGATTTAGGTTGAGAATTGGGGAGATGATTGTGGCTAATGTTGCAATTTACAATAAAGAGGAAGAGGATGTAAAGGACAACCCTAAGGATGAGGAAGATGTGAATGAAGCATGAGGTGATGTGGAGGATGGGAAGGTAGATATAATAACTCAATTAGTGCATTGTTTAGTTGTGTGTATGTAATTTGTGCATTAAACGTATTTTAATATCAAATATACCTGTAGGTGATGCCACCTGAAGTCTTATTTTTTATGGTAGCTTGGTTGTTGATGTCACATTATTTGCAGTGTTGGAAAACACATTGTCCCCTGTCTGTTATTTCCTTATGAAATTTTTTTGTTTCCTACACACCAAGAATGTAATGAAGTCCACCTTCAAAATTTTGGAATAACTCCTTGGTAGGGTAAAAATGGAATTTCACTATCTTCATTCGATTGCAACAAAAAAATGTTTGCATTATTTGTTGTGTTGGAAAACACATTGTCCCTTGTCAATTATTTTCTTATGATGTGTTTTTCTTTCATACACACCAAGAATGTAATGAACTACACCTTCAAATTGTGGAACAACTCTTTGGTATAGTAAAAAAAGGCATTTCACTATCTTCATCTGATTGCAACAAAAAAATGTTCACATTATTTGCAATGTTGGAAAACACATTGTCCCTAGTTCCTTCAGAGGAAGAAAGTGGAAGAAAGGGTAATTTTGAAATCTACTTTTGAACATGTATTTTCATATTTTGAATGAATTGGTTGCATGCATATGAATTTGATGTAACGTTAACATTCTTGACATTATAGGGAAAGGATGAACAAGGAAGTGGCAGGTGTGAGTAGGCTAGCCAATAAGGTCAAGGCCTGATTTTATCGAATCTTGACACTAGCCTACTTAATTTCTCAATTTCCTTCAATTTTTGGCAAAGAAGTGATAAAATCAGGCCTTGACCTTATTGGCGACATTCTTGGTCCATCTGATTTTTCCTTTTCCTTCTCATCTATTTCTAATTGTATTTTTCCTCTACAAGTACATATAAATGATTTCATTTTGTATATGTAAATTTGTTAGGAAAGTTGTTTGCATTTTCATATAATACTTTCATCTCTCCCCCCAACTAATTCTCTTTCTCTGTGCTTAGATCTAATTTTTCCTTTTCCTTATATCCATACATTAATTGTTGAATGTAGTCATTTATATTGATGGGTTTGTTACAGGCTAAAGGTGTTGAAAGTGCAATGGTTGAAGCAGAGGCTTCTCAAAATCCTTTTGTTACATGCACAACAATGAGGATCCATGCAAGTGGAATCACCACACCGTCAGTGCCAAGGACCCAAAGAAGCCTATAATATTTTATCTGAGCATCTCCTCAATTGCACATAAAAGGTAGTTGGTTAGACGTACAACAGTGAGGATTTATGCAAGTGGAATCACCCCAACGTCAGTGCCAAGGACCCAAAGAAGCCTATAAAATTTTATCTAAGTGTCTCCTCAATTGCACATAAAAGGCAGTAGAGGAGAGGATGAGAGAGGCTAAGAATAGTCATTTTGCATTTAGTCTTTGATCATGTAATTATTGAACAATTATGGTGTGGAATTACATTATTTTGGTATGTTTAAAGACTACAATCTTTTGCCAATAGTGGCATGGTACGATTGTTAAGTTGTATTGTTAATCTTGCCATCAGGTTCAAATCCCATTGGGGTGTAGTTTTTGAAAATTTATATTGGGGATGAGATCCCCTGTTTGTAACCTCACCGGTTCATAGCTCTGGGTCAAAAGTGTTTACCCCTCTTAAAATTAAAAAAAGATAAGACTATGTTCTTACAGATTTCATATGACACTTTTAGTTGCCATGTAAAATTTCATTATAAACAATGTCAAATGCCATCAAATAATGGTAGGAAATGCCACCTCAAGTCTTATTGTTTATGTCAACTTACTTACAAATGTAACCATATGCAATGAGCACTTTCTATTCTATAGACTGTAACAAAACAATGTATTGAAGTTCACCTTCATATTTTATAACAACCCTTAGTTTCAATAAACATTTCATTTCGATATCTTCATACATTTGGAACAAAAAATGTACAAAATAGTTACAAGATGGAAAACACAGTGGGTTGTGACTCACTTCTCAATTCTTGTTTAATGAGTACTTTATGTTATGTTAAGTGTTAAAAAATAATGTATTGAAGTTCACCTTCATATTTTATAACAACCTTTAGTTATAGCAAACATTCCATATCAATATCTTCATATGTTTGGAACAGAAAATGCACAAAATAGTTGCAGGATGGAAAACACAATGGGTTGTGACTTCTCAATTTTTGTTCAATAAACACTTTTTGTTATGCAAAGTGTAACAAAATAATGTATTGAAGTTCACCTTCATATTTTATAACAAACCTTAGTTTCAACAAACATTCCATTTCAATGTCTTCATACATTTGGAACAACAAATGCACAAAATAGTTGCAAGATGGAAAACACAGTGGATTGTGACTCACTTCTCAATTCTTGTCCAATGAGTACTATTTGTTATGCATAGTGTAACAAAACAATGTATTGAAGTTCACCTTCATATTTTATAACAACCCTTAGTTACAACAAACATTCTATTTCCATATCTTCATAGGTTTGGAACATAAAGTGGACAAAATAGTTGCAGGATGGAAAACACATTGGGTTGTGACTCACTTCTCAATTCTTGTTCAATGAACACCTTTTGTTATGCAAAGTGTAACAAAAAAGTGTATTGAAGTTTACTTTCATATTTTATAACAACCCTTAGTTTCAAAAAACATTCCATTTCAATATCTTCATACGTTTGGAACAAAAAATGCATGAAATAGTTGCAAGATGGAAAACACAGTGGATTGTGACTCACTTCTCAATTCTTGTTCAATGAGCACTTTTTGTTATGCAAGGTGTGATAAAACAACGTATTGAAGTTCACCTTCAATTTTATATCAACCCTTAGTTTCAAAAAACATTCCATTTCAATATCTTCATATGTTTGGAACAACAAATGCACAAAATAGTTGCAAGATGGAAAACACATTAGGTTGTGTCTCACTTCTCAATTCTTGTTAAATGAGCACTCTCTATTATGTAGAGTGTAACAAAACAATGTATTAAAGTTCACCTTCATATTTTATAACAACCCTTAGTTACAACAAACAATCTGTTTCGATATCTTCATACGTTTGGAACAAAAAACACACAAAATAGTTGCAGGATGGGAAACACAGTGGGTTGTGACTCACTTCTCAATTCTTGTTCAATGAGTACTATTTGTTATGCAGAGTGTAACAAAATAATGTATTGAAGTTCACCTTCATATTTTATAACAACCCTTAGTTACAACAAACATTCCATTTCAATATCTTCATCTGTTTAGAACATAAAATGCACAAAATAGTTGCAAGATGGAAAACACAGTGGGTTGTGATTCACTTCTCAATTCTTGTTCAATGAGTACTATCTATTATGCAGAGTGTAACAAAAAAATGTATTGAAGTTCACCTTCATATTTTATAAAAACCCTTAGTTACAAAATGCATTCCATTTTGATATCTTCATATGTTTGGAACAAAAAATGCACAAAATAGTTGTAGGATGGAAAACAAAGCACGGGTTGTGACTCACTTCTAAATTATTGTTCAATGAACACTTTTTGTTATATAGAGTGTAACAAAACAATGTATTGAAGTTCACCTTCATATTTTATAACAACCCTTAGTTAAAAAAAACATTCCATTTCCATATCTTCATATATTTGGAATAGAAAATGCACAAAATAATTGCAGGATGGAAAACACACTAGGTTGTGACTCACTTCTCAATTCTTGTTCAATGAGCACTTTTTGTTATGCAGAGTGTAACAAAACAATGTATTGAAGTTCACTTTCATATTTTATAACAACCCTTAGTTTTAGCAAACATTCCATTTCGATATCTTCATATGTTTGGAACAGAAAATGCACAAAATAGTTGCAGGGTGGAAAACACAGTGGGTTGTGACTCACTTCTCAATTCTTGTTCAATGAGCACTTTTTGTTATGCAGTGTAACAAAAAAATGCATTTAAGTTCACCTTCATATTTCATAACAACCTTTAGTTTCAACAAACATTCAATTCTTGTTCAATGAGAAAACACACTAGGTTGTTATAAAATAGTTGCAGGATGGAAAACACACTAGGTTGTGACTCACTTCTCAATTCTTGTTCAATGAGAACTTTCTGTTATGCAAAGTGTAACAAAACAATGTATTGAAGTTCACCTTCATATTTTATAACAACCCTTAGTTTGAGTAAACATTGCATTTGAATATCTCCATATGTTTGGAACAAAAAATGCACATAATAGTTGCAGGTTGGAAAACACAGTGGGTTGCGACTCACTTCTCAATTCTTGTTGAATGCTCAAGGGTGTAGAGTTCAAGGTGGAGTTGCAAACATATGAAGGTAAAGAAAATGCATTGAATAATTGTAGGTTGGAAAACACGGTGTGGGATGTCGGTAGATGTTCTTATGAAACCTGAACAGATTCCAAACATATCCTCATTTATTTAATATGATGTAAGTTGACAAACTTCTCCATTCTCCCAATACAAGGGCCATGGTAGAAAATCCTAGCTACCACTCTCTTATTCTTATGTAAAGCATTACCTTTCATATGTTAATTCCAAAATTTTGAAAATATTAATATTTAAAATGAAACTGTAATCTTCCATTACCTTTTGAAGGGCAACAAGTTGAGGAACAAGTGTATTGTGATGTTCATCTTTTGTTAACGCTTTGAGCTTGCACATTTGTAGCCTTTCTTCCACTCTAGTAAACAATTCAATCAATGTATGGTGCTCATTTTTTTGATGTCTATTTTCAAAAAGAGAAAGATCATAGGACTTCAGGTGTAGGTGATATTTCAAATGCGAAAGCCTCTTTTCCAATGGCAACCATGCTGCAATTTTTGCTTCAATTCTTGGTAGCATGTTTTGACAAATAACCCGTTGAGACTCTACCTAAGACAATGCATGAATGTGCCTTAACAATTCACCTCCTCGCTTGTGACTTCCACCACTAAGAAGACCATTGGCTAAAAAACATCCCCTTTGCAACATTTGAATTGCTACAAACTCATACACTACGAAATACAAATTACATAGTTGCTTCAATTTCATCTTCATATGAAACAAGAGATAGTGGTAACCTTGTGTTTCCATTGCTCACCAATTTGGTTGTTGATTGTTGAGTTGTTGAGGAAATGGTATGGGCTTGATTTTTTTTTGAAGGGATAATCGTTACTCCTCTATGTAGATGTCCTATTTGAAGTGGGAGCTTTCATGTTAGTTCTGTATCCACTACCGCATTACACAAATTCCCTCCTCCACCAACCTCCAATGCAGCTATTGTTGTGGCATCTTTAACTTTTATATGTTGTGCAACAACAAATTCGACTTTTGACCTATCAAAATGCTTTGCAGGACCATTATAGGTAAATTGAACATTTCCTAATCAATCCTCGAGAAGCCTGATATCATCCTTCAACTTGGGAGCCACGCCGGATTCTTGGAAACACTCATTTTCTAATGTCTCCATGCACCCTTCTTCGTGGGAAACACCTTCCATTGTTGTCTCTTTTTTTCTCAAAATCTTTTCTTTTAGATTGCAACTCTCTCCGAATAGGGTTAAGCTCCTCTTCTTTTGACCATGACAACTTCTTGTGTTTTAATTCCTTTTCTAATTGGTTAATTTTAGTCTTTGGTTGTTCTGCTCCACTTTCAACACTTCCAACTATTACTTTTCCATCTACAAATTGATCATCAATATGTTTTTCCTCATCACCACTCCTCTTACCTCTTAACACCCCCTGCTATTCCTTTTCATTATCTTCTAACTTTTTTTTCATATATTTTGCTTCAAGCTTTAGATAAGCTACTCCCTCATTAGCCCTTAGGACAATAGCATCCCTTTCTTGGATAGAGTTTGGAATTTCGTTAATACTTTAATGTGCCTTTATAGCTACTTTTAGGTGATTTTTTTGTATTTTCTTTATCATTAGACTATGCCAATGTTTCTTTTGGCAAGCTCGTTACTGAACTTGTTTTCCTTTCAAGATAAGATTTTCATGCCTCCACCCAACTGATTCTCTTTTTCTGCACTTAGATTTGGTTTTTCCTTTTCCTTATCATCCATTTCCAATTGTATTTGTTCCATGGAATTGCATACTTCAAGAATGCTTGGCTTCATTTGTTCAACTCCACTTATAGCATCATCTCTCTCTTTCTTTTCTTGCACAAATTCATATGCAATACACAACCTTTCAAGTTAATCCACTTATGCATTTCCATTTTCCCCTTGCACATATTGCATATGCTCCTTCCTCAATTTCTCATGAGCAGGAACAACCTCTTCATTCAATACATTATCTATCTCATTCACTTTGGTTTGCTTCTTCCCAAGTGTTTTTAGAGCAGATTCCTTTTTCATTACATACTTTCTAGTGCATCCTCTTATTTTTTATTGCTAGCATCTTATACAATTCTCATAAAAAATATTTTTGGGATTTTTTCTGATTTGTTGCAGGCAAAGGGATAGAGTTTTGAATTTATTGAATACTTTTATGTACCTTTGCAAATGCTTTTTTCCCAACTTTGAGAGTGTATTTATGATTACATAATTCATATGTTTCAGATAATACTTTCATGTCCCCATCCAACTGATTCTCTTTTTCTACACTTAGATTTGGTTTTTTTTTTTAAAAGGGGGTAAAAATTTTATTGAGTAAAATGAACCAGAAATACAATCAAGCCAAGGGGAAAAGCCCAGAAAGGACAGAAAGCACCAACAAAACCAAGAACAAAATCATTCCGCACCCCTAATATCCTCAGCAAGAATCCTCTCCAAATCCAAGCTAAGCTCCGAAGGAATCTAAGCCCAATCATCAATCTGCCAGTCCACAAGCCTCTTTGAAGCCCATTTAGCCAAACAATCAGCCGTCCTATTCCATTCACGTGGAATATGGACAAAAGACACACTCTCCATAAGAATACCAATCTGCAAGATCTGTTGAACAAGAACTGCCAACTGCCAATTCACATCCAACCTCCTCCCCTGATTGAGTAAGTTAATCAAAACCTGAGAATCTGATTCACAAATAACCCTACGCCAGCCCAGCTCATAGGCTTTCCGCAAGGCATAAAGAATTGCCCAGCCTTCCATAAAATTGATAGTTTGTGTCCCCATATGCATGGAAAATAGGAACACCACTGATCCAGAAGAATCCCTACCAACCCCTTCGACACCAGCCGGGCCAGGATTGCCCCTAGAGGAACCATCAGTATTAACCTTCAAGGTTCCCACAGGGGGAAGCTCCCAGTACCCCTGATGCTGGACCCGCTGCCTCACCCGCCCACCTTTCTGACCACGAGTTGTCAAAGGGGAAAACCCCATGATACCCAGCCGGACCACCACCTCCGCATCTTTCTTCTCCAATGGCAGCTCCACCTCCCCTTTGGCATGGATAGTCTCCTGGATCATCCCAAGAATTATGAACCACACCTGTTGAACCTGCAACAATTCTCCACGGAAGATCCTCCTATTCCTTTCAAGCCAAATCTGCCACAACAAAAAAATTGGGCCTGCCATCCACACATCCTGCACAAAAGATGCCCTCGAGGGAGGCCTGCCCAAGCTAGACCAAAACTCAACTAAGGAGGAAGCATGAACACAGGGATTTCCCCAAACACTCCACCAAAAATGCCATAGCTGCAAGGAGAAAGGACACCAAAAGAAAAGGTGAGAAGAGTCCTCCTCCCCTTTCCCACACATCACACACATAGACGGGCCCTGAAATCTGCGCAACTGAATCTTGTCCCAAGTCAAACATTTGTTCCAAGCCAAGATCCAAGCAAAACAATTACACTTCGGCCAAGAAAACTTATTCCAAACCTTTTTCCACCAAGAAACTTCCTCCCCTTCAAACCTCTGAGACCATAATCTCCGATATCCAAACGCAACAGTATAGTGCCCCTTTGGATTAGGAGACCAAGCAAGGATATCCCTATCCCTTAAAGGATTACACTATCTGCCCAAGAGAATACTATGTAGAACCCTACAATCCTCCTCCATACCCATAATCGGCCACTCCTCAGGAGTCAACCACCTGGAACTCACAAGTTGACCCTGGAATGAAAGCACCTTAAAATCACTAACCCTCGTCCAGCCAACATCCTCGAAACTCTTACTCAAATTCATCAAATCAGGGAACTGAGAGAGAATGGGGGGGGTGCCCATCCCAAGAATCATACCAGAATTGAACATCTATCCCCCTCCGACAAATCCAGAATAATCCCTCCTTGACAAGCGCAGCTCCCTTCTTGAGGGTAGCCCAAACAGCAGAACCCTTGCCCAACAAGGGATAGCGAGGAATTTCTTCCCTAGGAATACCCTGAAAGTATTTATAGGAAAGAATCTGAGCCCAAATCCTATCCTTTTCCGTGCACCATCTCTAATAAAGCTTCGCTGCCAGCACCGTCCCAACCAGAGAGGAGTGCCTCAACGCCAAACCCCCAAGCTGCTTAGGACAACACACTGTATCCCACTTGACCAAACTCCACTTGGATGACATCACACTGCCAGCCCATAAAAACTGTCTAGCCAAGGAATCCAACTCTGTAATAAAACCCATCGGAGCCACCTGAAGCATACACCGGTAAATAGGGAGAGCCAGAACCACAGACTTCAGCAACTGAACCCGCCCAGCAAAGGACAACCAACAATTGGTCCAATGAGTAACCTTCAAATGAAATTTATCCAGAATAGGCTGCCATGACTCCCTCGATAGTCTTCCCACCGTGACCGGGACCCCCAAGTAAGAAAGAGGAAGAGTCCCAATCTGAAATCGAAGAATATGAGCAATTCGCCTCTGAATAGGGTTTGAAGTATTAAAGAAATAAATAGAAGACTTATCTTCGTTGATTGATTGACCTGAAGCCTCAAGATACAAATCCAGCACCCTACGAATATTAGTAGCCTCCCTAATAGTAGCTGCCCCCATCAAGGCAGTATCATCCACAAATTGTAGGTGGGACAAAGGAGGTAACTGCCCACCCCACCACCACCCCTGGATAAGCCCCAGCTCCACCTGTCGCCTCAGAAGACACCCCAAACCTTCCACAAGTAGAATAAAAAGGTAAGGGGAAAGAGGATCACCTTGCCTTATCCCACGAGAGGCCTCAAACAACCCTGAATGCTCCCCATTAGTTAACACAGAAAAGGACACAGACATAATGCAACTCATGACCCATTGAATCTAGTCATCACCAAAACCAAAAGTAGCCAGGAACTTCTAAAGAAAAGACCAGCGGACTCTGTCATATGCCTTTGCCATGTCCAGTTTGATAAACATAGCCTTATCTCTAGATTTAGCCATAGAATGGATGGTCTTGGAAGCCAAAACAATACCATCCAAAATCTATCTGCCCTCCACAAAACCACTTTGCTCCTCGGAGATGAGTAACGGCAACCACTTCTTCAACCTATTAGCAATTAGCTTTGAAATAATCTTATACACCACATTGCACAAAGATATAGGCCTTAAACGGCTCAACCTATCCGCTCCATCACACTTTGGAATTAGAGCCAAAAAAGTGGAATTCAAAGCCTTTAACATTTGCTTATTCCGCTGCGATTCCTTGACAACCTCCAATAAATCCAACTTGATGATCTCCAAAAACTCCTGGAAGAATTCAATCGGGAAACCATCAGGGCCAGGAGCTTTTCCTTTCTTCATCTGAAACACCGTCCCCTCTAATTCTTCAAGGGTGATCTCCCCCATAAGATCCTCTCTCATCTCTCGAGACACCAAATGGGGGACGCAAGAGAGGACCTGAGCCTCCCCCACTGAGTTCCCCTGCAAATCCTCTCTAAAGAGGGAAGAAAAGTAATGGACAGCCTCATCAGAGATACTCTGAAAAGAACTTAGGCGCTCACCCCTATCAGTAAACAAAATAGGAATAAAATTACCATGCCTCCGCGCCTTCATAGAATTAAAGAAGAAAGAAAAAATTTTATCCCCCTCCTAAAGCCATTCAATCGGAGCTTTTTGTTTCCAAAATATCTCCTCCCGCAATTCCCATTCCTCTAAAGCTTTCAAAGCCCTAGATTCCTCCTGGAACAAAGTCTCAGACACCCCATTCTCCCTCATCGACCTCGTAATACCATCCAACTTATCTTGTGCATCAGACTTGGCCTTAAAAATATTCCCAAAACATTGCTTATTCCAACGCTTGAGTTTATACTTAACAAACTGAAGAAGCTTAGTAAAAACATACATAGCCGTACCGAAAGAAGGTCTTCCCTCCCGCCACCACTGAGCGACATAATCATGGAGTTCCGGAACCCGCAACCATATGAGCTGGAATTTAAAAGAGGGCTTGTGGGGCTGCCCAGCCACGCTGATAGTAAGTTTAATGGGCCAATGGTCCGAACTCCTCCAATCCAAAATCTCTGAGCTAGTAACCCATCTATCACCCACCCAAAAGCAAGAAACCATAAACCTATCCAGCCTCTCAGCGATGCAATTTTCTCCCGAGCGCCGATTGTTCCAGGTAAAGAGACCATTACTGGGCCTGATATCAATAAGATTCAAAGAAGAAATATTGTCCTGAAAAATGAAAGCAGAAGCCTCCAACCTCATGGTACCGCCCCGCTTCTCAGCAATCTCAGTGATAGCATTGAAATCTCCCCCGATAATCCACGACAAGTAAGGATTCATACTTTGAACATACCGAATGTTAGACCACAAAAGCTACTTGCCATGCAAATCCACAGGCGCATAAATGTTGGAAAAAAGAGCCACTTCCCCAGATTCATAACAAGAGGCCGCCAGAGAAATAGAGGACTTGGAGGAAACCCACCATAAGGGGCAAATCTTTTGGGGGTTCCATAAGCAAGCCACCCCACCCGAGGAACCCTGAGCACCAATACACTGGCAATCTCCACTCATCCATAGCTTGGGCATAATACCCATCATACCATCCACATTAAGCTTGGTCTCCTGTAAAAAAAGAATATCAGGAGATTGACATCTAATCAAATTCCGAACAGCTTTTTGTCTAGGGACACTGTTCAAGCCCCTAGCATTCCATGATAGAATAATCATTTCAAAGGGCTTGAGAAGTGAGAATCCAGAGTCTTAACTGACCCTGATTCCACCAAATTTTCCCCTATCATCTTAATCTTCTCTAAATCCTTCTTCCTGCCCAGCTTAGATCCTTTCTCTGTCCCTCCTTTCTTAAGATCTTTTTGTAAGATGCCCAAATGAAGAGATGACTTACTGCTTTTTCCCCCCACTGACCCAGATCTCTGCTCAGGGAGAGACACAGCCTCACAATCTTTCACCACCACACTTCCTAATTCTTTTTGAACCTCCGACTTTAAGTCTGAATCTAACTGCCGGGATTCAACCACCTGAGGAGCAAGGGAGGCCACGGGGCTGATTCCCCCTTGACCAAAACCACCCCCCACCAACTCAGAACCTTGAACAATCGAACCAACCACCACTTGATGGTTTGCCTACTCCAACTCCACTAGCTGCCCTTGCTGCTCAGAACCCAGACTGCCCTGATCCAAATCAACCAAACCCAGATTCACTTCCTGCTGGCTAAGACCTTCCAACACCTCAATTTTTTTCAAAGAATCCTCATCTTGTCATTCCTTCAAAGACCTTTTATGCCCCTTATTCCTATTCCGAGCTCTGACAGGAATAAATCCATCCTCCCCAGCACCACCATCCCGAAAAGGACCCTTACCCTTATCCAACCCAGAAGGATTCTTAGGAGGCTGTGAAGAATTAGTCTCCAAGGGCTTGGCCCTTGGACATCTGCAAAGTAAGTGGCCATACTCATGACACAACTGACATCTAAAGGGTAAGGTCTCATAATCAAGTTGTTGAACCCATGAGTAAGAACCTGCACTCACTTCTAGAGAATCTGGCAAAGGTTTACTTAAATCAATTTCCACACAGAATCGAGCAAATGTCATTACCTTTTTGAACTGCATCTGCTGCAATGAACCAACGGGTTTACCAAGCATTGAAGCAAGTAAATGCAGAACATCTTCACGCCAGCACTCGACCAGTAGCCTTGGCAATCAAACCCAAACTGGAACTCGACTAGGAATCTCCTCGGCCGGATTGAATCCCGCATGCCATGGCTTGATAAACAAGCCCACCTAGTTGTAAAAATAAGGGCCTCCTTCAAAAACCTTGATCATATCTGCCATGCAGTCAAACGTGACCATGAAATAGTTATTGGCTAGGAGCCGAATCTCCATCTCACCAACTGGCATCCGGGTCCTCCTAGCCCAGGTCTCCAAAAAGTGCAATGAAATTTTCAAACCCAAATATTTGCAGTACAATGAATGTCGTGAGTAGTACTCAATATCTTCAGCGAGCATTTCCATCGGGATCACCACATTCGGCCTCTCTTTACATCTTTCCAGGCAACCGTTAATCTTGGGAACACGAAACCCTCCTGACGAACCTACCTCATTCTTCTCCAAATTCTGAGAAAATAAAATATTATCATGAAGACGAGACCCCGAAGGCAAGGGGTTCGAGCCAAGAGTAGACCGGAAATCCAATTTACGTCCCTCCCCCGAAGGCTCCCCAAGCTCCATTAAGGAAAGGATGAGGCACAACCCAAACCCACACCCCTCAGTCAAAGGCACACCACTAACCCCAGGCAAAACCCCACACCTAACCAGCTTCACCACCTAGACAAAACACCACACTCCACACCAGTCCCCACCTTCCACCAAGCAAAAGCCGTCACCCCACCCAAGCTCACCCAGACTAGAGGGAAGAAACCCCCACAAGCCCCAGCCACGACCACAAGCCTGGTCGCACACACCAAACACCAGGGAAAAGGAAGGGAGGCTGGCCGCGGGTAGAAAGAGATCCCCAGCCACCGCACACCCCCAAACTCACCCACCAAAATGCGCAGAAGAAACGCCCCCTAGCACGCAGACACCAGCCCACCCACACAGCGCAGAGACAGAAAAAATAGAAAAGAGCTAGGGCGCGGATGCCCTAGCTCTGCAAACAGCGACGCCACCCATCCATCCCTAGTCCCACACTTAGATTTGGTTTTACAATAGTGAGTGGGTTGCAGTTTTTATAACACCCAGTGTTTTTCAATTTGTAGTTTTAGAAAATAGTATTCATGTAACTGAGACCTTTTTTTTTCATAAATAAAATATGATATTTATTTATTTTCTCGAGTAGTGGATGAATCAGTAGTTGCAAGTAAAAAAAAGTAATACAAAATACATTTTGAAGTCGTTATCTTTCATTGAACATTAGTGTTTCAAAAAAATAATACAAAATAAAATTTGAAATTGTTATCTTTCATTGAACATTAGTCTTTGCAAAAATCTAATGGATCCTAATCAGATTCAGTATTTTCATTTTTGACCTGATCCGAACAATAGGGGCATCGTAAGAGAATATTCTAAATAACCTTTTGATCTCTTATTGGCATTGGCACGGTGTGGTTTATTAGTGTGTGGAGGGCACGAAACACCTCTTGTATATCTTCTTTGACATGTGGCTCCACTACATGACCATGCAATTGCATTTCATGGTCAAAAAAACTAGGACCCTCATCCTATAGGTTGCTGGTAAAAGTTTCTCTTACACACCTCATATCCGAAGATGATTGAAGCAAGGAACATGTAAAGATGCCACCAATGGGGTATACACCCTCATCAACATCATATCTTTCCAATGCTTCATCCAACTGTGTTGTATTTACCACTGAATTCCACACATACTTCACACACATAATGTGGAGCATAGTTCGGCTTGTGAGCAGGTTCATGGACTTTGAGAGGAAGCCACATGCTATGTCAACCTCATAATAGGGGAGTGCAGGTTCCATGGGCATCAAAAATCTGTCGATCTTGCGAATCATGTTCTCCACAGTCTCACAATTGAATTTAAAAGTATAATGCAGCCTATCTGTCATGAATGAACTACCATTGTTTTCCTGAGAGTCGCTAGGAAGTTGGCGGATGTGAATCCTTGTGTTCAACATCTTCATTTGTACTGTTAAAAAAGGAAAAAAGCATCAATAACAGTTAGTACTACGGGAATGTAGAAAAAAAAAATTCTCCAACTACTATTTCATCCACTGCTTGATAAAATAAATAAATATCACAGTGTATTTATGAAAAATAAAAGTTCTTAATTACATGAATATTGTTTTCTAAAACTACAGATTGGCAAACACTATGTGTTATAAAAATTGCAACCCACTCACTGTTGTAAAACTAGATCTAAGTGCAGAAAAAGAGAATTAGTTGGGTGGAGACATGAAAGTATTATCTGAAACATATGAATTATGTAATCATAAATACACTTGTTGCAAATAACTTGTTAAAAGAAACATATGAATTATGTAATCATAAATACACTCTCAAAGTTGGGAAAAAAGTAGCTACAAAGGTACATAAAAGTATTCAATAAATTCAAAACTCTATCCCTTTGCCTACAACAAATAAGAAAAAATCCCAAAAATATTTTTTATGAGAATTGTATGAGATGCTAGCAATAAAAAATAAGAGGATGCACTAGAAATTATGTAATGAAAAATGAATTTGCTCTAAAAACACTTGGGAAGAAGCAAACCAAAGTGAGTGAGATAGATAATGTATTGATTGAAGAGGTTGTTCTTGCTCATGAGAAGTTAAGGAAGGATCATGTGTAGTATGTGCAAGGGGCAAATGGAAATGTGTAGAAGTGGATTAACTCAAAAGTTTTTGTATTGCATATGAATTTGTGCAAGCAAAGAAAGAGAGAGATGATGTTATAAGTGGAGTTGAATAAATGAAGCCAAGCATTCTTGAAGTTAGCAATTCCATGGAACAAATACAATTGGAAATGGATGATAAGGAAAAGGCAAAATCATATCTTATTGCAAAAAAAGAGAATCAATTGGGTGGAGGCATGAAAGTCTTATCTGAAAAGGCAAACAAGTTCAGTAACGAGCTTGCCAAAAGAAACATCGACATAGTCTAATGATAAAGAAACTACAAAAAACTTACCTAAAAGCAGCTACAAAGGCACATTAAAGTATTAACAAAATTTCAAACTCTATCCAAGAAAGGGATGTTGTTGTCCTAAGGGCTGATGAGGGAGCAACTTATCTAAAGATTGAAGCAAAAGATATGAAAAAAAAGTTAGAAGATAATGAAAAGGAATAGTAGGTGGTGTTAAGAGGTAAGAGGAGTGGTGACAAGGAAAAACATACCAATGATCAATTTGTAGATGGAAAAGCAATAGTTGGAAGTGTTGAAAGTAGAGCAAAACAACTGAAGACTAAAATTAACCAATTAGAAAAGGAATTAAAACACAAGAAGAAGTTGTCATGGTCAAAAGAAGAGGATCTTAATGTTGTTTAGGGAGAGTTGCAATCTAAAAGACAGGAATTTGAGAAAACAAAGACAATAATGGAAGGTGTTTCCCACGAAGAAGGGTACATGGAGACATTAGAAAATGAGTGTTTCCAATAATTTGACACAATTTCCAAGTTGAAGGATGATATTAGGCTCCTCGAGGCTCAATTAGGAAATGTTCAATTTACCTATAATGGTCCTACAAAGCATTTTTATAGGTCAAAAGTCAAAGGTGTTGTTACACAACTTATAAAAGTTAAAGATACCCCAACAATAGTTGTATTGGAGGTTGGTGGAGGAGGGAATTTTTGTAATGCGATAATGGATACATAACAGACATGAAAGCTCCCATTTCAAATAGGACATCTACATAGAGGATTAATGATTATCTCTTTAAACAAAATCCAAGCCCATACCATTTCCTTAAAAACTCAACAATCAATAGTCAAATTGGTGAGCAATGGAAATGCAAGGATGCCACTATCTCTTGTTGCATCTGAAGATGAAATTGAAGCATCTATGTAATTTGTATTTCATAGTACATGAGTTTGCAGCAATTCAAATGTTGCAAAGGGGACATTTTTCAGCCAAGTGGTCTTCTTAGAGGTTGAAGTCACAAGCGCGGAGGTGAATGATTAAGGTTCCTTCATGCATTGTATCAGGCAGAGTCTCAATGGGTTATTCATCAAAACATGCTACCAAGAATTGAAGAAAAAATTACAACATGGTTGCCATTGGAAAGAGGCTTTCACATTTGAAATCTCACCTACATCTAAAGTCCTATGATCTTTCTCCTTTTTGAAAATATACATCACAAAAATGAGCATCGTACATTGGCTTAATTGGTTGCTAGAGTGGAAAAAAGGCTACAAATGTGCAAGCTCAAAGCGTTAACAAAAGATGAACATCACAATACACTTGTTCCTCAACTTGTTTCCCTTTAAAACGCAATGCAATATTACATTTTCATTTTAAATATTAATATTTACAAAATGTTGGAATTAACATATGAAAGGTAATGCTTTACATAAGAATAAGAGAGTGGTAGTTGGGATTTTCTACCATGTCCCTTGTATTGGGAGAAGGGAGAAGTCTTTCAACTTCCATCGTATTGAATAAATGAGAAGATGTTTGGAATCTATGCAAGTTTTATAAAAACATCTACTGACATCCCACACTGTGTTTTCCAACCTGCAATTATTCAGTGCATTTTCTTTTATCATCATATGACAAAATTGAAACCCAAAATTTAGTTTTCCCAAGAGATATAAATTTTGTAGGTGTCTTTCATTAAATTCTTAACATCTAAAAAACACAAGATTTTCATTACAACCATACTGTCTACGTATAATTAGATGTTGGAAAACACTGCATGCTATACAACCTACAACCCACATACTCTTGCATAACCCTCTACATGCAACAAACCAACCAGTTAGTCAACCCTCATCTCCATCTGGTTACTTTTATGTATCCTCCACACTACAACTCCACCCCGAACTCTACACCCTTGAGCATTCAACAATAATTGAGAAGTGAGTCACAACCCATTGTGCTTTCCAGCCTACAACTATTATGTGCATTTTCTATTCCAAACATACAAAGATATTCAAATGCAATGTTTAATTAAACCAAGGGTTGTTATAAAATATAAAGGTGAACTTCAATACATTGTTATAGTGTGCAGAATAGAAAGTGCTCATTGTAGCAAGTTGTTTCACTGTCATATAGATTATTTTTGTTTGTGCATTTATCAAACATCCAAAGATACCATTGAAGATCATACTTGATTAGAATGTATATATGCTTGGAGGTGTGTATGATCTTCCATAGTGCGATAGGGTATTCAAGATCTAAATCTTAATCAAGCAAGAAAAACCATAAACTTACCTAAAACCATGGATCAAGATGATCCTAACATATCCTCCATCTCATACCTCAACATATTTTTGAATTTCTCTTTGCCAACTACTTTAACAATCACGTAAAATCCATGATCATGTGTCTCGTAAGTAGATTCCCAGAGATCCTAAACACCATCCAAGGCACCATTGAAACTTATACCCAAGTCATGTCAACCTCCATGTCATCCTTTTCCTCCATTGACAAGGGAAGCCAAAATGTATTCCATGTTCAACCAACACTCATCCATTCCATTTCACCAAAGGAATACCAAAACTCACCCTCAAAGGAATACAATACTTGATACAAAATCTTATTTCACAAAATGCTATTCCTTGTCTTCTAGTTCCACCTACTTTCACCTCATCCATCCCATGTTGATCCACCTCATCCATTTCATGTTTTTCCACCTTCATAGCACCTATAGAAAGTCAACCACATCACTCACTTGACCTCATTTATCCAAAGCATGACATCATAGATCCTCCTTTATGTGAAGATCAAAGTACTCCCTGTCATGATCCCATTCCATCTCATGATTCCATTCCATGTCATGATGCCATACCATCTCATGATCCAAGTCTCTCAACTCCATACCATAATCCAAGTCCATAAATTCATTCAATAAAGCTTTCCATCCATTCAATAAATTCAAGACTCCCAACGTATAATCATTTCCCTCATGTCACATGATAATCCTAATCTTTCACAAGATCTCATTCATGAACCACAAACATATAAGCTTGGTTCATCCACCTTTATAAAAGTTGGTTTTCTCCTACAATACCACAAGCCTTCATGAGCAAGGTTTACTTGAACACCCTAATATTAAAACACATCTAAATTCTTATGGCCTTGGCTACATACCTCCTCAAAATGTTGGTAGCTCTTTCAAACCCAAAAGGCCTCCCTTTAGATTAGTACAGCCACCTCCTCCATCATCTTTACCATCTATTGTTGGACCCTATCCATCAACCCTTCCATCCATCTTGGGCCCATATGTTCCTAATGCATATTCTTATGTTCCCTTTTAATAACAACAAAGGCACATACCCTTGAATTCCTTCCAACACCTTCCACTTCAAAATCCTCTTTTTTCATATAATCCCTCTATTCCCTCTCCAAGCAATTGGGATACCAAACAAGAAATGCATAAATCAAAGAATCCACAAAAACCTAAATATCATCATGTCTCACTAAAAATAAATGCCAAAATAAAGAAAAATATGCTCCAAAATCAAAAGCAAAACATTTCCAAGAAAATGCAAAAGCCAATTAAGAAAAAATAAAAAGGCTATAAAGAAAAATCAAAAGTGAAAACAATGTGGGTTCCAAAGAAAGCAAAAGAATCCATGCATTCAAATAAAAAATCCAAATTGGTATCCCAACTTGCTAATCCAAAAGACTCCATTATTCCACCATCATCCAATCCTCCATCTAAGTATATTCCATCTCATAAGCCAATCAGAAGTCTTTCCTCATCCTCCAAATCTATTTTGGGTCCTTATATGCCCAAGGATTAAGTTTATATTCTATAAATTTAACATATTTGGAGTGTATGATGCATTATGGATTTGTGGGTAGAACAATAAAACTTTAAAACAAGGGTACAAATCTATTGTCATCAATTTCCCTAGGCTAGTGAACTTCACCATGTTGAAAGGTGTGTGTTGTTACAATCTTTTTATATGCATGATATTACATTTGCAACTATTGAGATTCTTAAGTGCCCTAATATAAGTATTGATATATTTATTATTCTATTATAGATTCCCTTTGTGATGAATTGTACTGCAACTCATGATATCACAAAACTAAAATGATGTGTAATACTTGCTATAGCTTTGATTACTGACCCAATTGAATTAAGTTCAAACTTGCTTCACTAATCAATCAATATTGTTGGTTGAATTAATTTCAAACTTGCTTCAATTAATTTCACCCAACCAACAATATTATTCCTTGAATGTGTAAATTAATTTTCATTACCCTTGTCAAGTACTTGAATCTTGGTTTCAGTTTTTGGTTTCTCACTTGATGCTGGTTTAATTGAGGTTGATGGTAGTGTGGAAGGGTCAACATTTGAAAATGAATGAAATGATATATCATTGTTGGGTATACACTGGATTTTGTTATACTTCTTCTCCATTTTTGCACAAAAGTGGAAGGGTTCAAGATCAACATATAATGCAACCTCCTTTCCTTTGTGAGGAAATTTTAGGCACTCGTGAAAGGTTGGAGGAACCACTTGTAGTGCATGAATCAATGGTCATCCTAGAAGGAGGTTAGACGGTAACTCAAGGTCAAGTACTTGGCATGTTTCTGTGATGGTTGGTGCTATTTGTACTAGTAGCCTGACTGTCCCTTCTAAATTCCTTTCGAGGTCATCATAGGCCCTTATAGTAATTTTTTTCCTTTGTTTATCACATCGTCAGAATACTCCAGCTATTTAACGAATTTCAAAGTACAGATGTTTAGACCTGCACCATTCTCTATCAACACTCTCTTGACCATGTTTTTGTGGACACCAACCTCTATGTAGAGAGCTTGGTTGTGGAATGACTTATGTGGAAGATCTTTCTCAAAAAAGACTAAACGGTGATTGGCCATGATTTTTCCAACCATGGCTTGAAACTAATCCAGATTGAGGTCATTAGGAATCGATGCTTCTAATGCTTTCTCTAGTATCTCCTTATGTGCGGGTGATAATTTTTAGCAGTTCTAAGTTTAAGATCAAGGTTGGAGTCTTCTTCAGTTGTTCCACAATAATGTAGTCATTTGATCACTTAGTTGTGGGTTTAGGTGAGGCTCCTTGTATTGTGACTTTCCCTCAATGGGTAGTTACATTACATTTAGTGTCCCTGCCTTGTATAGTCAATACATTTACCCTAGTATCATATGCTTGAGAGAGGGTACCTAGAACTGTGTCACCATAAGTGTAGTTAGCATTGTGATAGTCTTGGCCCTTTCCCTTGTCATTCTTTTTAGCATGGTTCATAATTGAATTTGTGTATATCTGGAGGTCTTTGTTTCCAGGATAATGTTCGACATCCACTTCTCCCTTGTCGACCAAGTCTTTTATTATGTGCTTGAGTCTCATGTTGTTGTTTGTTGTATGTCCTTTGATTTTGTGGAACTCGAATAAGTCCTTGTTGTACCATGGTGTTTTGAAGCTTGGATCCTCATAGTTTGGGCGATCGTTGACCTTGATGAGGTTTTGTTGCACTAGTTTGCACATTATTGTCTCAAGTGGCTCTCCTAATGCAGTGAACTTCCTTCTTGGTTGATCATATTGCCTTTATTGCCCTCCCTAATTTGTTTGTTGGTTGACCACTTGATTTTTTTGGGGATAGGTAAGTTGATTGTTTTGTGTATTATTAGGAGCATAGCTTGTCTATGCAATTTGAGGTTTATTTTGTGGTCCATTAGGATTTTGTATATTCCACACAGTTCTAGCATCAACTACCCCATTGTTGGTGATGTTTTTATTCTTGGCCCAAATCTTAGGTTTCTCATTCAAATTAGAGGAAATGTCTCTTAGGTTGTTTAGCTTAATCACTTCTCTTGCTATGAGAGCCCTTTCTATGTGTAATCCCTTCTCCATAGTTTCTTCAAAGTTTGTGGAACACAACATGGTGAGTTGGTAGTTGACTTTTGCTTGGACATTGGAAACAAATATGTCTATCAGTTCCTTGTCAGCAATAGGCCACTTGCATCAAATAGCTTTATGTCTCCATCGTTGAAAGTAGGAAGTGAAGGATTCTCCTTGACTCTCTTTAATCTTGTATAGATCCATGATGGTGATGTCCTGTTCTATATTGAATGAGAAGTGGTTTACGAATTTGGTAGTTAGTTCATCAAAACTTTTAATTCCTAGGGGTAGATGGGAGAACCACTCCATAGCATGACCAGTAAGGCTACATGGAAAGAGCCTCATTAGATAGGAATCGTTGTTTTGGACTTTCATGCATGATACCGAGAAATCTCGTATGTGTTCTACTAGATCTCATTTTCCTTTGTATTTGTCAAACTTTGGTATTTCGAAGTTTTTCAAAAAAGGAAGCATACTAATGGAACGATCAAAAGGAAATGGACATATATCCTAAAGGGTATAAGTTTTCTTTTGTTTTCCTATCTGCATATCTAATATTCTCTTATTCATGGCCTATAGTTGTATATCTACCTCTATTTTTGGTACGTTTGTTTGTGGATCTTGTGTGTAGCAACCTTGTTGTCCTACCATGTTTTGGTCATAGGTTGGGTATTTTGGAGGTACAAGACCTTGGTAACCATGTTGGGTGGAAGAAAAGTTAAATCCTTGTCGTGTGAAAGGAGGGTTAGGTCCTTGTTGTGTAAAAGGAGGGTTAGGTTCTTGTTGAATGTAAGGAGGGTTAGCTCCTTGTTGAATGGAAGGAGGGTTAGCTCCTTATTGAACGTAAGGAGGGTTAGCTCCTTCTTCTTGTTGTTGAGGAGGGTTACCTTGATAGTGCGTTGGCAGTACACCTTGTGGTTGGGATAAATTGTATTAAAGGTTACCCTGATAATGTGTTGGGGAGACACCTTATTGATGGGAAAAATTGTGAAGGGTACCCGATGGTACACCTTGTTATTGGGTCGAACTGTTTTGAAGGTTACCTTGATAGTTTGTTGGCGGGACACCTTGTTGATGGGACAAATTATGAAGGGTACCATATGGCACACCTTGTTGTTGGTACTATTGATTGGGAAGGGGACCATGTGGCTCACCATGTTGATTTGAAAGGGTACCCTGTGGTACACCTTATTGTTGGTACTGTTGATTGGGAAGGGGACCCTATGGTCCACCTTGTTGATTGGAAAGGGTACCTTGTGGCATACCTTCTTGTTGGTACTGTTGATTGGGAAGGGGACCATGTGTCCCACCTTGTTGATTGGAAAAGGGTACCCTATGGCACACCTTGTTGTTGGTATTGTTGATTAGGAAGGGGACCATGTGGCCCACCTTATTGATTGGAAAGGGTACCTTATGGCACACCTTGTTGTTGGTATCATTGATTGGGAAGGAGACCATGTGGCCCACCTTGTTGATTGGAAAGAGTACCTTGTGGCACACCTTGTTGTTGGTACTATTGATTGGGAAGGGGACCATATGACCCACCTTGTTGATGGTATTGTTATTTGATTTTTAACTTTCAACCAAAATCAGGTAACTTAGTGTTGTTCTTTTCATGTTGTTTAAACATTTAAAGATAAACCATAAAACTGCTAGTTTCAATATGCATGAAGGAGTGATTTTCAAATGAAGTAGATTACATTTTGTCATTTCAATGTTGTATTATAGAAAATGAGAAAGAGAACCATGTATTCAAATGTAATTTCTTTTATTGATAATCATTAAGGTACATGTCCCTCACAAGCCAAGGGAATAGCTTTCTTATTCAAATGAAAATATGAAACAACTTATACATGAATAAGTAAAAGAAAGAGAGAATGTGCATGTAAGAATGGAACTAGTCATTGCCTATGAATGACTGGTTACAAGTTGCCATGTTGCTGCCCCAAACTGCTTGTGTCCCTCCCAGCTCCGTAGTGCTCCTCACCCTTCATTTGAAGAAAACATGGTGTTAGAGTGAGGCTCTAAGCAATGAATGATTCAATCCTTGCATACACACCTACCTATGCATGTATAAACTAATCCATAAATGCATTAAACAAAAGAGCATCCAAGGAATACATTTATTTTCTAACTGTTTGCTTCATGTGCAGATTTAGGACAAATCTGATTATTGTTTCATTATCAGTCAAACGATAGCATGGGTTAAACGTGGCTCCCACAAGGGTAGAGCTTAGCGTGCTTTCAAAGAAAAGGAAGTTGAGCAACTTGATCAAAGATTTATCTCTTATCAATGCATTAAATCAATATGGAATCATACCAATTGATCAAATTTCATTATTAGATTCAAAAGATGCATCATACTGTGTTGATATGTCTTTCAATCTTCTTAAGTGGATCCTTGATCCATTTTATAAAAGGAAGTGTTTTTGAAGATGCATCAAGTTCAATTATGCCTCAGGTGTCTTCATAGATGCATCAAGTTCAATTATGCATCAGAAGTGTTTTGAAGATGCATCAAGTTCAATTATGCATCTATTTAATAATGAGGAAACATTTTAGATTGTTGTCAAGCCCCTCTCACCACGACCCGATTGGGTAGTCACTCATCACATAGGAAAGTAAGCTACTAGCTCACCCACATATGCAACAGGTGGCTGTCAAATAAAGTTAGAATGAGGAGACTATGCATGTTTATCACATATAATTGCAGAAGGAGTAATGGTTGACTCATGGTCATGGTACAAGTATAAGGACAACACCTTTGCAGGAGTTTACAAGGTCAACAGGCATGAAGGGTATCCAAAACAAAGCATAACTGTCTTCATGGAAAAGAAACATGGCCATCTAATTCGCTGCCCCATGAGTTAGATGAATATGATGTCCTTGATATTGAGAGCATGCCATGATTGAATGCATTCTGAACATGAAAGATAAGGACAACAACTAAAGACAAAATTTGAAGTTGTACAAGGCTGAGTTCAAGGCCTTCTCAACCAAACATTAGACAACAGGTTTTCCAACTATAAATAAATGTGAAAATCAATGAAGATAGCCAAAAGGATTCCAAAGTTTTTGTGCAAGACCATAGGATTGATATTTCTAAGTAATAATTCCATAACAGTCATAGAAATAAGTTTATTCAATGTCATAATGACTAAGCACAACCATCGATAGTCATAAAAATGATAGCACTATAGGGACAGTCATGGTAGAGCAGGGGTCATGGTACACACTATGTGCACAGTGACCAATGGTGAGGGTCTTTCTAAGAAAGGAAAGTTATGGTGAAGTGAAACAATGTCTTGTGAATGGGGAAACATGTAATGACAGTGCAAGACTGTATTTGTTCATAACAAATAAGTTTAAAGTTTCATTCTTATCATTTGGAGGTACAGATCAGGAAAAAGAATGATGCAAACCATGGTCATGGAATATGTCATAAGAGAAATGAAGGAGATCCATCACGACATTCACATGTAATGAGTGGCAGTTCTCTTGGTGTATGTGTCATCAAATATTCATAGTTAAGCATCAAATTTTGTAGGATTGAGAGGCTGCCATTTGAAGTTTTGAGGATGAAAGATAGCATATCAGGACAGTGATGATCATGAGCTAACATGAGGAGATTCCCAGTCTAATCTAATGGGGAATGCACCCATTTCAAGTTGCAATGCAAATAGTAGTGCCCTCGTCTGATAATCAACAAACACTACATGCTGCTCCAGATCAACAAAAAGTTGTATGCCAACTATCAAGAAAAATATTCAAAAGGAAACTGATTTTACATGGCCATTTTATTCATCAATGATTAGTAAAGGAAAAATTCACTTGAGCATCAGATGCATGGTAGCATAAAATCTGATAGTAAACAAGGATTTGCTTAGGACTTCTTGCTTTGTAAAGCTGAAACAAGTATGAAATGGAATATCTTGGGAGACCAGTGAGAGAGCAATGGTGGATATAATTCCTATGGCTATGGGCAATGCTAGGACAAATCCTACATGTTATGAAGATGAGAATAAGGTAGATGTTGGACGTTATATCATCACAACTTCTGGTAACTGCTAATGAATTTAAGGATTCAGAGTTCAGAAAACAATTGAGTGAAATTGTAGGTCCTTTGCTAAGAGTTGTGTATGGTTCCAATTTACAATGAAAATGATGTAGTTAGCACAAGAACAACACCATACAAGGATGTTATTGGTTTTCTAGGATAATGGTAGCCTCGCTGCTCTCTTGGCTCTTGAGTTGAGGGTTGATTTTCTGATTCTTCTGAGTGATGTTGAAGGGCTTTGCAGTGGCCCCACCAACTGATCCTTGCTCAAAACTGGTACATACATACCTAAAGGAGTAGCACGATGAATCAATTACATTTGGAGATAAGTCTAGGGTTGGGAGAGAAGGCATGACAGCTAAGTTATGGCTGCTTGTCATACTACAGAAGTTGGTATTCCTGTTGTTATTACCAACAATTTTAGCTACAGATAGAATTTTGAAAGTGCTGGAAGGCCAGCATGTAGGAACTCTCTTCCACAGGGATGCACATTCATGGCATTTAGTCAAGTCAAGAGCATAGTGCATGCAAGATGACAGTTCCTGCTAAAGATACTAGTCATGTTCTGTAGGGTCTATCTTCTATCGATAGAAGGAAGATTCTTCTAGATGTAGCAGATGATCACAACCAAGTAAGAGTGTGTGGGGCAGATAACAATGTAGGTCTGAATCTATACAACAATACACTAATGATAAATTTATTACAACAACAACAGCAAGAACAACTACATCAACTGAACATGAGTCAGCAATTGTGGCAGTGAATGTAAGGCAAAATGGTGGTGTCGGATCTAGTGCAACAGGAAACATAAACATCATGCTTGTTGATAAAGAAGCTTGGGGTAGGGGAACAGATCTCATTATCTCCAAGGTTTTGAGAGAAATGATAAAAAAATTATAGAATTTCAAAGTTCCCAAGAATGATACTTACAACAACCTCAATAGATTCTGAAGAACGCTAAGATAGCGAAATACAAGAAAAAACCCTATTTCATTCTTTCCATGGCAATGGCTAAAAGCAGTGGGTTCTTCAAAATCATGAAATACATTGTTGCTTTTAGATTCAACTTCTAAATGCAGAAAGAAGGCCGCATTCTTGCTTTATTCTTTAGAAATGAAGGCTTGAGGTGAGCTCTTTTGCTAAAAACTAGAATGGAGATGATGATTCGACTTACCTGGAGCTTTTGCTCAAAAATCTTGCAAAACTTTCAGGATTTTGCTTCTAGCAAAGCTTCACAGAACTCTCGTTGCGGCTGTCAACAAATGAAGCAACAACAGAGAGAGGAAACAATACAAATGGGTCAGAAAAATGTCCATGGTCGCGGCATGTTGGTTGAAAAATGACCTCCATATGGTGAAAAATTCAGTTTTAAAGCTACATGAAGCATTTTACCTGCTGTTCGCGATGTTTCTCATCAATGAAGTCAACGAAACCATGGTGAATCTACATTTTTCCTGTGTTTGCTCAAACCCTGGCGGCAAAGAGCATCATGTTTTCCAGATTCTTCCAAGCAACCAAATGATGGTGTTTTTCCATCATTCGAATATTATCATTAGGGTTTGACCCTATTACTTGCCATTCGATGGGATTTTTTATCCCTTATTTAAAAAAAAATCAAGCTCATGAGAAATATGATGGGGGTCGAAAATCACTTACCATTGCCTTAGGTTTTTTTTTAAACTTTCCTCATTCCTTAAGCTTTGCTATGTCTTCAATATGTCATGTGTTATCACCTAGGCATTTTATGCCTTGTGCTATTTTGACTTATGTTGAGGTGTGCCATGGTCAAGTATGGTGCTTTGTCTTTTTGACCCAACATCATGTGTTTAGAATATGCTTTCCAAGGAGTTTGGAAGTCGGCCATATTGGCCAAGTGCTATTATGCCATTTGCCTTTGCAAACCATGTGATTTTGACATGTGTGGGAAGAATGCAGGATATGGGTGGCAAGTTGACAGTCAAAGTGCCTTTAAAATTTTTGGAAGCTTTTGTCATAGCTTTTGATGCCACATTTTAGATATCATGTAAGTGATTTTAAAATCACTTTTATTATGCCTTTTAATGCAATGTAACACAAGAAAATGGTGGGCCCTTTTTTATTTGAGCCTAATTGTAAAGTGACTTGTTAATTGATGTTTTATAAATCACTTAACAAAGTCACTATATTTAATGCTTTAAAGGCCACGTGTTTTAAAAAAAAACACATGTTGCATGATGGAGAATATGGTCAAGTGTTGAAATAGGACCAATTATGACTTGCAGAGGTGTGGGAAGTGTGAGATGTTGTTTAGACTATTTTGGTGAAGAATGAGGCCAGTTGGAGGTATATTTGTCACACTTTTGGGATGGCTATTGACTTAGCTTGTTTGTTCTCCATGTAGAGGACATTTTAGAGACTTCTAGAAGGTTCTTTTGGGGCCATTTCTGTTTTATCCGAGGATAATCTTCTAGAAGCACATGTGTGGGAGGTTTTGGTGGGTTTTTGGTTAAGTATGTTCATTTTGAACTTTTTAGGGAGTTCTTTCTTTTTCAGCAGGAGGATAGCTACTATCTTGGAGTTATTTTTTCATGAAGCTGCATTGTAACTCAGACAGACTTAATATACAGTAAGCACTTTGAATTGATAAATTAGAGCACTTTTACCTTCTCATTTTTTGTTTCTCATGTATGTTGTTAATGATTGATTAGCTTGTTTTGTGAAATATATTTTTTTCCTTGCACGCTTGTCTCATGTTATGCATCTATTTAGCAAAAGGTGTATGTTTGTAGGTTGTAAGTTGTGTTGTTAATGGTGTTGTTAATTGTGAAATCTCTGTTTTCCTTTTAATAGCATTATTTGTAGACCTTCTTATGAAATATTTATACAAACTGCATTATCAAGTGAGTTGTGTAAGTCCAGCTTTGTGATATTAATTCAAATATGATAAGCTGTTAACAGGTCTAGATTGTTTGGTGTATCACTTTAGTTCTTTCTAGCATTAGGTTTATTTCATGCAACTCTTACCCTTACCTCAGAAATTCAATAGTTAAGTGATATCAAATGGGGAAGCCGACCCACAATCTGAAGGTCTACTTTCGAATAGGTTACCCACAACCTGAAAGCATTCCAATGTTGGTCCAAATCTGTTGAGTACAATTGGAAAAGCTTAGCAAACAAGGTGCAGATTTGTAGAACCAATAGGTACTATTATGGAAATTTCCCTTGTTGATTTTGTACATTTTGGGAAGGTCAATATATGAAGTGTTTCTGGGAATGTATTGAGATGAACCTCCCTGATATTGTTGGGCCACCACCGCTTGTTCGATTTGGGATGGTTTTCTATACAAAGGGTTTTCCATTGGTTGATCATTGCCTTTCGATAAGACTGGTGGCATGTTTGGAATCTCTAATGGTTTAGGTTTTTCTCTCACAATTGAGTTATCTCCTAAGGGAATGAGATGAGGATATTTGAGACCTTTTGTGTTAAAGTCTATAGGAAACTTAACACCACTTGTGCTAATTTAAATAAATAAGTATTTAGATCCTTTCTTAGGATTTTTTTCATCAACATGAGCACCTTGGGATTGTTAGAATGTTGAAATAATTCTTTATCATTTATTTCTTCTTCACTATCCACCTCCTCTATGACCATATCCTTGGGATTTTGTTTTGATCTATCCATGGATTTTTGTTGTTTACGGATTACCTCTTTCTCACTAGATGATTGGTTTGTCGTTGCTTTGAACATCGGTCTCTTTTGAGGTGTTTCAAGGTCACTTGGCCTATAGCCCCACGGGCCACTTTCATCGTTTGTGGTGTTTTTTTGGGGCATACTAGTGTTTCTTTTGTTTGCTTCCATGTTTTTTCTATGTTGTGATCTTGTAATTGTCATAAACAAGTGCTAAGCTTTTGTAAACGTTTGGTGACTTCTAACTATGGAATGAAAAAATGATTTGTTTTTGGGATTTTCTATTTTTTAGGAAATGAAATTGTGTTTGTTTTTTGGAATTTTTCTATTTTTTGAAAAATGATATTGTGTTTGTTTTTGGGATTTTCTATTTTTGAAAAGAGGATACCTATTACCATGCAGGAGGTGGTAATACAGGCCTTTTGGTCGCAAGGTCAGTTTTTGCTCTTGTTTGTCTAGGATATTTGTTGTGTTTCTCCATTGGTTTGGTGTTTCCTTTGTCTCAAATATGAAGCTTCTCAAACTACTAATTATGTATGTTTGTTCTCCTTCAATTAGTTCAAAGTTTAGTTGTATGATAGTTGGTGTAAGGTTCTATTATTGAACTAGAGCAATCAGATGCCAAATGGTGATAAGGTGAAATGATGAAAATATTGGTGTTTTGATATGGTTTTTTTAATTCTCAAGACCCTAAGGTTTGAGTGATATTTTAGAGGACGTTATTTTTGGAACTCAAAATGCTAAAAGAATTGGATCGATATTTTACTTCTTTTCTAGAGGATATGTTGCGGGAAATTTACTTGAACGAGCCTTGAGGTTCAAGTAAATATTGATATCTTAGAAGTGTGAGTGAAGGAATGATCCAAGTTTGTTTGTTTTAATTTTGATTTCTAAAAGTAGGATGAGGAGTTGAATTTTGCAAATGGATGATGGACCAATTTGTGATGCGTCTTGGGAGTCTAATTGTTTTGTTCTCAAAGGATTTGTAACTAGTTTCAAATTGGTTTTTTTATTTTCACCAAGAAACAAAGCAAAAGCAATAGGTTTGAAGCAAAAGCAGCTGAAAAAGTCAACTGCAACCAAATTATGGTCAAGTGCGGCCAAATCAGGAAAGAAAATGCAGTAATATTTTTCAAGTGCGGCCTCTATGTCAAGTTTTCTAACTAGTGACTTGTACAGGAAAAAGCGAGATTTTTGGTCAAAAGTGGCAAGTTTGTAGTCAACTGCGTTTCATAAATTTAGTCAATTACTGCACAAAAAGGTCAAAAGCGGCCATTTTTTAGTCATGTGCTCTCATATTATCAAAAGCAATAGATTTTTAGCAGTAACTGTCATAAACAGAGAGCAAAAGCAGTATATTTTTGGTCAGGTGCAGCAAAAGCGGTATTCTATGCAGATTTGTTTTCCAGTTTCTAAGTTTTGGCAGTAGCGTTGGATAAATTTGTAGATTTGAAGGTTTTGTTTGATTTGATTTGAGACTTTGGCAAGTGATATCACAACACAACAACCAAAACTATTTGACCCTAAAAATGTCTACAACTTTAAGCATGTTTCTTTCCACAAAAGCACAATGTTCGTGGAAGTCAAAATGTTAAAGTTATAGTTTCCAATGTTTACTCTGTTCTTAATGCAACTTGAAATGTGAGCCTAAAAATTTGAAAATATTCAAAGATATTTTTTTAAGATATCTTTTAGGGAGTGCAAACATAGGTCTCTTTTCAAAGTATTCACACTAAATTCAAAAGGTTTGATGTTTGAGAACCATGTTAAATGTTTGTTTTGATGTGTTCATTTTAAATCAAGCACAATGTTTGATGTTTCAAAAGTAACCAAATAGATTTGGAAATTTCATGAAAACAATTTACACACTAGGGATAGAAACTTACTTTTAGGTGGGCTTACCTGATGCCCCAAAGGGATGATTTTACATGAAATGACTGGAGAGGTTTTAAGCTCAACCATAAGTCAGACTTAGTAAGTAACTTCTCGGAATCAAAGTTTTGATGCACCACTTCAAAGAATGTTTTTGGTTGAAAAGGGGTGGCTTCTACAACATTGGTTCTTAGTATTGTTTTGGGATTTTTTACTGTGTTTATACATGTGGCGATTCACTCAATTAAGAGGCCTCCCAACCCTTGTGGTTTTTTACGTATCTCACAGATACTAGGGGAGACTTTCGTTGATATAGAACATCTGCACCAGGTGGTTGATGAATTTCTTCACACCCACAATTATTTATATAGCAAACCAAAATAAAAGTATCGCTTGGGTCATTCCCTCTCACAAATCGGGAGGTAGGCCCTCTAAAGGTATGCTTTGAAATATAAACAAAAGGTGTGAAACTCAAGATGCTTTTCGTCACCCAAGATCACCGAAAGGTGTGAGGGGAGAGGATAGACACCTAGTTTGCCAAAAATGAAATACACAGTATACACTTCATCGCAATGTTCTTTTTAAGTTCAAAAAAATGAAAAATAAAGCAAAATAAAAATAAAGTAAAACGAAAAATAAAAGTGTGTACAAGATAACAGTTTTGTTCTTTTTTATGTGCACCAAAATGAAATATTCTAGATTTCAGACAAAGAGATAGCAATGTGCAAGACAAGAATTTGATTTGTTCATTTTAATTACCAACCAAAGTGTTTTCTAAAGCCTTGTCTTAATGGTCAACAAAAGAAAATTGTGTGTTCGTCAACAAAAATTAAAGTGTTGGGTCATTCATTTTAATAAGCACCAAAATTGAAGTGTGCTCCTAAACTATGAAAGCTTTGGAAAAGTTTATTTTTAGAGCACCAAAATTGAAGTGTTCGTTTGTGGGTTCAATTCTTAAGCACCAAATTCAAAAAATTTCTAAACTATGAAAGCTTTGGAAAAAGTTCATTTTTAGATGCACCAAAATTGAAGTGTTCATTTGTGGGTTCAATTCTTAAGCACCAGATTCAAAATTTTCCTAAACAATGAAAGCTTTGAGAAATTTTCATTTTTAGATGCACCAAAATTGAAGTGTTCATTTGTGGGTTCAATTCTTAAGCATCAAATTCAAAATTTTCCTAAACTAAAAGCTTCTAGAAAAATAGAAAATTTTGATAGTTCATCTTCTCTACAATAAATGTGTTAGTTGTTTTCTTTATGAAACGTGTTCCATATCCTGCAAGATTTGCACAAATGATGTTATCACCATTAAAATATCCAAACCAAGCAAAAGTTAATGTTAGAAATCAAAAATTGACTTGCAGATTTTTAAATAAATAGGATTACCCTCTTGGGTTTCACATAGCCCGAAGAGAAGAAGTGAGGTACTGAATGCTTCACTTAAGTGTTGTCCAATCCTCAACCTTGCTAATAATTGAGTTCTAACAGATTCATAGGTAAGGATTGAGATTAAGTTTGGTTCTAAAAAAATAACCAACAAAATACATTGTGAAAAGTGATAGGGATTAGAGTTTAATACCAAGGAAAAGTTACCTCAAGTAACAGATGGTTAAAACTTTGGATTTAAAAGGTAACTTGGTGTAAAGTATCAAGGAGTCAAGGTCCAAATGAAAGGCATGCAATTAAGATAAATTTTGAAACTCCAACAAAAGAAAAAGAAAGCAATGGTTGGAAGAAAAAAATAACGGGAAGGAGAACTCTAAAATTCTAATAAGAAAAGGGAATAAGGGTGGGGAATGAATGAAAAGTATTATTGAATTGGAAAGTCTTATATCTCAATTGGAATTAAGGAAACAATAGAGTTGGGAGGAAAGGCATACTAGGAAGGAACACTTTGAAACTTTGACAAGCATAATATTTATAAATTAAATATAAATCCACATGTAGAACTTGTTCAAACCTTTGCAACTTCTAACACATGATAGGTACATGCGGGTGATGAAGAATAACATGTATGCAAAATTTGACCAAAGGATACCAATTATGAAACATCTCATATTGATTATCTATGATGAATAAAATAAGGCCAAAATGCATGGGAGTAATATGAGTTCAATAAAAAAAGACATGATCAAATGGGATGCCAATAAAGCCAATGATGTATCTTTTGTAACATTTTTCTCACTTTTATGTTCTTTAGGTACCCTTATTTCTATTGTGATGTTCATTAGAGCCTTAGGGTTAACCATAATACCACCACATGATTTAAATTGTTTATGATCATTTACATACAATTTTATCTTGATTGTCATCATATAAATGATAACTTCATCTATGGATTATCTTTAATTTTTTACTATAATTATTATTATTACTAAAATTATCATTAGGTTGATCCTCATCATCTAGTTCTTGATTATATTCACCATGATCAATTATTAAGGATGCATCTTTATGATTATAAATATTTTAACTTGAATCATGTTGTTGTCAACAAGATCTTTAAGTTTATGATTTAGTGTAACACTTACCCATGGTATGTTCATATGTCAAATGATAATCATAAAAATGATAGCTTTGAAGTGCAACGAGATACTTTTAGATATATCAATTACTTTGATGGAAGGCAATACAGTAAGTTAGTTTTGCAATAATTGTTGTATAAACACTAATGTTAAGGATCTAAAAAATTGCAATGAACTTTATATACTCTTTTAGTTTTAATCAAATGATGTTTTCATGATGATCATTGATAGTATTGGAATTTTAAAATCACTCTCAATGCCTCTATTTATAAAAATGACTTTATTTATAACTCTTGGCAATGAGGGGAAGTTCTAGAGTTGCTATAGTGAATGAGATCAACTTTCTAACAATAGTAGCTCACAAGGGTACACTAGCACAAAATTTAGAAAATGAGCTACATGATTTAGAACTCTTTTTCTTGGATGATGGCTAAAATAATATTGATAAATATATGTTAGAGCTCCCTTTTTGATAGTTTAAAAACTACTTTTTTAACATAGTTTGAAATCTTAGCACCTAATTATTGATCATGCCTTGTTTTCATTATGTCAATTGTACATATCTTTTAGGTACTAGGTAAGTCTCCAAAGAAATCAATTGAATCATGAGGTAATAATAAAACCAAGAAAGTACATAATCCTTAATATTTGTGTAAAAAAAAATTATCAATCATGTGATCATCATAAATGTAGTCTAAACAAGTTAAACTAAAGGAACTTATGTAAGCTAATTCCAGGTTATAAAAAATAGTTTCCACGAATTAATTAGGTAAGGGATAACTCAATAGGTCATATATTAATAGATTATGTTGTAATTCCCATGTTATATCCTTTGTAAGAGATTGTTGCAAATCATGTCCATCTTTTACAAATCACTCGTGATGGTGGCAAGTAGGTTAGGTAGTGTAAGGATTATCAAGGAAGGAATGTTAGACATAAAACTCACATGCATGGACAAAAAAGAAGTGGTAGAGATGAATTAGGCACATCTAATCAAAAGAGGAGTATGAATGGGATAAGACATGGGGTCTATTTGGGTTGAACTAGGTATAAAAATGATTGTGGAAGGAAAGGGAAAGTGTTGAACAACACAGGGAACAGAAGAAGAATTACTGCAAGCCAAATTAATAAGAAGGATAAGAGTAAACATGGAGGGTGATGTGGATATCAAAGGAAACTTATGAGAAGTAGAAATAAGACCTAGAGATTGAGAAAGGGATGAGAAAGTATAACACACTATATGAGAATATTTTGTATCATCAATAACATTTCCTATATCCTTGTATTTATTTGTGACATGTTTAAGAGTGGAGAAATATGTGATGGATTAATCATCAATGTCTTGGACATCATCTTTAATTGAGAATAATAAAAAATATAAGATATCCATACAAGGTTCTTCTTTATGCATGTATAGAAGCCATGTATCTGTTCATTTTGGTCAATGAGATATAAAAATGAAACAACATGATAATAATGTAAATCTATGAGACGACATAAAATATTTTGTAGGAAAATCACTATAAGCATCTAAAAGTTTTCTATAAAAATGAAATCAAAATAAATTCATGAGGTCTCCTAAGGAATGATCACTAGAGGTTAAAAGATTAGAACCACTATATTAGCATGCTTTAGGGCCAAGGGTAAAATTATCTATCAAAGCATGTGAACAAGGATGGAATGATATATATGCATGCTCTAGGGCGAAGAGTAAAATTATATATCAAAGCATGTGAATACAGATGGAATGATATATAATAATTGCTACATGAATTAAACCATTTCATTGCTCTACCAATTAAAGCATCTCCCAAAGTATGCATAAGGTATCACCACATGTATATGATCACAACATGGATAAAAATGATCTAAAATGTGGTGTTGTATCTTTATTTCTACTAAATGAATTTATAGTTGATTCTCTAAAAATATGTGCATCATGAATAATCATAAATAAAATCATCATGAAATAATTAATCATTAATAAAATTGCATGAGGAAGAGGATAGAGTGTGTTCATCAATTAAGTGTCACCAAGATTGTCACTGGATAAATCACCAATAGACTATGAATCCAAATATATAGAAGAAGGACTGTCACAAATTTATAATGGCTATCATTATTAAGTGCAATAAGATTGTGAATAGTTGAAAAAGATGGGGTATCACTATCCTTGGATGTATCAATATAATAAATGGATGTATTAAGGGCAAACTAAATATCATGTCATAAAGGAAATAGATCATCATCATAAATCATATTGGTGAAATTAGTGAGCTTGTTTAGAATGAAAGAGAAAGTACACATGGTTAATATCTAGCAATAGAAGTCACACAAGGGGTAATTGGTAATATGCAAACCACTAAAAGGGATAAAAATTTGGGTAAGGAAAAAAAACGTGAGAGGTAATTTGATCTATAGATTAATAAGAAAATTAAGGCAATCAATATGAAATTTAAAAAAATAAAAAACAACCCAAATGGATAAGCATGAACATTACAAATTTACTAGAATGTAAAAAATTAAACACACCTAAATTAATTTAGCAAGTCTAATGGGAGTGATAAACAATCAATATAATTTAGACCCAAAGTTAATTAAATATATTTTTTATCCAAGACATTAAGAGTTGGATAAATAAATAATGAATGAAAATGAGAGAGATTAACGTCTAATATGATAAAAAAAATGGAACTAGATTTAGAATTAGAGACTTGAGATGGTTGAAATCTTAGAATCCTAAGCTTTGGGACAACATTATGCTTACAAGTGGGTCCAAGTGATGTGATTTTTCTCAATGATAAAATTTTAATTTAATAGCCATAAAAAATATTTGCTTGGATGTACACCTACATTTTAAAAACTTGTGGTGGTGCTAAGAAGCACTTTTGAGATCTTGTTATGTATAAAGGGAAGTGTGAAACTTCTCTACTATTAGTTAGGCCCATATGATTGATTCAACTAGTTTGAAATAGAGAAACAAATAAATTTGAATGTTGAATTCTTATTGTAACTATGTTTGGTTCAATCAATATTGATGCCATTGATTTTGAGATGTGTGCGATTAAATACAAAAAATGTGAGAGGTCACTAATCTATAATTGATAATGAAAACTTACAGTCCTATGATGGTATCCTTAATAGAGAACCCTATACATGAATTTAAAACATTTTAGGTTGCACATCAATGGGTAACAATCATTTTATTAGATTGTTGCCCTTAAAATTAGAAAATTTGAACGTGGAAATTCACATACTATATTATGTTTGAAATCTAATCTAAGAAGAAGGCTATGGGAACTAATTTTTTAATTCAAATAAATCCTAAAGAAAAAAAAAACAACAAATATTGCTCCAGAAAAGAGCATCAACAATAAAATTTAATAGTCTAAAGGACAAATAGAGCCCTAAATCTAACTTGAGAAAACAACATCACCGAGTTGGAATACAAAATGCCCAACAACCAAAAGAAGAGAAATACTAGAATATAGGTCTTGCAATAAGAAAATTTTCTTAGATACAATAATATAATAATTGAGATCCCCAAAAATACATCTTTAACATAAATCATGAAAATAAGAAGACTAAAAGTATCAAAATTATTGATATTTTTTTACATGTAGAAGGAGGCAACAACAAACTACTCCTTTGTCCTAGTGCAAATTTAATAGTGAATTTGAATATATCAAACTAAACATTGGATTAATAGTAGAAAAAATAAAATTTCCCAACAAAGAAATTTAGGACACCATCATGTTCATTGATTACTCATTCCATAAATCTACAAATTCACTAGGTTCTAGCTTGATCTCATGTTTGTTGTACCCGAAATTAAATTTTTGCTTCAATAAGGCATTTTGATTAAAATGGTCCAAATCTTGTAAAATTATCGTCAAAAGTTAGTTTTAGGTCAAACAAAGCATGGATTTTGTGGGTTTACTGGCTAGAAGATACTGGAAAATTTTGAAAATTAGGGTTTCAGGCCCCTATTTTTAGGAAAACCCCTAAAAATAGGATCTTTCCAAAAATGGTTGAAAATAATTTTGAATGGCTTATTTCACTTCACGATCACATTGGCCGAGTTAGAATCAAGAAAAAGTCAATTTTGCTCTAGTGGGTCTACTTCACTTTTTTAGGAGAAAAGCTAGGACCTTCGCAGTCAACAATGGTTGATGGCCAGATACCAAGTGTCGAAATCTGAGCCTCAAACACATCACAGATGATTCTACGATGAAAGATGCTCCACGATGGAGGGGATTTTCAAAAGGTGAAAAATGCAAAAAATATTCTAAGTCTAGAAACACTACACCTTGCTACAAGGGAGATGCCTTTGCAGTCAATGCCTAAGTCAACTTTGTAGTGTTCGTACACACAAAATGGTGAATGCAATCACAACGGTGAATGCGTTTGCATCATCGACAATGATGATCAAACCAGTCAAGCTACACGACAAACACAAAGTGCAAAGAGGTGAGAATCTTCAAGAAAATGATGAAGTTGTAGCCAAAAGCGCCCCTATTGTCCAAGGGCGCCCATGAATCAAAGAGGCCAACTGCAGTTTTTGTGAATTGTGAAAACAATTGTACTCTTTAGAATTTTATTGGCTTTCCAACACATCATTAAGCAAGTTCACCAAATTCACCAATCACTAGCAAACGAAGACAAAGACAAAAGATGATGGAAGCAAGTATCATAAAAAAATGGTAGTCAAACAAGGGAAAAAACACCCTTGTAGCCCAAGGGTGCCCAAGAATGAAAGATATCAGATGCCAGTCTACAGATTGGCAACCTCCAGATGATTTCCTCTAATTTAGCCCAACTTCACGATGGATCGTGTAGGCAGTTCACAAGATATATCAGACAACGATGGTCGTTGATCTAGCAAGAATGTAAAACAGAGGATAAAATGCAAGTCAAAAGGTCAAATGTATCCCTACAGGCTAGGGGTGCCTAGACTTTTGGTCAACCATATGAGATTTTCGATAGCTGTCTTCTTCAAGAGATCTGCTTAGAATCCTTCTAGCTACGTGATGAATCTAGTGGCCAACTCTTGGGATCTGTCAAATGCCCGTGAATGAAGATCAAGCATAAAACACCAAAGATGAAAGCAAGTTGAAAAACATGCAAATTTGGTTGTGTTGAGAAAAATGCACCCTTCTTAGAAAAGGCGCCCAACTTTTTGAGGCCTCAGATGCAACTTTCTGACTTCGTAACTCCCAAGAACATCTCTTCAAAGTTGTTCAATCTTCATGATGAGATCATCGGCATGAACATCGGATTAGTCAAACTCTCGATAACGAGGGTCAAACTGGAGCATTTCGTCAAAGGTTACAAATTGCAAAATGTATCTTAGAGACCCAATTGCACCCTTGTAGGCCAGGGGTGCCCTTGAATTTGAGCTTCTTAAATCAACCTTCAGACGTTACAATACCAGTCATTCTTTCCAAAATTGAATTGGTTTTCCATTCCATATCTTAGCATGTTTGTGAGAGTCGCCAGTCACCTACAACTATAGATTGAAGCTTGGAGGGTCAAATTGGAGAAGTTGAAAAGCATTCAAAAAATGGCTAAGTCTAGTGGAAAAAGTACCCTTCTGGAAGAAGGCGCCCAAAATTTCAAGCCATTAGAACTAGTTTTTGAGGTTTGCAACTCCTAGCAACATCTCTTTAGACTTGTTCCAACTTCGTGATGAATCTATAAGCTTAGCTTCAAGATCAGATGAGCAACGGGAATTTAGGGTCAAATAGAGGCATTTCATCACAAAAAATGATGAAATTCTTCAAAAAAATTATAACTCCCAGACTTGCAACGTCTAAACTCAAAGGTGGGCCCAAGTTGACTATCAGTTAACAGTTTTTGAAGATATTTTCAAGCTTAGGCATCCTAAAATTAGAACATAACTTCAGTTAGCAAGGCATGCACAAAAATTGACTCCTCAATCAGGGTAGCCGCCCTAACTGACACTCCCACCTCCCAAAAATTGATATTTATCAATGATAGGGCATAATTTCTCTATTATTTCTTGCAAGTTGAAGCAAAATACAACTATTCTCTCTTCAACATTTTTTTGAAGGATCTACGAAGGCCATTTTTAGTGTTCTTTGTACTCTAGGTTCATAATTGCACAAAGGAATATTTTTCCAAGCTCCACCTTTTCAACACATGCTTGTTAGATTTTCATTAGATTGGATGCATGCATAAGGCGTTATTTTTTAGGGGCAGAATATAACTTCTATCTTCTCACCCTCACATTTCTTCTATCCTTGTCTTAGGTTTTCTCGCATGCATGGATAAAATTCATTTTTTCACATATCTGGTCAAGTGGGTTTGTTCAACACATAATTAGCCACAAAACCCACATGCCATAATTTTCTAGGAAAATTGCCCCGTTGCCCCCTATTTTTAGGGTTTTTAGAAAAAGTCATCATTTCAAAAAATGGAGAAATTGGGTTTGCTTAGCTCTCAAGTGGCAACAAAACCATGTGTCATAATTTTTTGGGAGGAAAAAGCTTCTGAAGCCCCCACTGCCCTCTACAGCTTCTACTTCGAGAAGTCATTACATGTCAAGGAAAAATCACTTTTTCAAATTTATGACATTGTGGGTTTGTTTAAAAATATATTATCTACAAAACTCACGTCTCAAAATTTTTCATAAAAATTGCCCCTCGAGAAGCTATTTTTAGCCTCACCGAAAAAGTTGCCTGAACATATTCATGTTTATAGTCAACAATCTCGTTTTTCAGTATGCAATTCACTCAAATTAAATTCAAGACCAAATCGGTCTTGATTCATGATTTCATAAGGAAAGTTGACACCGATTTGCATCAAGCGCATCCGAAGGGTTGATTCAGACAATTTGACAGGCGTAGTCACTCAAAGTCCACATGATTTCATACCTCATATAGCTAATAGCTTTCCAAGGCCAGTTTAGAGGGTTGAATACCATTGGAATTCTACATACAAAATGAGTTAGTGTGCATTTCTCATTGCTAGAGTGTTCGCAGTCAAACTTTGTGGTTCCATCATGCAACACTCATCCATTGAGAAAAAACAAGAAAAGCATTTGACAGGCTGTCATTAGGTCCTAACACTTTAGTGAATAAACACATCAATATATCGACCGGGCAGTGTCCAACAGTTGTATGCAATAGAATACATCTCAACTTCTCTCTCTCAGGTTTCCTAAACACTAACCAACTAAATAAAATTTCTATGCTAAGGGGCCTCTAATCTTGAAAGCAGTAAATCATCTATCTAGAAAGTGAGAAAATGACTCAAACTAGGAAACAAAAAACTAAGAATCTGAAAATCATTACCACTAAACTAGAAAGCATGGAAACGATTAATCTAAAGAATGCATAAATTACTGAAGAAGTAAAACATGTAAAGAAATTAGGAAACATTTATATAATGTGAAAGATAACAAGACAACTGCTAATCATAAAATAATTTAACAGAATCAACTAAAGAAAGGTGCTTCAGACATTCAAATGTTAAGCTCATAAACTACGGACTTAGTTGCAACCTACAGGCTTGACACTGACTGCATAACATATACTCATGAAAGTGAAATACAAGTCAATTGTTATCTACTGAAAGGAAATGCAAAATAAGAAATAAAATACTTATCTATCTATAACCCTCGAGTGGCCAGTTCTCAGGTGTGTCTACAGCTACTTCAGATCACACGCACTAGAAAAATCTAAGTTACTTTATTCCAAAGACTTCATTCACATCACTCAATAATTCAAAGAGTGGTGGGAAAACTCATTTTTATTCATATGGTAGTTTTTACTCAAAAGTTAGGTTGGTAGGATAATGATAATCTTCTTCTCTATTCATCATTTGTAATAGCTATATATTTATATGAAAAACGACTAACAAAATCCTATTTTCCAATCGATAGAGTCTTTTTAACAGATTTCCAATAACAAAGGGAATTTAAAGCCCATGATATACAATATTAAAGAGGATCGCATGAGCCATAAAGTTTTTGAAACCGAAAAATAATAGAATTATAAAGACTTGGCCCAAAACATGTGCTCCTGGAATTATGGTGCCCACCTGCTTGTTTTCAAAAGTATGAAGATCTGTGTTCATTTCCCTTTGACTGGAATGGTGATGGGGAGTGGATTTGAGCTACGAAATGCTCAAAGACTAAACCATTCAATTATCATAAATAAGCTTAATTCGCCTAACTTCAAGAAGTAAAGTTTGTACACTTATTCATAAAAAGAGAGCAATTATTTTTCCTAAAGGTAATCAATTGGCAAGGTAATTTAGGCTAAAGGGTTTAGATTTTCATATTGATCCTATTATGTTGATGAGGTTATGTTTACCTCATCATTTCCTCCCCTTCCTAAGTTTGAGCAGGTCCTCCTGCTCTCTGGTGTGCCCCCTGTCCTTCATTCCTCCTATTCATCTCCTCGTACTTGGCACTAAGATCATACACATCATCTGCCTCTATGTCCAATATCTCTGGGTTCCTCAAGAATCCCTAATGAAAAGTGACTCTTTGTCTCCGCTTGGAAAAACTGTCCTCACTTTGGTCTAGATTGGTATATACTGAAGGAGGTGGTGAAAGAAGCAAGGGAGGTCTATACCTCATACCAATCCAATTAATCTTTAATTCTTCAAGAATTTTGGCCAAAGCTACTACTCTTCTGTAGGACCATCTAATGTTAAGAGGTGAAATTATTGTTAGAAACCAAGATCACCTGCATGCAAAGGGATACCTGTCACATGCAAAAGATATGAAGAACCAAAGAAGATGTTCTGTAAACCTTATAGTAAAAATGCATTAAGAGAATCAAATATTACAAAGAGATCAATCCTTATGAAGGAGATCAAGAAACCCTAAAAGGGAAACCATAAATGAAACCCTAGTGTGCACACTTAATAATTAATAATTAATTAATTATTAATGTGCCTAAGTTTAGCTTAAGTAATAAAGAGGAATAAGTGACTTAATTAATTAATCAATATGATATAATTAATTAAGCATAATGACTTATTACTCTAACACCCTCCCAAGATGAACTTAGGAAGAAGCTAAAACACTAGAATAAGATGCATGAAAGCAAAGATGGGTCCCGACAACTAGGCCTGATCAGGTACCCATTTACAAATGCAAGAATGGAGTAGAGAAGGAAAAACCCAGTGGGACAAAACCCCCCTACAATGAGATGACATGCTACAAAGAAGCACTGGAAGAACTCTGTAGAGTAACACTAGAACTTGATACTGGCAAGCAAGGAAATATTCTTTTGTATACTACTGAAACTAGATGAGAGTCACTGATTGACTCAATGAATCATGATAAAGCAACAACAAACTCGATGCCATGGGACACTCGAAAATTCCAAACATGAACAACTCTAGAATCTATGAAACAACAAGCAATTATTGAATGATGTATTACTGAAAATGAAGTGCAAAGATGCAAGATGCACCCTCCCAACTGCCAAAACATCCAAGTAATCTCCAAACAACCCATAGGGCCAAATATGGACTAAGTGATTAACCTGAGATGGATATAGAAAAAATGCATGGACAGCAACATAGAGCTCCTTAATACCTTTCCAACGCTTTAAACGAGGCAAAAAATGAAGATCGTGGCAAAAATTTATGAGCTCGAAAGTCCAAAAACAACATCTGAATTCAAACAGAAATAAATGTAAGAGAATATTAAAATACTAAAAAATAAACAGCACTACTGGAAAGTGCTCAGAACCAGCTTTCCGGTGATATCTCGTTTGCCCGATTTTGATACCGTATGCCCAAGTTATGACAAAAAGAAAAAAATTGCTTCTTTAGGGCAAATTAGTGTTAGGAGGGGGCATATGAGGGTCGTATGGACGCTAACGTCAGTGGTTCATGAGCATAAAATTGACGGCCATCTAGCCGTCACCGCAAAAAATTGGCCTCCCTACAAATGAAAAAAATTTGGGCCCCTGGTCCTGTGCGCGACTAGGGGTTGGCGAGCTGCTGCGGGGGCGAATCCCCTGGTCCTCCATAGGACCTGTGCTGGGGGCTGAGAGCGGCTGGGGGCTGGACGCATAGCGACCGGGGGCTGGACGCATAGCTCTCGGTCCCCCATGTGACCGCCCCCTGTGCTGCTGGGGGCCCGCGGGGGCTGGCTCGGCTCGACGGTGCTTGGGCGGCGGGCACCGGCGGCAGTGGCGTGCCAATGGCTGTCCGGTGGCCGCCGTGTGGTGAGATCGTTTTGCACTAGGCGCACCAGCATGGATGCTGAAAAACACATTTTTAAATTTTTTTTTAATTTTCATGCATCGAAAGACGTGCTGGGGAGGTCGTACGGCCCTCCAGACAAATTTTTTTGCCTCCTAGATCAATTGCACCAAAATTGATGATTTGACAGGCATTTCTAGGGTTTTGGGACGCTGCGAACGCGATGGCAAGGTCTGTTTGAGCCCATAGTGTCCCGAAAAGATTACTACCCCCAGATCTTGCAGAAAAGATGCCTGTGGAAACCCTTGCACTTGAAACTCATAGAGAGGCCATATCTTCAGATCACAAACAAGTAGCTGCAGGTCTGGATCTCTGATACCATGTTAGAAACCAAGATCACCTGCATGCAAAGGGATACCTGTCACATGCAAAAGATATGAAGAACCAAAGAAGATGTTTTGTAAACCTTACAGTAAAAATGCATTAAGAGAATCAAATATTACAAAGAGATCAATCCTTATGAAGGAGATCAAGAAACCCTAAAAGGGAAACCCTAAATGAAACCCTAGTGTGCACACTTAATAATTAATAATTAATTAATTATTAATGTGCCTAAGTTTAGCTTAAGTAATAAAGAGGAATAAGTGACTTAATTAATTAATCAATATGATATAATTAATTAAGCACAATGACTTATTACTCTAACACAATTATTTCCCTCTTCTTGAGATGCATAGGAAGAGGGTTATATCTCTCTTCACATGCATGCCATGTTGGTCCCATTAATTGTGGCCCTTTTTCCTGAAAGTGATCATGACACAGTCGAAGGTTGTTATTGTATTTGACCTGTACTTCCTTTTTAAGTTTGACACCCATAAACTAAACCTTAAAAGAGAAAGGCTTCCTATGAGGGTACCTCATCTGCAACCCTACAGTCTTTTCTTCCTGTGCATATTCTCTTGATTTATCTTGCTAGTGAAGTTGATTTTTCATAGTGGACAGGAATGATCTTAATTCTACTTCTCCTACAAAAAAATTAATAAAGAAATATGTATACTTTTCTAAGAGCAAGTTGTGAACAAAGAACTCACACAACAAATTTTGTTGTTTAAGGAGTGACTCAACAAATACTTTTACAAATTCCTTGTCATCAAGGTCATGAGGATGGTTTTGGTGAATTCTTTGCAATTTCCATCTTAAAAGCTGCTCATTAAGAAACATGGAGTACAACCTAGATAGTCTTCTACATGCTAATAGTAATTCACCAATTTCACAGGCATCCTGTTTTCTCCTATATGCCCGATGGAAAGATTCTTTTAACATTACCAATTCCCTTTTCAATCTATTATTTTCAAATTCCACATCCTTCAAGAGATAGCAATGCTCTATCCATTTCATTAATATTGGGGGAATGTGTACCTAGAACTAGTCTATAACAATAGGTTCAGTTTGTGTCCCCTTTGATTCCATGAGTGGTTGAGTGTCACTTTCCTACAGATTTTGTTCTAGCTCCATAATTTTACTCATAGAGGCATTTAATTCAATTTCTTTCCTATTCTTTTCTTCTTCAAAAACACTGAATAATTGCATAAAATTACTTTTGAAATCTTGAATACACTTATCTTTTTCACATAGAGCAGCCTAATGTTGCTTACCCTTTTGATTCCATTGTTGAATCTGGTATTGCAGCTGCTCAATAAGCTTTTCTTTTTCCTCCATTTGTGTAGTCAATTTTATAATTTCCTGGTCTCTTTTATGTACAATGGCAGTTTGCACCTCAATTTATTCTTTTTGCTGATTAATTTATGCTTCGTCATCTTGCAACCTGGCTCTCAATCCCACAATTTTTGCCTTTAACTTTTCCAATTCCTCATTTTTCTGACTGGATTCTATATCCCCTATGTCCACAAAGAAGGATGCATGAGGAGTTTCCTCATCAGGATGAGGCACATTTTCTTCCTTAGTATCCTTAGGAAGGGATGAGTGAGGCACTTCTACTTTTTCATCAGTATGAGGTACATTTTCTGCCTCAGTGTTCTCAGGAAAGGATGAGTAAAGTACTTCTTCTATTTCTTCAGTATTCACAATATGGGGCATATTTTCTTCTTCATTATTCACAAGGTGAGGCATATGTTCTTCAGTATTCACATTGTGAGGCATATTTCCTTCTTCAATTTCTACGGGTAAGTTGGAGTGAGGAATTCCTCCATCAATATGAGGCATGTCTTCTTCTTCATCAATATCCACAAAGAAGGATGAATGCGGATTTGCATGAGGCACTTTTTCCATAAATTCAGGTATATTTCCCAATCTATCAAGAAAAGGAGAGAGTCCTCCCACAGGTTCATCTTCCTTCTACTCTAAATGTGGCAATTGTATTTTCTCCCCTTCCCGTTCTTCGGGTGATAGGGTTTCCTTGCCCTTTTCCCTAAGAATTTGATCCCCTTGCTCTTCTACTTCATCTATTTCCTCATTATTAGGTGGACCATCAATTTCTACCACCTTTATTGGAGTCCCGGTCTTCTTTCTTTTTGAAGTACTGCCTACATCCTGAGGTTCAGTTTCATTGGCCCCTGAAGATAGCCTTTTACTCCTCCGTAGAGGAGAAGTTGTTTGAAAAATAACTTTACTTTGTTTCTTTTTCTTTCAAGGAGGCTCCTCTTCTCCTCTGGAATGCACAATTCCCACCCCCCATCCTGTCCTGGGGTTTGTAATTCATTTGGAAAAGTTTTTGGCACATCACCGTTGGGAGCTGTGGAGGTATGTTGGGTTTTAGGGGCATCTAATGCCTCCAAGGAGGGTTCTTCTATAGACTACCCTTTTTGTTTAGAGGATTGTCCCTCCTCAAGTGACCTTTCTAGCTCATCATTTTTTAATTTCTGTAGAAACCTTTGCCACTTCTTTTCTGGCTTTTTGCGGAAATGGTATTTACATATTAGTTGTATTAGACCATGATGTTTAAGGGGCCCCATCCCAACTTTATACTTTTCCATCATAAAGGTGACTGAACAGCAGAGAAAAGCTGGTAAATTTACCCTAAGAGTAGGGTCCTCAATGTCATGGTGTAAATGAGTCAATAAGCAGAAAGGGGGTCCCACAACTGTAGTCATTTGCTCCTCACAAGTGAAATATCTAATAATCCAGGCTGCAGTAGACCTCCAAGGTTTTAGAATAGACATTCTATGGATTCCCTTATTTTTCCCCCTAGTGTTTATGGTCATTACAGGTTGGGGTTCCCCTTCCTTATGGAATAGTTCTATTAAATTTTGATAGGGAATGTGGGTATTTTCATTCAAATGAATTCCTTTATTCTCAAGACCGGAAAGACGAGCAATGATTTTTGTACTTACCCAGAATTGTTTGCCACGCACCACAATCTTCCCATCTACAATTTTTTTGATGAATTCCTTCACCAACTGCTCTATGTACCCTTCAAATTGTTTCACAAAGTCCAACCATCCAACTCTCTGGAATAATGTTGCTATATTGCTCAATGCCAACAATGGCACTATAGAAGTTTGCTCAGACTTCTTCTTAGCGCCTCCCATTTTCTTTATCTCCTTGTGAGATTCTACAAAACTCTGGAATTATCTCCTCACTGAATTGTAGAAAAAAAAGAGTTTTGCGTCGATATACTCAATGGGGAAGGAACTAATTACCAGCTTTCTTGTCACCTTGTTGCATAATTATGATGGCCTTCATGAGGAATTACAATTAGTGTTGTACTCTTAGCAATCGTGTAAAAGGGCACAAGTTTTAAAATTATAAGGAGGAACGGATCATGCCAATTAATTAACCTTTATTCAAAATAAGTACTAACCCTTTAAAATGAATAAATCCGCACATACCTTAAGTCTTGTCATTAGATCAAATGTCACTCACTTGTGCTGACGTAATTGGATAGTCATATGGTTGGTGAGGGTGGCAGCGGATAATAATGGCATGGATGGGATAGTTGAAGTGATGGCAAAAATTATTATGACAAGAGGGTGTCATAATAATCTTATTTATTATGGAAAGATTTAGTATGATGTGGCGAAATAATCATAAGGGAGCAGATCTCGAAGCGGCATTAAAGGATGGGCATGCGTGAAACTTAAGAAAAATCAGAAAAACTGGAAAAACAAAATTTACACAAAAATATGGAGCATTACCGAGAATATGCAACTGAAGTAGGGAAGAAGAGAGTTTTGAATCATCATAGAGAGATGTCATTGGAACATGCTGACCAAATTGAGGATTCTGGAGCATCGTTGAAAAGATGTCGCTGGGACATCAACCAAGATGTTTGGAGCATCGTTGAAAGATGTAGCCAGAGCAACAACCAAAATTTTTGAAGCACCATCCAAAGATGCAACCAGAGCAACAACCAAAATTTATGGAGCATCGTCGAAAGATGCAGTCGAAGTAGCAACCAAAATTTTTGGAGCGCCCAAACATAATTTCGGAGCACCCGAGCAACATTCCAGAGCATCGTTGAAAAGATGCGGCCGAAAGGAAGAAACAACAAAATTTTAGAGCATCGCTGAAAAGATGCGGTTGGAAGAAAGAAAGTTGTGACATTTTGGCCTTGGCTTCCCAAAGCATTGTTGGGTGATGCGTCATGATGCAGGATTAGAATTATGAGTGGCACCAGTTTGTTGTGCAGATTCTGGAGCATTACAAAAATGTTTTCTAGAGCATTGCAACAACCGTGCTAACAGATTATGGAGCACCATAGTAGGGTGCGCTAAAATTGTGCTTGGCAAAAGGTGAAGTCCTGCAAAATGGAGACAAAATTTTAGTCAAGTCCAAATGATACAACTACTGAGGAAATCAAAGAAACATTTTGAAATAAATATGATTTTTTTTTTAATTTATTATTATTAGGTTGAAAAAACTATGCTGACCCTGCCAAAGCAAAGTCAATGCAGTGGATTTCTCCTTGCATTTCCACCATTTTTGTAAACTCTTCCTTGTTGACAGGTTTATGGTAGATGCGTAATCAATTCTCGTTAACTAGAAGAGTTCGAGTGTCGCCATCAATCGGTTTTAGCTGGACCGAACCATTATAAAACACTTCCAAAATTTGGTATGGTCCAAGCCAGTGTGCCCTGAGTTTCCCTTGATGATCCTTGTATTTGGAATTGAACAGTAATGCCCAATCCCTGGTATGGAATTTTTTCTCTTTGATATGTTTATCATGCCAGACCTTACATTGTTGTTGGATCAATTCAGTATGATGGACGACATCCAAGCGAAGTTGGTCTAGTTCACTAAGTTGTAAGACTCTCAATTTTGGCTCGTTTAAGATCCATGCCCAATTCCATGGCTATCGTAAGGGTTTGGAGTTTGAATTCAATGGGTAAGAGGGGTTTCTTCCCAAAGACTAACTCATAGGGACTATAGCCAGTGCTTGATTTCCAAGTCATTTTGTAGGTCCAGACAACTTCTAGTAGTTTCCTAGCCTAGTATTTCCTTCCCGAAGAAACCGTTTTCATCAAAATATTTTTTAGCTCCCTATTAGTGACCTTAACTTGATCGTTTACCTGCGGGTGGTACGGTGAGGACTTCTTGTGACTTACTTGGAAGTGATCTGTGAATGCCAAGAACACTTTGGACATAAATTGGGGGCCTTGGTCCATGACAATTGTCCTTGAAGCTCCAAACTTGAGGAAAATTCAATTGTAGAGGAAATCGGCTACCTGTTCCTCCCTGACAATACATAGGGCTTGCACTTCTACCCACTTAGTTAGGTAGTCGGTGCAAACCATAATATACTCTTTTCCTTGCGAAGGAGGGTCTATTAGCTCGATAAAGTCCAATCCCCATTTTTTGAATGGTTCAAGGACTACTTGAGCCTGTAGGGGCATTTTGTTAGAAGTATTGGCCTTCCTACTCTTTGACATTCATCACATCGACAAACATATTTCTTGATGTCCTTGTGCATTGAGGGCCAATAGTATCCTGCTCCCAAAACCTTGTGAGCTGTCCTTTTAGTAGAATAATGCCCTCTTGAAGGGTCATCGTGGAAGGCTCTCAAAATACTATAATTCTCATCCGCCCTAACACACCATGGTAAAACCATATATGGTCCACATCGAAACATGATTCCATTAATCCATTTGAAAGGGACACTTTCTCTAATGAGGCATTTCTTTTATTTTGATGAAAAATGGGGTGGCACTTCTGCGGTAGCCAAATAATTTGCAATGTTGGCGAACCAAGGGGTTTTATCATAAATGGCAAACATATTTTCATCTAGAAACTCGTCTTGTACCGGGGCATAGTTTCCATCATGTTTAATCTGAGATAAGAAATCTGCGACTACATTGGATTTCCCTAGTTTGTCAACAATTGTGACATTGAATTCCTGGAGAAGTAACCACCTAATTATCCTTGCCTTTACCACTGGTTTGTTCATGAGATACTTAATGGCCAAGTGGTTTGTATGCACTGTAACTTTATATCTCGTGACATAATGTCAAAATTTCTTGATGGCATGCACTACAACCAATAATTCTTTCTTTGTTGTGGTGTAATTCTTATTTGTTGGTGTCAAATTCTTGTTGATAAAATATATAGCATATTTCCCTCCATTCTCATCTTCTTGCCCTAGAATTGCTCCAATGGCATCATCAGACGCGTCGGCATAAATGTGAAATGGCAGGCTCCAATTAGGTCCTTGAAGGATAGGGGTAGAGATGAGTTTTTCCTTGATAATTTCAAATGAAGAGTGACACTCAGGCGTCCAAATGAAGTCAGTGTTTTTCTAAAGGAGAGAAAACATCGAGGCTGTAATTTTGCTAAAGTTCTCTATGAATCTTCGGTAGTATCCTGCATGCCCTAAGAAACTCATGGCATCAGTCTGTGTTTTTGGGACCTCAAGTTGTTGTATGACTTCAATTTTCTTAGGATCAACCTTAATCCCTTTGGCTGAAATGTGATGTCCCAACCTATTCCTTTTTCCACCATGATCAAGCATTTTTCGTGGCTTAGGGACAACCGATGATCCTCACACCATTTTAACACCTTATCTAGATTTATGAGGGCTTCATCGAAGGTTGAACCATATACAGTGAAGTCATCCATATAGACTTCCACGCACTCATTTACCAACTCAACAAATATGGCCAGGATGGCCCTTTGAAACATGGCAGGAGCATTACATAACCAAAAGGGAAAAACCCTATATGCAAATGTCCCCCAAGGGCAGGTAAAGGTCATTTTATCCTGGTCTTCAGTTGCTACCTATATTTGGTTGTATCCACTAAATCCATCCAAGAATGAAAAATATTTCCTCCCTGCCAAGTTATCCAACACTTGGTCCACAAATGGTAGGGGAAAATAGTCTTTGTGTGTCGCCTTGTTAAGCTCCCTATAATCTACACACACTCTCCACTTCCCGTTCTTCTTTAGAACTACAACCAAGGGTGACACCCACTTGTTGTTGGAAATTGGGTAGATAAATCCTACTTGCAAGAGTTTCTCAATCTTAGTCTTAACGATGTCCTTGAGGGTAGGATTGAGTCTCTGTTATGGTTGGCGAACAAGTCGAACATCCTCGATATAGATATGATGCGTACACACACTAGGGTGTATTCCCCTCATATCTTTATAATCCTAGGCAAATGCTTTAGACCTACGCACCAAGGTGTCAAACAATCTTTGTTCTTCTGTCTCTGTCAACTAATTATTGATGTTCAAAGTTTTTCCTAGTAACAACATGATGGTTTTGACTCTCAGATGGTTGGATGTGAAGTGTACATAGGCCTTATCAAGGTGTTAAGTGGATAACTGTGGGGTACAGTTTTATGAATCCAGGCAACATCTGCAAAGAAATGGCATGTTTTTGGAACTAGGTTCATCAAAGGGCAAGGTAATCCAATAAAACTAGCACCATCAATTTCTACCTGATCTAAGTTGATTGGGTCTCCTAGGATTTCTTCTACATTTGACATCTCCTCATTTCCTGAATCAATGGCAAGATTTTCCACATTATTTTTTGATTCATCCTCTAATTCTTCACCATGTTGTTTGATGACTACCATGGCCAGCGAAGCCAAATTTTCCTACCCAGTGGGAATTTCTAGTTCATCAACCCATACTTTATTATGTTTGGTAGGCTTGGCAGGAGGATACAAGAACAAATGTTTTCTATTAGATCCATGGGAGATGGCCATTCCTCCCTCTTTGCAGTCAAAATTAGTTGCAATGGTAGCCAACCATGGTCATTCCATAATTATTGGGTAACTGTCCTTGGGTGTCAGGGATTCGATTATCTGGAAATCTACTGGGTATTCCCATCCATTCACTTTAACAAGAATGTTTTCAATTATGCCTTTGAGAATAGCTATGGATTGGTTTGCCATCTGTAAGACTATAGTTGTGGGGCGTAGATCAGTAAGTCTTAATTTTTCCATCACATTAACAGTCATTACGCTAGTGGTTGCTCTAAGGTCCACTAAAGTGTTAGGTATTGCTACCTCACTAACTGTTACTGTTGTAAGCGGACTTCTTGGGTCATCATATTTCAGAGCAGTGACTGTTCCAGCTAACAAATTAGCTAGGTACCCGTTTATATGAACAATGTTGATTCGTTTTGGCTTTCTCCCTGGGGTTTTGATGCGCAACTATTTAATCAACTGGTTTAACTTAGGGATCTCCTTAATCGCCTAAAACAAGGGAACTTCAATTTGCAATCATTTAATTTCTTGTATCAATGCAGTCTTAGTGGTTGAGATCACTTTTAGAACATCTTCCACAGGAATTGGTTTTAGACGCTCCAAAAAAGGTGCTTTGATTTTGTCCTTAGGTGTAGGATACTTTAGAGGTTCAGTTGAAGGTTGTTTGTCTCTCAGTGTTGGATCCTTCAGAAGCTTAGTTGGAGACTGACCCCCCTCCTCCTGAGGCAAGTCAGAAGCTCTAGCTGAAGATGGCAAGTCGAGCTCATATTCTATGGATGTGGGTATTATGGAATTTTTTTCAGCAGACTTTGTGACAGGTTCATCGATGATTTCTTCAATAGTCGGCTGCGAAAGTGTTTGACCAGACCTCAACTGTAGGTTTCCATAGCGTATGACATTAAGCCCAGTGAAATTGTCTTGTTCAACGGAATACAACAGAGTATTTGGGTGAGTGTTCTTTGGGTTAGGAACTGGTTGCATCAGAAGTGGTGGTTAGTTAACTTGCTCAATTTGTGAAGTATTATGGGGTGGTGGTAGGAGAGTCTATTGTTGGGTAGGCATTCTCCTGAGGCTAGTGTAAAATTGATGTTGAGGTTGGTTCCATTGAGGAATGGGATTTTGAGGGTACCACTACGGTTGAGGCTGATTAGGCCACTGAGGGTTACCCCAAGGTTGGTTTGTCCATTCTAGTGGTCCCCAAGGATAGATTCCCCAATTAGAGGGTACTGGAGGTGGTGCTTGAGGCTAGGGTGCTTTCCATTGATTGTTGTTCCAATTAGGTTGGGGTCTCTAGTTAGGATTGGAATTGTGGCCATAGGAAAAATTGCCTCCAATTCTTTGATTAACAACATTCACTTCTTCCTCGACTAGAGTTTTTCTTTTCTTATAATTTTTGATGGCATTCAATAGCTCACACTGGTTGGTGGGGTTATTTTTGTCACACACTTGAAAAACGTCAATCTTATCAACTTTGTTCAAGGGACATTCTCTTAGCAAATGTTTGTTTCAACATCAAGGGCAATAGATGGATAAGGTCTCATAGTTTCGTGTTTTAGCCTGTATGCCATCTAAAGTGGTGTTTAGCTGGATGAGAATGTCAGTCTTGAAGTTGACAAGCTCTTCACGAAGTTTTCTAATGTCACTGGAACCTCTAAAAAGGGCAGAATTCCTAATTCCTCCTTGAGTTTGAGAGAAGTTCTGACATAACTCCGTAATCTCTTCTAGTCTCAATTGGGACACATCTCCTTTTCCCATTAAATCTAAACTCCTCTAAGCTTCATCATCAAGACCTTTGAGGAATAAGGTCTTCAAAATATCAAGACTTATAACTTCTTCACCACACACATTTGGATAAGAAAATAAACCTATCTAGGTAATCCTCTAAACTTTCATCCTCATTTTGCCTTATTTTGAACAGTTCCTCTTTCCTATCACTCACCCTGCAGTAACTTTGGTATTTCTCCAAAAAAATAGACTCCATTTCATCCTAGGAGGTTGTTGATTAAGAAGCTAACCCCATAAACCAATGCATAGCTGAGTCTTTCAGAGTGGAAGGGAAAAGCTTTAGTTTATGATTATTAGTCTTGTAGTCATATGTTTGACACAAGACTTTGAATTCAAATAGAAACTAATTAGGGTCCTTAGTAAACCTTGAAAGGTTGGCAAGAAGGTTGGTGAGATATTTTTCATTGTCGTATCATCATGTGCATCAATCACGATAGGATAAGTGAATGTGCGTGGTGGAGGGTTATCGTTGTTGTTATTATTGGGGTATTTCTATGGTCACCCATGATGTTGGAGAAAATATGTTTTTTGTCCCAAGTTCACTCAGTTGGGCGTGCTTTAGGAGTTTGTAAAGGAATATACTCCTCTTCAACTATAGGTTCTCTTTTTGGAGTATATGGGAAGGTCTCAGGTTGACCTCGTTCGGTCAATTCCTCCATAAGTTCTTCATCTGAGTTGCTTTCCTCCCTACTTGTTGTTGGTACATCAATTGGGGGGGTTTGGTATGAATATTTTGTGGGGGCCTCGTTTCCTGACCATGCAAAAAAGAAGCCAAAGAGCTAATTCTATCCCTAAAAGAGGTATTCAATATATCTCCCACTAACACTAGAAAAAGAAGTCCTCGACAATGGCACTAAAAAGTGACAGGTTGTCATGAGGTCCTAACACTTTAGTGAATAAACACATCAATATATCGACCGGGCAGTGTCCAATGGTTGTATGCAATAGAAGGCATCTCAACTTCTCTCTCTCAAGTTTCCTAAACACTAACTAACTGAATAAAGTTTTACACTAAGGGGCCTCTAATCTTGAAACAATAAATCATCTATCTAGAAAGTGGGAAAATGACTCAAACTAGGAAATAGAAAACTAAGAATATGAAAAGCATTACCACTAAACTAGAAAGCATGGAAACGATTAATCTAAAGAATGCATAAATTGCTGAAGAAGTAAAACATGTAAAGAAATTAGGAAACATTTATCTAATGTGAAAGATAACAAGACAATTGCTAATCATAAAACAATTTAACAGAGTCAACTGAAGAAAGGTGCTCCAGACATTCAAATGTTAAGCTTAGAAACTACAGACTTAGTTGCAACCTGCAGGCTTGACACTGACAACATAACATGTACTCATGAAAGTGAAATGTAATTCAATTGTTATCTACTGAAAGGAAATATAGAATAAGAAATAGAATAATTATCTATCTATCTATAACCCTTGAGTGGCCAACTCTCAGGTGTGTCTACAACTACTTCAGATCACACGCACTGGAAAAATCTAAGTTACTTCATTCCAAAGACTTCATTCACATCACTCAATAATTCAAAGAGTGGTGAGAAAACTCATTTTTATTCATATGGTAGTTTTTACTCAAAAGACAGATTGGTAGCATAACAATAATCTACTTCTCTATTCATCATTTGTAACAGTTACATATTTATATGAAAAATGACTAACAAAATCCTATTTTCCAGTCGATAGAGTCTTTTTTAACAGATTGCCAATAACAAAGGAACTTTAAAGCCCATGATATACAATATTAAAGAGGCTCACATGAGCCATAAAGTTTTTGAAACCAAAAAATAACAAAATTATAAAGACTCGGCCCAAAACGTATGCTCTTGGAATTCTGGCACTCGCTCACTTGTTTTCAAAAGTATGAAGATCTGTGTTCATTTCCCTTTGACTGGAATGGTGATGGGGAGTGGAGTTGACCTGCAAAATGCTTGAAGACTAAACCATTAAATCAACATAAATAAGCTTAATTCGCCTAACTTCAAGAAGTAAAGTTTGTACGCTTATTCATAAAAAGAGAGCAATTATTTTTCCTAAAGGTAATCAATTGACAAGGTAATTTGGGTTGGAGGGTTTAGATTTGCATATTGAGCCCATTATGTTGATGAGGTTATTTTTACCTCATCAACATTAGAAGCGTAAAGCTGTAGAAGAAACAAAGGTCATCACTCTAGTTACAGAGCTACCAAAGTTACCAGTTAGTGAACTGCTAGTTGAAGTGTGTAGATATTTCTAGGTTTGATCAAGTTGCTAACAAGTAGTAAACTGATAGTTGACACATGTGATGACCTCCAAATGAAGATGTAGTTAATGATTTCCTGGAAGTTATGATTGCTCAAGATGGCTTGGAGTATATAGCTAGTTAGATCCCACGATTTTCCCAAGGATAGAGTCAAATAGTCAACTCAACATCACTCTTGAGTTAATATTGTTGATTTCATGCATGTTTATCTCTTCTTCGGGGACATGGTTTGGTGGAGGTGGAACTTTCAATTAGCTTTCAATTAACTGATGTTGGTTATCAATTGACTCTCATATCAATAAGGCTTGCATGTTTGCAAGTCTAATTAGTTTAGTTTAGAATCAATTAATTGAGGTAATTTTTCCAATTAATTGTTAAGTTGCATGCATTTAGACATAGGAATAAATCTTGCATGATGGCAAGAATGAATGTTAATGAGATTTTAGGGTTTCCTACTCCTTTGAGATTATATAAATAAGAGCAACCTTCCTCATTCTATTTTAACTTTTGTTTGTGATAAAAAATTGTTGTGCCACCTTGCCTGCAATATTGCTATTCTGTATTGGTTCACTTTGTGTAAGAATAAGATTATATGGTTATTTGTGGTTGCAAATCCTTGTTCAGTTTATTGTTTAATGTCAAGTTATAAAGTTGGTTTGATCGTCTATTGTGTGTTTGTTTCATCATGCAATTTGTTGTCCCAGATGTTCTAGTGTAATCTTTGATTGAAGTTGAGATAATAAAGTCAGGAGAGCCATGTGTCTTTGATCCAAAATTCTCAAAGTCTTTCACGTTTGTTTTTTCAATAATATTTCTTTCAATTTATACCTTGGATAGAGTGTTTCACCTCCTTGGGAATTTAGAAATGAAGAATATTGTTTAATGTTGTTTCTAATAATCTTCTTTTCAACATACACCTCAGATAGAGTGTTCCACCTCCTTGGGAATTCTAAGATCTAGCTTGTCATTTCATGTTGTTTCCAATAACCTTTATTTCAACCTGCACCTTAGATAGAGTGTTCCACCTCCTTGGGAATCCTGAGATAGAGTTTATTGTCAACCATTCACTTTGATCCTAGGTCCTCTCGCTCTGATTTTACTTGAGGAAACATGATAGTTATAGCTTTAGCCTAGTTGTAGTTAAGATCTACAAAACTAGAGAAAACCTTAGCTGCAATGTATTTGGTTTTATAACCTTGTGCCTCTATCAGTTGAGTAAAAAATATAAGAATTTAGATTACTTTAATTTTTATGCAAAACAACAAAAGAGGGAGCTTCCCCTCCTAATTTGAAAATTAGTTAATACTGTGCATAACTATCAGTTTCCAATACGCACTCCAGAGGTGCGAATTGAAATGCCAACAATGTTCATGTACTTTCCTCCTCTACTATACTTAAAATTTCTTTTCCTAATTGCTAGCCTCTTTAATTTTTACTAAATTTATAAATTATGGGCTTCCATGAAAACCTTGAAAAACACCAACTTGAATTGAAACACTAAGTGCCACACTTAGAGATAATAATTTTCCAACAAAGGATAAATGACACTAGTTTGCACTCTTGTATCTTAGAATTGAAAGTCACAACTTAAATCTATTAGTTTTATGATCATATGTAAAGCACATAAATTTAATTAAAAAATCAGACACAAAGACACAACATATACCCTAGGAAACCCTCCACTTGAGGGAGAAAAAACCCAGCAACAATAATCTCTTTTATATATATAAGCAATGGCAACAAAACTCTTTACAATGAGGCCTAACACAAGGCCAATATTCAACACCAGCAATGGCTGCAATAACAGATAACACTCTGCCCTTCCTTGCACACAAATTTGCACTTGAATGGATTCACAATCTGCCTTAGAAGAAATTCGCACTTGATAGAAGGAGTTTCTCTTGATAGAATTCACACTTGAGAAGAAGGAATAATCAAACTTGCTTGATGTCCATTGGAGTGTAAATGAATTCCTATATATACACATCAATAGAGAGGTCACACCTCTTCAAGAGCTAGGTCGACCAACATAGGAAAATAAGATTACAAATAATAATTGTGAATTACAATGAAGGTCGGCCAAGATGGAATACAAGGAAGGTCGACCAAGATGGAAAATTACATTGTTGCCTAAGTGAAGCACCTCTTCACTTAATTATCACAAATAAATAAATAAAATGTGTTCACATGAGGCTGGAAGAATGAGCCCGAAGCTGATATAACATCAACAAAATCTTGGGGATGCTTATTACACATCATAAGAAAGGTAGTAAAAGGACTTGCCCCTAGGGGTGGATCTCACAAGAAGAACACAAACATAATTCAAAACCTCTACTTTATGGGTAGAAAATAACATAACTGGAAACTTGCAAACAATAATAAAATAAATATTTACTCAAGGGAGACTTTTCACTTAACAGAGTGCCTAAAAATAACTATTGAATATCAAGGGGCAACCCCTATTGCCTCTCTTGACAAAAAAATTGTGTTTGTTTTTGATAATTAAAGCAACAAAACAAGGGTTCTGATCCATATATAGAGAGCCCAAAGGCTGAAAATAAAGTCCATAGACAATAGACAACACAACAACAATGCTTTAACAAAATATTATAGTCATAAATTGCGAATAGTAAGGAGACACCATTTAGACCAAAAAAACATAGGCCTAGCGAAAAAGTTGGCCCCAGTCTTCAGTGAGGAACTTGAAAAGTTCCTTGTGTCTGTTATCCTTATCACCAGCCTTCTTTAGTTCCTTATCTTGCAACAAACATGGGGCAGTGGCTGATCTGTGCATAACCTTGGAGCTAAATTTGGATAGGTCAACCATCTTATTCTCAATTTCCAACACCTTCCCTTTGAGCTTTGCAAGCCCCTTTGTTGTAGCAGCACACTATGGGAAAATGTGTTTGTTAGTAAAGGCAACTAAGAAAATAATTTCTCCACTAAGAATATAAAAATGGAAATGACAATCCATGCTTGAAAGGTGACCATATGTCATTAAACACATCCTTAGGGCTAATTTCTTGTTTTCTTGAAAACACAACTTCCCAAACATAATTATAATCATAAAGTAAATATACAACACATATTAAATTTTGCTTATCAATTGAAAACACACATGCTAGATCATATATAAGAAAATTGGAAAATAACTAGGCTAAAATTATTGGTGATTTCTTTGATTCATTTAGCCATACAATCCTCTTGTGATGTAATTGAGCCCAATTGCTTGAAAATATTATATAATTGGTTCTCGAGGTCTTTATTACCTTACAAGGATGCATGCATGATATTTGTTAGATTTGCTACTTGAAAGAGAAGGTGAGAAAAGATATTTTCCAAAGGCACTATAAGAGAAATATTATTGTTATTAAATATTGCACAATATTTGTGTTTCCAAATTAACACAAGGGTAGTCTATTAGCATGATTCAAAGATGTCATGGCAAGAGGTCTCAATAAAGTTGATTTCGTACCAAGTTTCATAGTGAAGGAGATAATAATGGACTGGAGGACAACTTGTTATAGTCTTTGGGAATGTGCACAGAACCAAAACAAATGCTTGCAAAACTCTTTTCTCTTGTAGAATGGATAATAATTCGAGCCCATTTGAAGGAAATTAAGGCAATCACTAGTAAGAAACCAATAAGTGGAGAAGTTTCTAGGATAGAAATTAAGCTTGGGAAAAGACTTTGACTTCCGAAGCACATTCCCTAGCTTATGAAATTTGGTGGAGGAGAAAGATTATTTCTATCTAGAACTTAGTCTCTCGTCAATATTGAAATTTGAAAGGAGTTTCAAACACATAGCGAGGATAGAAAGTGGGTTATGTTGAAACCATTATGCTATTGCCATTCAAAGAAATAATAATGGTCTAAGCATTATATCATAAGCTTTGCCAAAGTCCAGTTTCATTAAAAGAGCATTTTGTGAGGATTGTTTAGCTAGTTTAGTTGCCCTCGAGCTAGCACTAGGTTATCTAGAATAAGTCTCCCACCTAAACAACTAATTTACTTTGGTCAAACTATCTCTTGGGTAATAAATTTAATTCGCTTTGCTATGGCTTTGGCTACACTTTTATGTGTAGTCTCAAGAAGTGTAATAGGTTGCCATCCAAAGACCACATTAGTATTTTTACCTTTGTGTATAAGTCTAATTAGCCCCTAGTTAATTTTGGGTCCTAGGGAACTTTTTGTATAAGTTTCCAAGTACATCACAAAGAAGTCATTCTATTGTAGGGTACAAGGTCTTAAATTTTTTTAGCTAGGAGCTCATCTATTTCAGGGCTTTTCTCATTAGGCATGGTTTGTAAAACAACAACAAACTCTTTGATTGGTAGTCTATAAAGGAACTATTGTCGTGTCTCCTTATCAATTTTGGTTGGAATGCATTTATCCACAACCTCTTCCATTAACTCCCAAGGAGAATCACTCTTTGAATTACCCACAAATAGCTTCTAATAACGAGAGCAAAAGAAATCTTGAATACTTCAATGTTTGAGCATAATTGATTGTTCATATTTTTGATTGATCTTATGTTTTCCTTTTTATGCTTCTATCTAAGGAATCGAAAAAAAATAGAAATTTGTCCCCATTTTCATCCAATTAATATTGGATTTGATTTGAGCACCTTCACCTGTATACTCATCTAATTTTCTTAGAGTGTGTTCTACAATTGCCACCAACTTTTGAATGTTACTACTGATCAAGGAGGCAACTAAAAGTTTTCAATATTTTTAAGTTGAACTTGAAGAGTGTGTTCAACCCTCTTTCTTTTCCACATAAGACTATAGTTGGATATGAATGAAGAAAATAATACATGTAATAGTTTGTTACAATAAAACTATCCAACTTTCATTAGGGCTTGGACAAGATCATTCATTCCAGATAGTGATGAGGGTTTCAAAATAATTATGATAAAGAAATTGAGATGTGTTAAGCTTGAATAGAAGAGAACATGGCTTGGGTTGTTGCCAAGAAAGGAAACAAGTGGTAAGGAGAGGGAAGATGATCGAAAATGATGACAACTATATCTACTTAAAGAAGCAAAGCATCCTTAGAAGGAAGTAGGGGAATTGAGGAGGGCAAATAGAAATGATCTAAATGATTAAACTTGCAAAGAGGGCTTTGATGATAATTGAACTAAGAGAATCAGTGAGTTGGGTGGGAATCTTTTCGACCAAAAAAAGGTCAAACACACCTAAAAAGCTACTACCAATGACTAAATGAATATTGAGAATCATGTTAATGTCAGTTTAATTTTTTTTGTATTAATTTATTAAATCTAGAATTTAAATTTAAAAACATAAAAAAATACTAATTTCATACATTAAAAATATCCACAAAATAACACAAAACAAAAATAAAAAATATTTTTTTCACCTATCTTACCATACATATTTCACAATATAATGAAATTTATTATCACAGATTCCAAATAATTATTATAAATTTCAATGTACTCCTTATCATAACCACTAATCAGTTAAAAAATATATTTTGTCTGAACATAATCTTTATCATGAGCCACATATAATAATCATATAATCATTTTCACTTAATTGAAGCCCCTTCTAACTTTCTTTGCACTTCACTCAAAAATAATGTAAGAAAAAAACAACCCCACTACGTTATGTCCCCTCCGAACGTATTCAAAAATCAGGTTAAGGAATAAACGGTATCTTCCCTCTAAAAATCCAAAAATAAAAAAACAAAATTCAAAGCGTGTGAGCACAAAAATCTACAATAAAATATCTACCAACCAGATTTAATAACAGTATAGGAATCCGTCTACGTATAAACATCCACCAACCGAAGGCCAGGATTACGTTGTAATTTTTTGAGATCCGTTGCATATTTTAATACATAATTTTTGATGCATTAATTCCAGAAATTAAGATGAGCAGGTAGAAAGATGTACATCATGGCTTTTTCTTCACCCCTTTCTGCCATTCTTCACTCTGCAGATCTGTACGCGGCGTCCTTCTTCTCTAACGGTACGTAATGTTTTTTAGTGTTTTGTTTTCATGCAAAATTTAAGCTGTTAATGAGCTGTTCAATGCGAAATTTGAGCATTCATCGGCAAAGATATGAGGTTAAATTTGAATAGAACTGGGATTCGGTTGACAAATCTTGTTTTAGGATGTTTAGAATTGGGAGATGTTCTATTTTCGACATTTCGCGAGGTTTTGCACTGCAGGATTTGCAGGCCGGCAAAATTGTAGGTGAAGGGTGTAGTTTCGGCAATGGCTGTTGTTTTTTATCTTTCGGTTTGAGGGGTTTTGTCCCTGTTCAAATCTTTTATCTTTTTTCCCATTCTAGATGTAGGGGTTTGAGATTTTGGGCTTATTTGATTGTGCGTACATTGCTTTGGCAGAGGGCCTGCGCTTAAATCTCTGCATACGCTGGCTTGCTAACCATGGAATCAAATCGCCGTTGCCCTAAGTAAGGAAACGTTGTCGTTTTTTCTATTGTTTATTTGGTTTTATTTATTTTTCTTTTCTAATTGCATTCAGTTAATTATTTGCATTTTATACCTTCACGAATGTTTCTTATTTTTCAATTTTTGATGACTTTTCAAAGTCTGTTTATTTGTGTGGGTCTTCTGAAATTAACCGCTTAGCAGTTAAATTGTCTGATGCTTCTAATCTCTCCATGGGATGCCGAACATTAATAAAGATTAGCCAGTTTGCTAAATGTCTATATTTCGTTTTTTGTTTACATTTAACGTTGAGGTATGCCACTTCATTGCATTTCTCTTGTTCTTAAATGGTATTTAAACTTTATTGTCTCGTATGAAAACCCCCATACATTCATACCTCGAGCTCACCCTTCAACTAAAAGGCGAGGGGATAGATATTTGCAACCTCTCCGTGGCATGATAAGAGAAGTTCTTGCTGGTAAACCCCCTATCTTGGCCGGGAAGGTGGAATTCCTGGGTAGGTGTCGAACCTGGGCTGCCAGTAGTAAACTCCCATCAATTTATTGGCGGATCACAGACCAGACGGCATTGCGTGTTGCGCACCTTATTGCTTTGAATTTGAGTTTATGCGTTAGAAAAGTGATCCTTGCTTTATTATTTACTAGGTCAACAGAGCCTTGGTTTTGTCAAAATCTACATCAAATACTCTTCGTATCTCTCTATATTTAAATTCGCTTGTTTCGTTTTGGTATCTCTCCATTTCTAGCCCGTGGACTATACAGCCATTGTGTGTCTACGTTTTTTGCCTTTCTGCTTGTCATTTGGTACCATTTATTGGTATCTCGTCACCAAAATTCTGTATCTCTGAATTAATTTTTTTTGATAAGTTGTGGGTGAGATTGTGTGCCGCCTTAAAACATCTGGGATTTTTGGGCCAACGCCAAATTTATCGGGAAGCTAGTATTTTTTCTTGGTGAATGTTGGGTGAGATTGTGTTCTGCCTTTAACAAAGCCAGGTATATTGATCCGTATTCTTGAGAAATGTAAACACGAATCACACTCTATATTCTGTAACTCTTACAGCATAATGTAACTACATGTGTGCTCTTTCCTTATTGTGGTGGGGAGGATGTGAAACTAGGTCACATGTTTATAAGCGATGCGTAACCCATTACTTGTATTCCACGATCCCTTGGACTCTCTTGAAATCATTTCTTAATCACAGTGTGTGGTAATTTTGGACCACATTCTTAAGGTTTCTGAACACATATCCTATTTGAATTTGTCAAATCATTGTTACAACTTACACCTTTATCCACATCACATGCCAGAGCTTAAGGTCGCCTTATGGTGGCATGAAGATTTGAACCTGGGTCATCTTCTTACAATTTTGCTTCATTATCATCATACCCCAACCCTTTTTGGATTTTTGAGGTTATTTTTTAAAGAATACAACAAAATATTTGATGTACAAAATGATTACGAAAAATAAAGTAGTGTAGCTTTTGTATTCAGAATGTTATAATTGTAACATGCTACAGTATGAGAACATGAGTGCAATTTCTTATTCAATCATCACATTTTACTTCCTAAAAAGCTGGAATCACATTTTAATTATTAAGGTGCGTCATGCACTGATATCCTCACTCTCGAAGATCTGAAATTTAATAATTTTAACAAATTCTCTTCTCTCATCATCTCATGATATTGTCATTGGAAATATTGTATTGTTGGCATATGCAAATACCAACTAGCTAAAATTTGAGTCTTCATGTGGCTTATCTGGCATTTTGTAAATATTTTTGCATATGATAAACTTTGTTTTTCGCTTCATATGCCTTAGACATGTATCAAACTTCTTGGTTCTGCTACATTCAGGGTTGTTTGGATAGGGAACCTTATTATCATTGACATTTTAGAGACTAACATTCCGTGCTACATATGCAGCTGGTTTGAGTATGCATTTGCCTCAAGTTATTTTATAAAGTGATATATATCTGAAAACTGGCAAGAACAAAGAATTGTTTGGCATGCTAAGAAACTGAAGTTGTTGGCAATGTTTGTGATGTTGTGATGCACTATTTTGTTTTTGAAATGATGTTTTGGAGGTTGGAAATGGTTTTTTGAATTTTGGAAATCCCATTAGAACTGCATGAAGAGGTTCGAAAGCCTGTGGTCTAGTTTCATCCAAACAAGGGTGTTTCTTGACTCTTGAGGTATGAGATTATCTTTTCCAATGTCCATTTTGTTTTACTTCGTTTAAGGCTAAAGTTAACTTAAATTACTAGTTCATCCCAAGCTAGGATTTACCAATCCTGTGCCACTATATATAAACCTAATGTAAAGTTTGGACAGACTTCATTTTGACTTACCAATAAAAGAGAGATTTAGGAGAGGATAGTAGATAAACACAAGGGGCAAATGGTTTTTAAGAGGTTGAAAACGACTTTTAAATTTTAGAAATCTCATTGGACTGTATGAGACTGTCTTTCTTATTGTCTGCTACCATTTTAATTTTCTCTAGATGGAAATTAACCTGAATTGCTTGCTCATGCTAACCTAGGACTCTAAGCCGTAAATTACTAGCCAAAGCCGTAAATTACTAGTCCACCCTCAACTTTATATGTCATAGTTTTCTCTAGACAGAAATTACTGAATTGGAATCCCACTCGAACCTAGTACTCTAAGCTCTATATTAGTAGCCTACCCAAAACTTTATATGTCTGAATATGTATGCACATCATTCGACTCACCAATAAAAGAGAGCTTTAGCGTAGAGTAGAAGAAGATAGACACAATAGATGAATGCAATAGTATATTTTAAATTCAAAAATCCATCAAGTCACAAATTCTGGAGAGATGTTTGAGGTTTCTCAACATGAGTTGAATGATAAGATCTTTGCATCAAGCTTGGTATTCTAACATGCATGTTGCAATCAAAGTGGCGGAGTTCAAACTGATTATCCTTCAAGTGGGCACAAAAACTCCACGGATGAAGTTTGTAGCTTTTGTGAAAGACTGTTAAAAACATAATGGGTGACCAACAAATAGGTGGAATTTTGTAACATGGTGTTTTAAGGAAGCTGTACAAGAGTAATGAGTAATTGGTTACTTGAAAAAGTGTAAGAGTCTTGTATCATGGTTTTGACTGAAAGAGAGGAATGTACATGATCGTTTTATGATCTTGCCTTCTTTTGCAAAAAAAGAGGGCAGAGATTTCTCAAAGTAGGAGGGAAGATAATCATGTACCCACTTATGTCACTAGTTGTATATGGGGTCAATTTGTTGTTGGGCATGTTTATTTTATCAAAGAGTGATAAGGAGAAGATTTCCTTGTTATTATTTTGTGTAAACTGAATTCCTTTGAATGTAGCATGCCTACATTTTGTAATACTATGATCAAATCCATCATTTTATCAAAGAGTTATAAGGAGAAGATTTCCTTGTTATTACTGCCTATTTTATTTATGGCTGTACTTTTCTGGAGTCTTCACAACATTTCTTTTTAATATGGTTAGTTTTCTAGGGGAGAGGGGCCAATAGTCGTGCATGGTCCAATAGTCGTGCAGTCAATTTGTGATTATAATATCTAGTAGTTGTTTATATAATGCCCAATAGTTGTGATTTGACTACCAATAATTAAACAAAATGTATTCCTTTGATCTAAAAAGCAACCAATCATGTGATACCACATCAGCACTCAACCACCCATGATGTAATGCACGAGTATTGGTCTCACTATTTTTTGGGGCCTTTTTGGACACCTTGACAAAAAAATGCTGATGTGGCATCATATTTGATGATGTGTGGCCTTGAAACCTTAGTTATAAGTAGGGGATTTGCCAAATAAGCTACTGTAAAAAATTGGGAGTGATTTGAAATTTCCATTTAGGATAATTAGAAGTGCAAAGTTAGGGTGCACGACTACTGGGTCCTCTCCCCTATATTCAGTAGGCTTTTGCCAAGGTGTTATTCAATATCTGGTTCTTGCTATCACATTCTATTCTTGATTGCTCGCTCATATTTTAACATTCTAGGTAGATGACCTTAAATTAAGAGGAGTTTCAAGTGGAAAACTTCTTAGTATCTTACGAAATAAGGGGCATACTGCTCTCTGACCCTTGTGCTGAATTTTTTTTTATCTTCAATGGTTGAGTGGTGATCAACCAAACAATCACAATCTGTTTTAAACTTTGAGATCAGTCGGGCCTTTTACCTTGTGACTAGATTTAGGATTGTGAGCTGGCATCTTTGATTTTTCTTGTAAAATTTGAGGCTTCAAATTTTTAGCACAAGAATTTCAACTGAAAAACTCATTGTTATCTCAAGAAATAATTGTCAGACTTCTCTTTGATCTCTATGCTGAAATGTCTTTATCTTCGGTGGTTGAATTAGGATCAACCAAAGAATTTCAAATTGGTTTAACTTCTAGATCAGAAAGGCTTCTTACTTCATTGACTGGAGATGGGATTGGCAGCACCATTAGCAATTATTGTGAGCAACATTATTGATTTTCATTTTTCTTCTAATATCTGGTTATTTTCTAAAGAAGAAATAGAGGAATTGATTGTTTAGGTTTGCATTGGGAACAAGCTCAACCAAAGGAGGAAAGCCTTGTTACAATCTATTGGAGGGAACTTCTATTACTTTAAAAAAGATTTACAAGGATGCCTAGCTTATTTTTAAATAACAATAGGCATCAAAACCTTATATCCAGACAGCTTAAAGAAGCAGCAACTGTGAATTTCTTTTGTTAACTTCTTCCTAGAAAAGGAGAGGTGATTGATTGGTTTGGTTGTCACTGGGGGCACATTCAACAAAAAGGGAAAGTCCTTATCAGAAACCATTGGGTCTGGTTTTTCTTAAATACAGAAGTAACAAACATGCCTAACACGTGATTTTTCTTGTAAAGGCTGACCATCTTCTAAAAAACTGTTAAAAAAGAAAGAAATTTAAATGGGGCAGTCCTAGGAGAATGAATCCTCTTTACTACTAGATACCATTACATGGACAACCAAAGGGTCAGAAGGAAATATAGGATTGGTTGTTTAGGTTTGGGCAACATGATCAATCAAAAGGGGGAGTTCATCAGATATTATTATAAGAGCTGTCCAGATTATTTACAACAATAATGTGTTGCAACTGCCAAATCAATCTTAAAGGAGCTGCTCTTTAATTCAATCTTAAAGGAGCTGCTCTTTAATTCAATAGCTACCTTTAGTAGTAATGTGTACTTTATCGAAAATGTAATCATATTTCTGACACTAGTTGTATGTAAATTCTGATGGAGTTCTACCTTCCTCGCCTCTCATCTTTCTTGCAAAAGTAGGCAAAACTTTATACAATGTAGGTTTTAATTTTTAAACCTTTGATTACATTTATTTTCAAAGGATCATGGAGTTGATTTGAGTGATAATTTTCATGACACTAGAACCAATTTCTGAAGATAGTGAAAGTCATTCAATAATTTTTGAAGGAATTTACAAAATGTCATTACCCAAGTGCTTGAAATATTGAATTAGTAGTAATTGGTTAGTCAATTTTAAGGATCTTGTACAAAACAAGGTGACTTGTATAATATTCATATCAGCTTTTGGATTGTCAAGTCTTCTGTTGTATTTACATTTATTCATTGAGCAGGTTATCTTTAACTACTTAAGTTGTATTTACATTTATTCATTGAGCAGGTTATCTTTATCTTCTTAATTTTTTGCTGCAACTATTCGTTAATCATTTGATGCAATTTTTTCATGCATTATTTTCATTTATTGATGTTGAAAGCGGGGGAGGCTCTAGACGGTATTAAGGTACTTGGAGAGTGAGGGGGCTATTAGAAAGATGAAAGGTTTGTATTTGAAATGAGCAATTAAATGATAAAAAATATTTATAGTGAATGGATGGATGGAAGGTCATTTGTCCGTAGGACACCCTAAAAAGATGCAGACATGCATTTTTTCTGTTTAATATTGGTATATAACATTTTCTCCCCCAATTGGCTACTGTGAACAATCGTTGAAAATTTTACATTCTAACTTTTCAAAATAGAACTGCAATCATATGAAACATAATATATACTTTTGACTGCAGTGGAATTCATTGTAGACACACATGGACATGTACACATGCTCACACACACATACACACACAAATGCACGTGTACACACAACACATGTATGTATGTATATATTCCTAATGGTTGGACCTAGAGGATGTGGCCCAAGGATACTGTATGTGAGGGTGGTAAAGTGAAGAGGATTCCAGAAATAATAGATAATATCAACTAATAGAAGCAATAGAAATTATGAGTTTAGCGTCTTTGTAGAAAGATGATGTACATAGTTGATGTAACATACGGTTCATAGTTGCAACATAGGTAAAAGTTTTAGGGTAAATTATGGTTGCAGGTGTCATGTGCCCATGCGATTTCTTTTTGAGAACAGGGGAACTTTACACTTAACTTACGTATGTTGGTTAACGTTTTCAACCTTCTGATGAAGCATGTGGTAAAACAAGCCTTGCCAATCATCATTTTTACCTTGTTTAATAATAATTTATAAGCAAAGAATAGTTATTAATTTATTATGAATCACCCAAATAATATTTAACCACCACCCTCAGCTTTGAGTTAGGCCTATAATTTATGCTATGCAACTCTCTTTACAAAATTTGAAACAAAGCAAATTTTAATAGAGATCTTTTTTTGCATGAAAATTAATTTTATGCATTTAAAGAGAGAATACCTGAAGCAAGATGGATGATACAGAGAAACAGGCTATCTGACACAGAGGACATCTTGATCGCATACCAACAATAAAATGTGAATTAGAACTCTATTAGATACAAGGTTAAAATGGGTCTTCGATTTTGTTATCTTATGTTGTATGTACAAAACAAAGGTTGTAACTTTTGCGTAGGTTGTTTTATTCATCGATTTTTGAAAACTGTTCCCAATTTAGGATTTTCTATATCTCTATTAATCATCTACAATCTTTTCTTAAGTTAGCCTGTCGTTGTTCTCTATTAATCATCTACAATCTTTTCTTAAGTTAGGCTGTCGTTGATTTTTGGTTGACATTTATGTTTTGAAGTTGACCTAAATGCACAGTTTCACTATCAGGTCATGTTACAACTCAAATGTCATCATTCTGTGTCATACTTTTGGTAAGGTAAATAGTACCTGATAAATGCAGGTAGGTGAACTGATTTATTTGATGCTTTTAATCTACTCATGGAATGACAGTATGCTGGTTTATGTGCCTTGCAGGTATGAACAGTTTTGGCATGGTAGCTTGCCTGCTGGGATATTTGGCTGTATGAGATTTTGACTGTACTTTGATGGACTCTTTGTTAAAAGTCACCATTCTTATTGTTGGCTTAGACAGGGTTCTAAAAACCTTGGAGATTTCTGTCTTGAGCTTGTAAGTACGACTGTATTTTCTGTCTGAGAGTGGTAATGGCATCAGGCAATATCCATTGTACAGACATGCACGAAGTGCCAGAAGTTATTGATGCAACCCCTCCAAACCCTGTAGAGCATGATGTAGGTGAAGTGAAAAGCTCCATCCGCCTTACAGTCAAATCTAATATCACTGCTGCGAGTAGTGTCCATGAACTACTGGAGTGTCCAGTATGCACTAATTCAATGTATCCTCCCATTCTTCAGGTTCGACAAACTCTAAACCTTGATGAATTTGTGATTCTTTTCTATTTGTGTGTTGATTAGGAAATTTTTTTCTTTACAATTTTTTTTCTTTTTGTATTGAATAATGCTCGAATGCCCGAGGAAATTATGATGCATCATGTCTCATTCAAAATTATAAGCACAGTACAGATTTTGTTGTCACAAGCTCTGGCTTGCTCTAGTTCATAATTAGAACTAAACAACTTAGAGTCCAAAATGTTTGACCTGAGCTTAAAACAACTCTATAAACTGCAGTCTGCAGTAGTATTAGTTACTATGTTTTAATATGCCTGGCACCCTCTGGAAGCGTTTTCTCTACTGGACCACATATTTAAAAAAATTGAATTGTAGTTTTGATGGTCTGAAATCGACAAAATTGGTGTGGTAGCCAATACTGTAGGGTCAGACCTCATATTCAGAGGATGTTGCATGCTCATGGGCATTTGAGCCTAGATCTCCTTCTGGGTACAAGATTTGGCTTCTGTGCTTGTCATGGACAAAACAGGGCAGGAATGGAATCTTATTTGGCATATTAAATAGAGTTCCCTTCACAAGCAGTCTGATAAAGGAATAATTAAGAATAATATGTGAATGTTCTATGCATAATGTGGGATAGCTTTTATTGATATCTGGATATTAGCTCCTCAATAGAGTGCCAACCTGCCAATAATAACTTTGTTGGTTATAATTTTACAGATGAAACAAAAGGCATGTCTATTTGAGTAGCCAAATCCTTTGATATCTAGTCACTTGACAAAAGTTTTAAACAGAACTGTCATTTATGTAAGGGACTGCTGAGTGAATGTAGCTGTGCAGTTAATTTTTCTTTCATTTGCTCTAATTACATGCCTACAGGAACCAGCCTCATGAGTTTTTTGTTCCAACTTTGTCATTTGAAGCTTTTATACCTAGTATCATTTTTCAAATGATTTTGACAAATGCACTGTACAAAACCAGAGACAGGATTTGGTCACTGCCAGTTATTTGATTTATAATATAGTGCCAACCTGCTAAATGATAACTTTGGTGACTTACAGATGGCTGAAAACTTTCAGTTTACAGATTGCCACAAAGGCATAGATTTCTTTAGGCAGCCAAATCCATTTGTTTAGTCACCGAACAAAAAGTTATAAAGAAAACATTGACATTCCTATATGTATGGAATGAGTCAACAAACTAGACATTTCTTTCTTTTGCTCTCAGTACATCCATAGGAGAATCAAATGTGTTGATGCCATATGGGTGGGTGTGGTTGTAGAGTTCTATGAGATAGACACTTTGGTTGTGAATTCAGCTTGTGGGAACCTGCTCTATTTGTTTGGGAAAGTATGCTCAGTCAGTAAATATTCCTATGAATTTTTGTTCCACCTTTGTCGCATGTATTATCACTCTCTTATCTGTGGTATTCTTCTGACGAGTTTGCACATCTGCATTTACCCCCATACTTCATCAAAATAGCTAGTGTTCTTAATTTTTTTTTTAATTATTCCGAGTTTAGATTTGTTTGTCAATTTTTTTATGTATTTTGACTGGCACCTGACATCTGGATCTTTTCATTTATCCGTATCACTGAATTGAGTGCTAACTGCATCCTGCCTTATTCATGACACTTAATAGTTGAACAGCAGATTTTGCAACCTTCCAACATATCATAAAAATAAACCCACAGTTTCGGCCAGAAGCTTTCTTACCCCTTTTCACGGACTGTGGAAATATTGTGTTGATTAATCATTAATATGACTTACGCATTTACTGCTCCGAAATCCAATTACTACACCTTTAGCCTTACACTTTTGGAACTGGCAGTGCCTGTTCCACGGTGTTTGCTTTGCCAGTACATTGATACTGTGCAAAGTTAAAAAATATGGCTAACCTATTATCCCATTCATGAATAATAACAATTGAAAAGACTTTAATCAAACTTTTTACTGCTCTCCTCTTGTTGCACTAGGTGCCATATTGGCGCTAAGATAAGGTTCCAGTATTTGTTTTCTTATCGGCACTAAGATAAGGTTCTGGTATTTGTTTTCATTATTGACACTAAGATAAGGTTCCAGAAAACCATGGAAAATGATTCTTGTTTTCACTTCCAACCTTGGATTGCACATGCTCTTATGGATGATTGCATGCATGCATCCGGTAGATTGATTAAAGTAACAATATTGCTAGCCAAATTATGCGCAACAGTAATGTCTATGCATAGGATGTTCAAAATATTTTTATGATGTGTTACTGATGTAGGAAGACCATTCCTAGACTCTGCTCCATGTGGATAAAATAATTGTAATACAGCAATAATGCCACATTATCAAGTTGATAGATAGACTGTGCTAGTCTAATATTATTCACAGTTGGCAGATGCTCCACATTTTTTGCCTCTCCTGTTCCCTGCCCAGATACAGATATGATACAGCCCATATATCACATTCAAACATTTCTGAAAACGGGACCTAGCTGGGCTGTATCATGTGTGCATAGATGCCCTAGCAAGCTGCCCCAAATACACGTCCTTTTGTCAGATACAGACACCATACATCCCATATACCACATTCAGATGTATCTGAACAAGGGCTCATATCTGGGCTGTGTCGGATATGCATGGATGCACTACCAAGTCCCTCCCAACCTGTATCCTTTTAAGGTTTTGAATTGTTTTTCAAAAACTGATAAAAAATAGAACAAAAAAAAAAGATGTTCTAAGCACATATATATGTATATTGCTGGTTTTATATTTTTAAATTTATAATGATTCATTTTCTTTGTATTTTTTTTTTTTGTGATTTACACTTATATATTATTGTTTACATATGTTATCTAATAATTTTATGCCCTATATTTTTTTTTATATGCTTTCTATATTTCTAAGACCTAGGTAGTTTTTAAGGTCACTGCCAATCAAGACATCAATTTGGTGTAAATGGATTGTTTTTCCTTATAGCATTTAATGTTTTAAGGAGGGATAAATACTTCACACACGGGTTTGAATACAGAAGCCTTCACCAAAGGATCCACTCGGGATGTGTGCACATATTTGCATCATGTTCTATGCCTTTTGATGTGTGTGTTTAAAAGACTTGAAAGGACTGTATTGTGCCTTATCCTATCAGGTCTAGAAGATATGCTGTATATATACCCAGTACCAGATCTGTTTTTGTGCAACAGAGATTATTGGGTACTTGGGGGAGCTTCAGTGTTGTGCTATTGAATTTCTTTCCACTGGATCTTCATTAATTTACCTGTTTTATTTTTCTGGAGAACTAGAAACTTTGAGATTTTGTCTTTAATTTGATGCTCTGGCCATACTATTTAATCTCTGCTGCCCTTTCATTCATTGACTTAGTTATTTTGAAAATCATGAATTGATTGTGGACATGAATTTGCACTGTGGTTATGGTTGCAGTGTCCGAATGGTCATACACTATGTTCTCAATGTAAATCCAGAGTTCACAACCGTTGCCCTACATGCAGGCATGATCTTGGTAATATCAGATGCTTGGCCTTGGAAAAGGTAGCAGCTTCCCTTGAACTTCCTTGCAAGTACCAGAGGCATGGTTGCCAGGAAATATTTCCTTACTACAGTAAAGAAAATCACGAGGGCCGTTGTATTTTCAGGCCATACAATTGCCCATATGCTGGTTCTGAGTGTACTGTAACTGGCGACATTCCTTTTCTTGTGGCTCATTTAAGAGATGATCATAAAGTGGATATGCATTGCGGTTGCACTTTCAACCATCGATATGTAAAGTCAAATCCCCACGAAGTTGAAAATGCTACGTGGATGTTAACTGTGAGTCTTAATCTGAATGCATTTGATGTTTATGTACTGAAAATGTTTTATTTTCTTTTTCTTATCTCTTTCTCATACTTCCTATCTGCAGGTATTCAATTGTTTTGGGCAGTTCTTTTGCTTACATTTTGAAGCATTTCAGTTGGGAATGGCACCTGTATACATAGCTTTCTTGCGATTTATGGGAGATGATAATGATGCAAAGTGTTTTAGCTACAGCCTTGAGGTTGGAGCAAATGGTCGAAAATTACTTTGGCAAGGAGTGCCACGAAGCATTAGAGATAGCCACAGGAAGGTGCGTGATAGTCATGATGGACTGATCATCCAAAGAAACATGGCACTGTTTTTTTCTGGTGGTGAAAGGAAAGAATTGAAACTGAGAGTAACTGGGCGTATTTGGAAGGAGCAATAATTAGCTTGACATTTAATGGCTACTGAACGTACTGTGATTTGCTGCTGCTTAAATCTCTTCAATTTCATTTGAAGGGTAAAGATCCGATATGTAAGTCGTCCATACCTTAAATACCTTCCCAGAAGCTTCAGAATTATTATTTCTCAATTAGAACTCCGTAGTGCATCCTCTGAAATGATTTACAGAAAACCATAGCTGATGAGTACATCATCTGCAAAGAATACACCCTTGATATCTTGGCATTCCTTAGAAATGAAGTATTTGCTAAATGTGGAGCTTCGTTGTACGTCTATCTGCTGTTCATCTTTGATGAAAACTGTTCATCAAAACTACAATTGTTGATGCTTTATTAGGTTAAATTATTGAAATATCATTTTGTGCCCATGATTGAATTGACTGCAATGGCTGCAGTTTTTTGCATTGTTCAGTTAGAGAAAGTTGTCCTTGATATTCAGAGGTTTCAACCTGCATCAAGTTAAAGTGGAATCCACTTAATGTTGGCTATCTTTATTCTACAGTTCCCAATCTTTCCATTGTGACAAATGGCTTAAAAAAACTGCCATTTGGGTCGTCTTTCCTTTCCTTGACTGCATTATATTCGTATCAGAATTAGTGTGAAATATCAGAAATATGCAATGATTAATGAAGATAATGGTAATGTAAACGACAATGTTATTAATCTAGTGTGGTGGCGTTGGATTGTTCATTTTAATGAAAAATTTCATATCCAGGGATTTATGATGAGAACCTCAACGTTTTCCCATCTGAAGTGAATAATGTAACCATGATTGGAAAATTAGGAGTTTAAAGTTCCACCTGCTGTGGTTGGAAGTTGCAATACTTAATCACCTTATTGCCTTTACACACGAGAGTTACAAGTTAGCTGATCTAGCTTTTTTGAGTAGTGAAGTCTGGAAATTAACCAGGCCCAACTAATGAGACCACAAACTGGGGGGCCTCATCCCCAAGCGTCCATGCAGGTCAAAGTCTACAAGCTGAATGGCTCTGGGAGGGCTTAAAGCCCGTGAGCTCAATCTTGTAGCAGGGACTTGAACCTGTGTGGCTGATTTAACTTTGTTAATATGTAACACCACTGTACCATGCTCTTAACGGCAAGTTAGCTTTTCTAGTTAAATTTATGTTGAAGTCCATTTCACTTATTTGCAACTCTGTAAATAGGCCTATAAGTCAGCTTATTATACAAAGAATAACTTAATTATTACAATTCTAGTAACAACATAATAAATCATTATCGTCTAAGGTGTTTGATTCGCTGATTTACTCCAGTTTTTATATTTAAATGGTTAATGATTATTTAAGCATGGAACAAACAAAGAGCTAATCCAGTGGTTTAGAGGTGGTTAAGCTTGATTCGATGCTATTCATATAGGTTCCTGATCTTAAAGGTAACGATGGTCACAATACAGGTTTTGTGGTTTTTTATTGTGGCAAAAAGGTTGAAGAGAGGGCCATTATTTTACTTCTAAATTTGGATCCGAAATTTAGTTAATATTGAATGGACACCAAAGCACGCATCTAGGGGAGAGGGGCCAGTAGTTTCGTGGGCTAACTTTGCGAGCATGTAGTGGTTGCATAGAATAAATATCATAGGACCTCTGTTTTTGTTTTTTTGAAATGTGGACTAGACTCTTATCTATCATCTATCTATAACTAAGGTTTGGAGGTGTGATTCATCATTCAACTTGCCACATCAACCCATCTACTGAGAAGTGTTCAAAATTTGACTTTTTAAATATTCTACGAAAACTTAATCATGACAGCTCTGGTAGTTGAACAAACAAGTATCATTGGCTGTGTGTAGAATATCATATTTTTATTTAAAATATAACTTATATGCAACACAAATGGATCAAATACCTATTGGTAACCTTAAATCTGTCATCTCTACTTTTATATGCAACACAAATGGACCAATAGTTGAACACAAAAATATAATATTTGTTGTTATAAAAACAACACATTATTATTTAAAATACAACATATATCTAACAAAAATGGACCAATAGTCGAATGCTAAAACTTTTTGACAATTCTTCACATTTCATGGGAAAATACATGGTATTTATTGTGTTCACCTTTTATATTTGCGATGGGACAAACTATTAATATGGAATACTCCAATGCATGTACATTTCTACCCTAATAGTTGTACACTAAAGAATAATATTTTTTCACTATGACAATAATACTTGTTTAAATGAGCATTTTGTTTTATTAAATGAGCATCTTATTTTATAAATGACACTTATAGTGGATGATTATGATATTTTATTGGAGTCGAAAAATTATGTATTTCACTTGTTAATGAATGTAATTATGTTTTTTTAATATGATATTGATAGGTTCTCATATGTTCGAGTATGGGTTCATTTTGATCAACATTGGCTATTTTATAATTTACATGTGAAATATTTATTTACAATATGTAATATAGATATGTGGGAAGAATGAATATTATAAGCACAACTGCCATGACAACAATTGGACCCTGTACAACTACTGACCCCTCTCCCTTATTCACATGATAAGTATCCCTTCATTTTACTCAAACTTTGCCCCATTTATGCTGCCAAGTTAGGGTGAGTACTTTGTGCGTTAATGGCGTCACAATCTACACAGATTAATGATATCAAGTTTCCACAGTCCATAATGTTCATTCAATGATTTCTTGATTTGATTGTGTGAAAAGTTTTACATCAACGTTTCGGATCACACTCCGTGATCCATCATTAGGATGAAAGCAACCTTTAATTCTTTACTTTCATCCTGATGAAGATCAAATCCATAAATCATTGAATGAACATTATAGATTGAATACTTTGTGGATTACACCTAAATGTCGAGAGAGGTGAAGATTGGATGATTTGTTTGCATCGGGGAATAAGCCCAAAAGGGTGCACTTAATTGAGTCGTTCAGCTATTTGACAACATTGATTTATTATTTTTACGTAGAAGGTGTTCCTTCTGCGAGGAGGAGCGAGTTTGTGATCAATGATTGAAACACTCTCAGTGATTAGATTTTCGCCATTTTATTTTTTCTTGTCATTATGCGTTCACTGTTTTCCACTCTTGCCATTTTTCTGTCCTAGCAATGAGGATGATTCTTTAAACGTTTGCCTTTACAGTTGCGCAAATTTCAAAACATTAAGGGTTATTGCTTACGATTTGACTTTCTACCTTTAAAATAGGTTTACGTTTACGAATCGACTTCTGAAAAGGTAGGTTCTATTATAATTTTATTTTTTATGTTGGTTTTTTGCTATAAAAGCTAAATTTTAGTTTTATCAGTTTTAACATATTTTTTTTAATAATTATTTGAACATTTTTCAAGTATAATTTATATACAAATTTAATTAATGTTTATAATGAATTGTATAACAATTTTTTATTTGCTTTTTTTTGATACATAAGAGTTTTTATATATTTATTAATTAAAATCACCAGAATTACAAGTGTTTGTTATGTAGGAAAGAGGGCAAACAAAAAACCCTTGTCAACTAGCTCTCAAGAGCCACCCAAAATGCCAAATCAAGTGCAAATTGAACTTCCAAAATACTGCTAACTGACTACCACTAACCATAACAAGCCAAAGCTAAAATAAACGAACACTGGCCACTATAATGGTGACGAGACTTCTAGAACTGCCCAAACCAGAACAACCAAAAAAACAACCATCACCCAAAAATATCACCCCAGCTTACAAAAATTTGTTTAAGACTGCAAAATCTTCGAACTCCTTCCAATCTTCCTTATCCACCGTCATCAACCCGATCATCTTCTTCAGAAAGATAATGACAACTATCGCAATTACCCTATGCCGCATCAGTCATGGACCTTGCAAATCCAAAAGGAAGGGGTAAATTTTCACCGTGTCCTCCGAGCTCACCTGTTTCACATCGCAGGGACGTGGGCATCCCCTGCCTTCTAACACCACACAAAGCACCTCATCAACGCCTTCGACCAGGTTTGCTATGAACAAATTCAACAACAATTGTTTTGCCTCCACCTTCAGCTCCAAATTGTCTAACAGAGAGGCAAGGAAACAAGAAGAGATACACAAATTGTCTCTCTCGTACTCCTTGGACTCCAGATGCCCCAAACCCAACACCATCTTCATCGCCGCAAGCACCAACGGATCGTATTTCACCAAAACCCGTTTCAAGCGCTGGTCAGTGACTTCCCTAAAGGAAGCTTGTCTCGCCAATGAACACAAAGAGATTGGAGTGTCCACTTTGAAACGAGCAAGGCCTGCAACAAAAACTTCCACAATAAACTTTGAACACTTTGCCATCCTCAACCTCCTACTAGAGACACTTGATAGAAGGTAAGGCAGAAAACCCACAAACACCTCACATCAGAAAGGAATGCATAATGCAGAAGAGGACCAAGTCTATCCTAAATAGCTCGAGCTACGAAAACGCCGTCACCCACCTCTAAATGTACCACCACCCGAAATGCTAGTTGTCACTTCATAAGCACGAGCTCGTCTTTCTTTAAAAAACATAATCTCTTAACAAGGCGGCCAACTAAATTACTGATACCCCCGTACGTCCAGCTTAATGACTTAACAAACAATTTCCACCCACGCTGCCGAATTGCCATCTCAACAAAGAAAACCGACTTCCGACCGCCACCGTGGCAATATGCCACCTCCCTCCGCCATCCTGGAGGGTCGCCCACCCTACCTCCCACAACAATTTTTTATTTGTTAATATTGAGTTTATCTTTTGATTAATCTTAATATTGTTTGTTACTAATTATATTTTTCTTACATATTTTATTAATATTTAAATTTTAATAAATTAAAAAATTAGTATTTTTTTTTTTATTAATGTTGAGAGACATTTTACAATGGAGTAACGGGTGAAATGTAATTGCATGAGAATGTTAATAAAAAAAAATATTTTCAATTTTAAATTTGACAACCATCTACATGTTAAAATATTAATTATTATTTTTATTTGTTAATTATAATTGAATAATCTATGGATACAAATCTTGAATAATTAACTAAACTAAAAATATAGAACAAGCACAAATAAAAATTTGAAATAATATAATTATTAAATAGATGCATAAAATGCTATTTATTATTTAAAACTTCTAAATAATCAATCAAAAATTTAGAAAAAACTTTTGCACATATATGTTTTTTGGGGTAGACAAAAATTTATCCTTTTAAAACATATATTTTATAATTTTTTAAATAATATTAATAATTTTAAAAATATAAATAAAAAAATTAGATACAATAAAACTTGTGTTTATATATGTAGTAAATAAAATAGTTGCAAAGTAAATTAAAATATTTTTAATAACTAAAATGTTTCCAATTTTTTTAATAATTTAATTATTTATTAACTTAATAAGTTTATTATTTACTAAAGTTAATATTATTTATTATTTTTAACATTTGAATTTTGATATATTTTAATTTTACATTTTGTTTACTCTATTTTAATTTTTAATTTAGATTTAAGTTATAATTTTATTTTAATTATTTATTTATTTTCATGAAATTACAATAAAAGTTATATCAAAATTTTAATCATTGTAAAATAATTAATTTTTAACGTTTATTTTAATTCATATAATATGTAGCCGTAATAACAGCATTTCGTCTGTAATTGTGTAAATGTATTTTGAAAATGATAATACAAAGGCCCTTCTTGGAGCAGCCGATTTATAAATTTTTCTGCAATTCCTTCATTGGGGTACAGCTCCTAAACCATCTCATCGACAAAAATAAATAAATAATATTAAATATTTATGTGCTTTAAGTTGTTCTTTAATAAGATTTTTATAAAGTTTTTATTGATTATTTTATAATTATAGAAATCATATTTCTTTTAGTTAATAATTAAATTTGTTAAGAATTGTGTATATTATAATATAAAAAGTTAGATTGAATTAAACTTAATATGGTTGGATAAAAAATCAAATCCAATGTTAATTCATTTTGAAATGTGATTATAAACACGCTAAAGTTACTAAAGGGTGCAAGGTTGTATGGACTTGACATTAGTATGTATTAACATTCAAAAAAATATAATCTAAATAGAATCTATATAGTTATAAGGTTGTTTGTGAAACTAAAGTGAATCAAGTATGGGTGAAAGAAAAACAATGGCATAGCGTAATTTAAGACTTCCAAAGGTGAGAAACAAGTGCAAACAAGAAAAGTGGGAAAGAAAATACAATAGGTCAATTGCAAGGAAATCAAACCAACAAGCATTTTGTAAATTAGTACATATTCAAGGACAAATTACATGTCCTATGTACTTTTCAAGTAACTTCCTCCCTTGGTGTTGTCTCCTCTACAAACTCCAACTTACCAATTAGTACAATTGTGAGTGACATGTTATATGTAGTTGCAAATGTTTGCAAATAAATTAACAATGAGGGAGGGGGAGAGGGAGATTGAATGATATGTTAGATGTTGTAGTTGCAGATGTTGGCAAAAAAATAACATTGAAGGAGAGGGAGTATATATATATATAAAGAGAGAGAGAGATAGAGATAGAGATATAAAGAGAGAGAAAGCAAGATAGAGATAGGCAACCAAAATTTAACATACTAAAATGTACGAATATTTAATCTCATTACAAAAGAAAGGCCCATTTTTACCATTACATAATCATATCAATATCAAGTTCATATGTACAACGCAACATAACTTAACACTAAAAATTCTTTAGGATATCCACCATTCCTAAATATTAACCTACATGAGGTCCTAATCAATGCATCAACTAAAAAGAACTTTGCCCATCTTTTTTTTGGCAAGAAGTAACAAAGCTTTATAACATGAAATCTATGCTACTTAGAGAACAATCACATGGTCTGATTTGTCAACTTGAATCTAATGAGTGACACTAGGAGCTTAAAATCAAATTGATTGAATTTTGTGGCAATAAATTATTTGGCAGAATGTCTCAAAGATGTGGTCACAAAAATGCACAAAATGTATTTGTTGTAAAATCCTTAGAAAAATTTAAGCAAATGCAATCAACATGTATAAACTCAATCTTGAAAACCTTTGCTCGATTTCTCCTTGCTTTTGCTAGAACATGAGCTTTAGAATAGCGTATGACATCTATCACAACTACCTTGGTAGACATGTGTGAAAATGTGGAACAATAAATGTGGCACTTTAGTTGTTACTCTCTCTCTCTCTCCCTTTATATATCTCTATCTCTCTTCCTCTCTCTCTATATCTCTTTGTCTCCATCTCGCTCTATGTGTGCGTGTCTTTCTTCATCTCCCTCTCCCCTCTCTAACTCTCTCCCCTCCTTGTATATCTCTTGTTCTCTATCTCTATCTTTTCCCCCCCACCTCTCTTTATACATACATACATACATACATACATGGCAAGTTTGGATTGCTAGCACAAAATGGCCAATCAAAAGTTAGTCTCTCTTTTCTTTATCACTCTTTCTCTCTCTCTCTCTCTTTTCTTTATCCCCTCCTTGCATATCTCTTGTTCTCTATCTCTATCTTTTCCCCCCCACCTCTCTTTATACATACATACACATTAATGGCAAGTTTGGATTGCTAGCACAAAATGGCCAATCAAAAGTTAGTCTCTCTTTTTCTTTTCCTCTCTCTCTATATATATATATATATATATATCCTACTGTTCACCTATATTTTTATGTCCTCTTTGTCAATCTCCTCCTCTCTCCCTCTTGATCTCTCTATCTCTCTACCCATCTATATGTCTCTGATTCCCTCTCTATCTCTCTATTTATTTTTATATTTGACATTCTCTATCAAAGATGTTTTAAGGTGAATTATTGGGCCTTAAGCAAATGATGTATTACCCAAAGAATAACTCCCCATGGACTCGTGCCATCTTTGGATTGTTGGATTGCAATAATTGATTGGAAGTTTCTCTCTCATCTTCCCTCCCTCTCACACTCTCCCTCTAGGTACCTCTGTCTCTCTTTTCCTTATATTTGTTTCCCACTATATCTCTTATCTTTATCTTCTCCCTCTTTCTCTCTCTATCGAGGTCTATCAATTTTCTTCTCTCTCTCTCTCTCTATATATATATATATATATATATATATATATATATGTCTCACTTTATGTAAATGTTAGTGTTTGTAATATTTAATGTGTTGGAATAGAATTTGAGTAAATAGTACATATGTAGGCACAAATTTCCTCCTCTTAAACTTATAAGCTCAATGAGAATTCAAAATTACTACAAGTAAACAAAAGTCTAGGTATTAAAGAAGAATAGTAACAAAAATTGAATAGAAGAAACATACACCTACTAAGAAGCCAAAATCTCAATTAAAGGTAACCCACTTAAGCCTACCATTGAGAAAAGTGTGAGATTATTGGAGAATAGTGTTGTTCTAAACCCCATCTTTTTGAGTGGTTATGCAAGATTTGCTTTAACAAATATAAAAGTGTAGCTCCATATTAATTATCACTGTTTTGTGTTTTGATCCCTTAGATGTCTTCTATCTTGAGAAGGATAAGGGGATAAAGGCACTAAAGGATAATGTGAATCTAAAAAGTCAATATGAGGACATATACATTGATTAACAATAATTCAACATTTCATTAAAAATATCACCTTTGATTCAAGATCATCAAAGGTATAAACACCATACTAGTTTCCAACCTATGCCAACATCCTTCTTGATGTATTGAATACTAATTGGTCCACACATCTCAACTTGGATATAATCATATGATTGAAATGGTCGGGCTTAAAGAGCACACCCTAAGCTTTGAACGCTTAGGTGGAAAATGTAGGCCCATTCATTTCACCAATGTTTGTTCTCGTTAAAAAAAAATCATCGTTAACATTCAAATTCAAACTCAATTTTCAAATAGAAGTTTGGTTGACGCGTGTAAGTGTTTGATTGCCTAAAATAATAGATACCTAGCACCTCATAGAAAATGGCTACTGTAGTGGACATAAGACATGGATGTTCTCACAATACAGTCACATTGTTTCACCATATACAACAAATAGGTTTTTAACCTGATCAATTTCTATTTGCCAACGTACTCTCAAACTTACCTAAAATGGGAGCTTTGGAATAGGGTATGGAAATCCATAAAAGAATAATAGGGGGATTATTTCTAGATATTACACTTGGAAATGCTTTGGTAGACATACATGAAAAATGTGGAAGCATTTACAAGACATGCTAACTATATGACTAGATGCCAAAGAAATGTGTTCTCATGGAATGCTATGATTCAAGGATATGCACCAAATGTGTGTTGAAAATGATTTATAAACTTTCAATCAAATGTGATGGTAGGTGTAAAGCTAGACTATGTAACCTTTGCTAACATCCCTCCTGCTTGTGCCAAAATGGGAGCTTTGGAACAAGGTATGGACATCCATCATAGGATAAAGGATAGAGGAAATTTTCTAGATGTTGTAGTTGCAACTACCTTGGTAGACATGTATGCAAAATATGGAAGCATAACCAAAGAACATGAATTGTTTGACATAATTCCTCCAATAATTGTTTGATAGAATTCCATGATTGTAGGATATGCAAAATGTGGAAGCATAGAAAAGCTACATGAGCCATTTAACATAATACCTCAAATAATTGTTTGACAACATATTGTAATTGTAGGATATGCAAAATGTGGAAGCATAGACAAGGAACGTAAACTGTTTGACATAATGTCTCAAATAAATATGTTCTCATGCAACACATTGATTGTAGGATATTAAAAAAATGGATTTTTTAAAAAGGGTTTAGAAAATTCCAACCAAATGCAATTGGTAGATGTAAATCCAAAATCTACAACCTTTGTGAGCATCCTCCTAGCTTGTGCCACATGGGAGCTTTGGAATAGGGTACGAACATCCATCAAAACATAAAGGATAGAGGAATTTTATTAGAGGTAGTTGCAATTGCTCTAGTTACAGACATGTATGCAACATGTAACTACATATCCACAACATCTACATATTCAACTTCTAGAGTACTTTTGATACCCTAGGTAGTTGTAGCTACAATTTTCCATACAAATTAGTGAAGAATATATGAGATTAAGGGAGTTGAGGAAGTTTCAAATAAGGTATATGCTTAGGTTGAATCAAGAGAAATGATATTTTGTGGATGTGCATTATGTGTGTGTGACTTGTGATGTTATTAAATTGTGAGGATCTATGTCTAGGCTAGAGTTATCAATGTGGTTGTTGTGTCAATATTCCATTCCATGTTTGTTAATTCATGAATCTCATGGTCTCGTGTCTAAGTTGAGATCATCATGTATGAGTTTGATCTATTATGGCACAATATGCATTTGATCCAGTGACAAGGAAGACTCTATGGACTAAATTATTGATCATCCTTCATGCCTCAATGAAGTTGCATAGTTTCCAATAGACATAGAGAATAGCTCCATGTTAATTCATGCATAAATTAACATCATGATTATTTTAGTGAATAAAAAATTCAAATGATGGTCATCTTAGTAGAGGATATATTTTCTATTTTCGTTACAATTTGAATAGCATGTCTTTTCATAGTGAAGTGTTGCCTTGATTATCAAGGTGTTCTTAGGATGATTACTATATTAGTTTAAAGTTGGATAGTGTTGGTGTGATATAAAAAGGCGTTACATTGTGATCAAGGTATTTCCTTGTTGACATGTGTTAGGGCCCATTTGAGTGGTTGTAGGCCCTCAAACTATATTCAATGTAATTGTGACTCAAATGTTTAGAAACTTGTGTGTGTGTGTGTGCATGCTTGTGCATGTGTCAATTGGTCAATCTAGTGATATTGAGTTCTAGATTGGCCAAGTGGTGGATGCCATAATTTTCCTAGATTGGCTAAGTTGTGGATTCCATGGTTCTCTTGGATTGGTTCTAGAAATTAGCTAAAAAAATTCTTAGATAGTAGAAGCCTTACACCAATCAAATGGGTTGAAGAACTCTAAATGAACACACACCTCAACAACATCCATATGAAGTTTAATACCTCATTGTAATGGTGGATAGGAGGAAAATTAGGCACGATAATTGGATTGGCCTCCAAGAAAAGTACTCTAAACTCTAATAGAATATTGGTAACACATGCTCCTACATTCTATAAATTAATGAATAACTTTGGTTGCAATAAAGATGAATGCATATTATCTCTAAATTCATGAATCTAACTAAAATTATATTTGACTCTTGTAATGAACTTTGTAATATTTGTTTACCCAATATGTCTATAGGAGAAAGGGGTAGAGTTTTCTTAAGGACTCTATCAAAGATATCTAGTAGGAAGTGTTAAGGATCAAGAGGCTTGCTATTCATTTTTCATAAGGAATTAAGTTTTAATGTCTAGAGAGCTATATAGGATATTCTAATAGTTAAAGATATAGTACTTTGTGTAAAGTAATTGTGTAAAATTTTACCCATCACCTAAAAGATAGAGTTAGCTTTTGAATACTATGATTCTAGTGTGTGATATAAATTACTTAAGTCTTGTATGAGCTTCCTAAAGGCTTAATGAGTACATGATCATTTTTATTAGGATATTATAGTGTTTTGTTGTCATTTGGAAAAGATAATTATAAACCCTCTAAGGCTTGATACCTTCTTATTTAATTAATACTTTATATTATTATTTGGGTTAATTTGTAAGACATGTGACATGATTCTATAATGTTCTAGTGAATGAACCTAACTACTTAAGTGTAAATGACCTAGAGTGAATGATCTAGATAATTGGAGCCATGGATGGTTAAAGGCTAAAATGTTGAGGTTATCTAATTGAGATTATTTAATTTGGAAAATAATTCTCTTATGTCATATGGGTGATTTCAATTAGTTTATAGATACTCATAAAATCATAAAGGATAGAGGTTGTTAGATGTAGTTGCAACTGCTCTAATAGACATGTATGAAAAATATGGAAGCATAGAGGCATGTGAACTATTTGAAAAAATGCCCCAAAGAAATGTGGTCTTATGGAATGCCATGATTACAAGATATGCACAAAATAGATTTGTTCATGACAAGGCTTTAAAAAATTTCAAGCAAATCAAATTGGCAATTGTAAAGCCAATGTCTTCCTCATCTATGCTAAAATGGAAGCTTTGGAACATGTTATGGACATCCATCAAAGCATAATGGAAGGGGGATTATTTTTAGATATTACAATTAAAAATGCTCTAGTAGCTATGTATGGAAAATTTGGAAGCATAGAAGATGCATGTGAACTGTTTGAAAAAATGCCTCAAAGAAATGTGGTCTCATGAAATGAGATGATTGTAGGATATGCACAAAATGGATTTTGCAAGGATGCTCTCAAAATCTAGGAATTAATGAAGCACTGTAGAACATATCCTAACATTATAAGCTTTGCTTGTGACAATAGGACTTAGAAAAAGAGGAACTCAAAAGGATGAGAGGAATTTTAGAGACACAATGGGGGACATCATTGGTTTGAATAAAAGATTATATTCATAATATGGTCAAATTTACTTTATTCACTTGTGGAAAACCTAAAAAATGGTAATAAAGTTAAATTTCATTTGGTAAGATATGAATTGAATACTTTTTCATTAGTTGCATACCTAGAATATCCTAGTGAAGACTAAATTCCATATGCTACATCTAATGTTTGTTTACAATCCTTAATCGCAACTACATTAAGAATCTTGAATTTTTGTATCTAATTCATGTCAAAATTTTGCAGTATGATATTCATTTGATAATGTCCAAAGACTTATGAGTTGTGGCCAATGATTTTTGTTCAACTAATTTTGAAATGAAATTCTATCATAAGCATACATGCTTATATACAATTAAGGAAAAAACATTAGTTTTTGGAAAGAATCTAGAATGATGAACTTTAATTCTTTATTTGATGCAAATGCATTTGACAACTTTATGGTTATAAGAGAATATACATTTCTTAGTTATTATAAGTCTTTATAATGAGTGTTTTTAAAGTTTACAATAGAAGAAGACAATTTATCATGAAGTACCTTATATTCTTATAAAAGTTAAATTACTTTGTAACTATCATTAATAGTATCACATTTGAGGTTCCAAGGTGTATCTAAAATTATAACTAAATATTTTTGTGTATACATAATAATGGTAGGGAACATTTGAATTGAAGCAATTCCATTGTCATTATTTTTTTATAAAATAATCCCATAGATTTCATTTGGTGGAGTGAGGTCCTCAATAAAAAAGGTGCTATATTCTTCCTCCTACCACTTGGTACCGCATCTTTTTGACTTGAAGTATTCACAATCCTTGATGATGGGTTTGTTCATAACAATTTAGTTATATGGATTCTTCCTTAGAATTTATTATATCCCATACCACTTTTAGGTTTCTTTTTTGCTCATTCCAATGCTATCCAACTATAAAATTTGTTAGTTTCCTTGGCAAAATTCGGTCTCTTATTTCATGCTAAATGAGGATTATTTACTTTGCAATTCATTTTAGTATTTCATTTTCCATTTTTTTGTATTCTCTATACTCCCATCACTCTTTCTATTTTCCTCCATCTTAGAGCTTAGTAGCTCATATACTAGTTGCTCTTAGCCTTCTTTTATCATCTTCTCTCTTCTTCCTCATGGTTGGAGTTAAATCTATGAAACCACAATGATAAACAATTATTGCCTATTGACACACTACAAACGACTTACCCTTGAGCTTTAGTTTTCTTACTACTTGCATCAATAGAGTAGTTGCATGTGATCAATCCCTATTCAATCTTGAAATTAAACCTAAATTTCTATCCTTATGGCTCATTAGGCCCTTACTTTTAAACCATGCTTTGATTCCATATACGATAACCCAATTGACCTAGGAAAAATTAGACTATTTTAAAAAATTGAACTTAAGATTTTTCCCCCATTATATAAAAGAATGTAGTCTTACAACATTAATAAATCCCTATGAAAAGTCATTTGAAAATTCTCTTGGATCGACATACTTGGTTTCTTGGGTTTGATAACCACATTGAGATTAGGCATTCATGTCTAGGTCTAAACAAGTTCTTATTTTATCTTAACACAAGGTGACAACTAAGATATAGGATTTAAGACAAGATTTAGT
>VDFB02353493.1:333051327-333079306 GCA_007258455.2 Sequoia sempervirens
AACACCTCTATTCCTTGAGTATCATTATCAACTTCCTAAGGTTATCCACAATAGGGACCATTTGTCTTGCTAAGGATTCAGTTCTTAAATACTCTTAAAGGCCATCTAAATCCTTATCCAACTATTTTAACTTTCCATCAAGAACATGGGAAATAGTAGCATCTATGTCCATAAAGATGTTTGATTGTGAAGTTATCATGTGTGTATTGTAGGATTAGGAATGGAGTCCAAAATGGGTTGGGTATTGATAGTAACTTGTGTGAAAGAGTTGGAGGACTCGAGCTCCATAGCGGACGTAATTACAATGGGGGATGCCATAAGTTTGCAACTTCATCTCACTATGGTATTAGCAATAGGACACCAAATTGTGAAATGCATATGAGTTTCAAAACACTTGGTTATGCCCACTATTAACGCTAAGGTACAGAATAGTCACAACAAAACATACAGGATCCAAAATCAGAGAGTGGAACCACACAAAAAAACAAAAAGATAGATGTCTAATGAAAATTTGGGCTAAAACTAGCCAGACTAGGGTGCAAGGATGCCCTAGTCTGGTAATTTTTTCTACTAAATTCAAAGTTTCAATGTCTATAATACTATTTAATGTTTTGTTCTGTGACAATGCGCTCGTTTGAAAGTGAATTTTTTTTAGAATTTGACTAATTTATGATTATGCAACATGCAAAATGTAGTATAAAAGAAATTTTAAAAAATTTCAAGCAATAAATTGGAATTCCAAATGCAATTTTTAGATTTAAAGTATATCAATTAATTGATCCTAATTTACAAAATTTGAAAAATGAAGATATTGATGTCTTTTTGCAAAAAAACAATGTACTTTTTCACTTTTTGACTATATGCAAAATGCCTAAATGAATGCAATGAAAAATTTCAAATTTCATTCCAGATTTGATATGACCTAATTCAGATTTGTAAATACAATTAAGATGTAGATCTGACCTAAGATGAATGGGAAATTAACCCTATTTGAACCTAGAATAAAATGTGATATATGTAAAATTTTGATATTTTAATGCTTTTTTGATGCAATAAAGGATACCTAAATGATGAATGTAAAATACTACAGTATTAATCTTAGATATAAGATGATATGCTTTAGATTCCAGAAGGTATGTGATGTAAATGCATTGAGTTCACCAAAACATTTTGTAGGAAAAGTGATTCCTAGGGTTTAACTAAGGTTAGTCACCTTTCACTTATATAATATTGGGGAATTGAAGATGAGCAAGGGTATGAAATTTACCTACAACCTAAAAGGTGATTCAACCAATCCTTGATCTACAAATCCCTTTTAAGGGGGGTTGGGAATGAATTTTTGATGAAAATGCAATGATAAAACTAACTAACTATAAAAATGCATTGTTCTTATATGAATACAAACAATTTGGAAACTAATAACCAAAATTTAAGACCATAAATGGATAGAGTAGATACTAGTGCACCTGTGGGTCAAATTTGAGCCTAATTTAGATGGACAAGGGCACCCTAGATTGGGGATATGAAACCAAAATTTGACTTCATATTCCTCAGGTCCTTGGTAGGTGGCTTCTTCCTTCTAGATCTTATCGTTGTGTCTTCGTCTATTACAGAGATAATGGAGTTTTAGTGTCTTGTCAAGTTATAGGGCTTGAATGCATAAATGAGAAAATTAGATCTCCAATCTTCTTCCAATCCTCTTCATATCTATAACCTGCACATTCAAAAAGAGGGAAATGGTTGTGCCATATAGGGGCTTGCCTCAGTCAAATCCAGTGTTGGTATTTCTACCTCCACATTGACAAAATTGATGATAAAGAGAGCTTATCCTTGTGGGGATAGAGGATAAATGACAATGGAGTAATGGATGAACAACTTGTTGCAAGTCACCACTCAAATATGATCTCCTTGATGAACTCAAGTCATGCACATCACCTTCAAGGATTGATTGTATTTTTTCTTGATTTTATTTGAAGACCTACAAACATTAGTACTCACAATTAAAATGTATGCTTAAACATGAACAAACTCACATAAAACTTGACATGATGCTTGGATGATGGAATGATGTAATAATTATATAAACTATGCTCTTGAATTGATTTTTGAAGTATAATAATTTCTCTCCAATGTTTCTTGATAATAATTGTTGTTAATTAACATAGTAAAAATACTATGTATTTATATGAAATAAATCTAATTTCCCAAAAACTAAATCTCGATAGTCAACAATTAGGATTTGAATTTCAAATAATAAATTACCAACTCTGACATATTTAAATTTGGGGACATTTTAAGAGGACAAGAGTACCAAGGGTGCCCTAGTCCAAATCCACTTTTTCAAGATTTGAAGTGTTGGGGGAAAAATATTAAATGCATACTTGGGTTTTGCATATTTTGATTTCTTGATAAATGATAAAATGGGCCATGAAATGCATAATTTAGGAAATTAGGTGTATAATCAGGTCCAAGCACATAGGAGGGAGCAAAATCTAGTGTGAAATTGTCAAGGGTGACAATTTACAATGCTACAATGATAAAATGAATAAATAATATTATGCCAATGCAATGTGAGATATAGCACTTTAGTGTATAACATATATGTTATGAAAGCTATTTTAGTATTGATTCACCATCTAAATTATGAATTTATATTAATATATTTTTTATTTTCCACCTAAATCATAAATTTATAATAATTAAGATTTTAATTTGCCCCCTCAATTGTAAATTTATAGAAATTTGGGCCCCACCTTAATAAAAGTATAACAAATATAAAATTAATTTGTCACTTCAATTAAGAATTTATGAAATAAATTTTTAGCAGGAGTGGTATATTTAGGTTTAATTTTCCAACTTTAACAAAAAATTATGGAAAATTTTGGTTTTAATTTACTATTTGATTAAAAAATAACATGAATTTTGATTTCCCAATCACCCACATTTTATTTTAAATTTATATTGTATATATAAAATGACTACTTACTCTATCACTTTAGATCATGTTCAAAATAAAGTCAGCAAGGGGATTATGTTGAACACACTAGAATACTGAGAGGGGGGTGAATCAATATTCTATGAAATCCAAAAGCCTTTGAAATAATCATACACTTCAAACTCTATCGCATAAGAAAGAACATGTAACATAAAGATAATGCACAACACAACACAACACTAGATATACGTGGAAAACCCCACATGGGAAAACCACAATGAGAAAAGTTGCTAGGAGCTACTATCCTAATCTAGCCTCACAATACAAACAACATTTACAAAAAAAATTTAGGGATACAACTCCCTATTACAGGTTTTAGGGTCCCTCCCAAGGAAGTTACAACTCCCTGATTACACTTTGTTTTGGGGCTACCACCCAAGGAAGCTACAACTCCCTAAACTGAGCACACACTCAGGAAAGATTATAGAATGGCAATCCTTCCACTGTCTGAAACTGACAATTAAGCTCACACCTTCTGATGATTGTAATTTGCTTTATCACTTCTCTTTTGATGATTGAAATTTTTCTCTATCACTCCTTCAAATGTCTTCTTGACTACTTACTAACTCACTGCTTTCAGCAATCGAGAATTCTTTCCTTCAGCTCACTTCCTCCAGCAAACAATTAAGCACACTTCTTCACTTCCCTCTTCACATAGATATTTTCAAGATGAAACCATACATCTATTGGACTTCTACTCTTTTTGTTTCAGTCACTTACACAAAATCATCATAATGCATCATACACTCATACATCGCCCTAGATTGAAACTAGGTTTACAATTTATACATGATATTATATTGATTACATCTCATTCAGCCTATAACAACAAAAATATTACATCTCCAAGTTGGCCAAGGATAAAACAATCAACATGAACCATGCAGAGGGCAAGACCCAAAAGACTACATGCAACATCAAGAAGAGGAACATTCCTTACAGTTTCCAACACACACTTAATTTGGTTCCAAATTATCTTCACACCTTCGATCTTCAATAGGAATCACCCGCACACTTCACAAATCCAAAATAGGTTGGCCATAAGAAATAAAATATGCAATTTGTAGCATATCGGCCCTTACATCATTGGTGGTACACATGAATAATAAGGCATTACTTGCGCTTCTCCCAAATGTATCGATATGACCCATACAACACCTTTAAACACTCCTTAAACTCCACACAAACTTGAAATTGCGGTGCACACCCTTAACATACCTTAGTCGGCCAGACAAAAGCAAAACCCAGCAAAAAATTCATTCTAGACCACAGCCTATTATGGAGAAACTAGAAAATACCTTACAAAGCGACAACAAGCATCACATGATATTCAAGAACATCCTCATGCATCCCTTCCACCACTTCATGTAGCAACATGCTAGCGTAAGCCAATAGACAATAAAACTAGTCATCGGATAACACAGTTTGATCCTCTGTCATCTCTAACTTCCTATGCGGAAGGAATATTGACCTGAAACTTTGGATATAACACCTTCACATCTCCATTAACTTAACTTTTGAACTGCATTTAACCATATCTGAAAATGTGGAGTAATACATAGCCAACCTTTGTAATTCTGAAAACATCCTCATAGAATCAACACAAACTTGAATTTGTCACTCTCAAAATAACCTTTCTAGTAACCCAAAGGACTTGAAGCTTGGATTTGTATAAGAGCGAATTTGCACCCTAGGTGCAATTCCCCTTTTTTCCTTATTACACTTTAGAAAACCTAAGTCGAAGGCTTAAATTCACTTAACCCCACTGATGGTAGTCCACTTGGCGCCCATTTTGTGTGTTGGTGGAGGCGTTTCTATCAGGGACGCTCGCACAGCGCACAGACGTTCATGTGGCGCACTTACATCCCTAGCAGATTCCTACGGCTGAGCCAGCAGAGGCGTTACTCTTCCCATTGGCAGCGAAGTTGTAACGCCTCCTTCGGCCACCTGACCCGAATATGGTTGTTTCTTTCCTCATTCCTTCATAATTAAGTCTTTGAACTTACATTAGGAGGTTGGATGAAGATTGGTAGAACTCTACATCACTTCGAGCTCATTTTGCACTCACATTCTAGCATTCCATAGCAGCAATATCACACTCCATCACGTCGGTAGAGCAAGTTTGGGACCACACCATTGCAGCAGAGGCTTGAGTTCCTCTCATTTCTCCCCCAAGCAGCCTTGAGTGCTCTTGGTGGAGGTGGTAAGCTTCCCTCTCCTCTCTATCATTTGGTTGAGTAGCATAGTACTGTTTGTAGTGCTTGTGTTTTTATCACTTCTTTATCTCTTTTCCATTGGATGTTTGTGGAGGTGGGAACACCTAAACGGGGGTTTGATTGAGGCAGACCCCTATACAACCACCCCCCAACATTCTCTCTCTTACTGTGTGTAGGTGGATGCACTTCGAGGAGCTAGCTGGCGAACAGGTTTTCTACGAGATTGTCTTCATCACCTTGGCTTTGGTATATCTACTCTATCACCTTTGCTTATACTTTTTGTATTTCATAGTGTTATTTTGTCCTATTAGAAGTCTTTAAGCTAGGCTACTAGTCGTTCTGGTGAGTTCGACCTTGTCTCTGTTGTAATATGACCGTACAGACTACAACATGTTTCTGAGATGCCAAGGTGTCGCGTTGTCGTCCAAAGTCCGCGCTGACGTCCTCAGGCAGAGAGCTCCCTAAGGTGCAGAGTTGGATCTAAAGACCAACTCGCCTAGCCCCACCTTGAAACTCGGGATTGTAGAGTGATCATAGGACTCTAAAATCCTCATCATTCTCATCCTCATTTCCTAAAACATACACTTAGCTGAGGTAAGTTAGGGCAGCCTCTCGCGTCTCAATCCTCTGTGACCTGGGGTCTTGCATGCGGTGGTTCCCCTCTCTTATAAGATCACACATGCACTTTGACACAACCTGAAACTAACTTCCAAATTGTAGGAGTAAAACATCATCATCAGAGAAATACAAAGCATTTCTCAAAGACTCTGGCAACCAAACAACCAGACTACAACATACCCCAATGAACTTTTGACATCAATGACAACCAGACTATAACAAATTATGCTTTTACATAGAGGATTTACCAAGATTTCTATAAAAAAATATAGGGGTCAGTTATTAATGAATACTTTGAAGATACTAATAAAACTATGACAAACTAAAATAGATATCATCTAGCACTTGTCAACTATAACACTTTTCTATCTACACACTCTCTCTAAGCATCTAAAACCTAATTTGAGCTTCCTAGAGTCTCCACCTATTGCACTCATAACCAACCTCCATTGCTATAAAAACCTAAACCTATATCCAAGGTTACTCAAACACTTACAACCCACTCCATACAATCATTTTTGAATGAACCAATGTCTCTAATATGCGTCAAGCACTAGACTTTCCATTTTTATACACTTGTAAGTATAGGTATAAGAGTAAAATATTTTGTGAGATACAAAAAATTATATCAAAAAGTATAAAGGACAAGGTTGCACCACTATAAGATAGTATTGTGTCATGCAAAACGCAACACATGATAACAAACAAAAGCACGAGCTTTACCAAATAATAGCATATAAGATTAGACAATAATACAATCTAATCCCTAACAAAATTGTAATAGAACCAAAAAAATAAAAATGAAATGTCGACAATGATATCTAAATATCCCTTTAATAGCCTAATACATATAAAATACTAGGCATACTCTCTACTTCCCATTCTCTTTTTTACACACTTTATTCTACTAAAAATTTAATCTCGAACTCTATATTTTTTTTGATAAATCTAAAAATTATTTTATATTTAAATTGAAGACATATCCTTATTTGAGCTTTGCGAGCTCATTTTGTCCATGGACGACGGGTAAGCCCAGATAAAGCTTGCAAGATAGTTGAATCATTTACAACCATTGATTTTTTTCATGATTGTTGGACGCAGTCGTACGTTGTCTTCTAGAGGTTGCGATAAATGAATTCCATAAATCATTTATAACTTGTCCTTCTCCAAGGACACAAAACCTATGTGTATTTATCTATATACAAACACAGACGTTGTGCATGGTTGTTTTCTTTCCCATTGACAAAAAATCTATGTGAAGGAAAAATTCAGGACTGCCATGTGGTCAAATCAGATCGGACGAAAAAAAGCATATTACATCAAAGAGTTTAACCCAGCTAAGGAACATGGTGAAAAACCATATTTAGGTGCAACTATTAAAGGGAAAGCGAGGCTATTAATTGCTCAATTGAGAACGGGGTCCCACCATCTTAGATGTGAGACTGGTAGGTGGAAGACTCCTAAGGAAACTTGGGAAGAAAGAACGTGCTTATTTTGTAATAAGGGAGTGGTGGAAACGGAGTGGCACTTCGTCATGGAATGCACAGCGTACGAAAATATCCGTAATCAGTACTCAAGTATTTCAGATGTGGGCAATATGCAGCAGTTATTTGAGGAGGATAAGATAAATCAGACGGCTAGCCTCCTAGTCAAAATTAATAGCAGGAGATCTGATCTGGAGAAGAGTCTGGAGACAAACTAAGTTGTTGAGTGTCTCGGTCCCATAGGCTGTTTAGTCTCGTGGGACGTCATTAAAATCTTTCATTCATTCATTCAACCGACAAAATAGCCTATTGAAAATTTTGTTATTTCTTTACTGTTTGTGTGGGTCCTATTCCTAGATATTTTCGGAGGTCTAAATTAATCAAAAGGCCTATCACATGCTTGGGGAGAAGAAGGCCACATTAAATTCTAGACCATGGTCCCAAGCTCTCATGCCATGTGTATTTCCTATAAACATGTGTATTATCTTCGTCTAACCTCATTCGATTATTGAAACCTGACTAGTATTCCTTATCAAGAAAAAAAATGCTTCTTACCCCACTTTCCCCAAAATAGACATCAAATTTTTCAGAAAACCAAGGAAGATATTGAGCAAACTCACAAGTACAAGAATTTTGTACATACGTATTTTCTCCCTTAAAAAGCTTCTTAGAAATGATAGATTTGTTGACCATGGAGTTGGAATCACTAGGCATAAGGCATCATTTCTTTCAGCCACGTATAAGTCACATGACACTTATCTGAATCACCATCTATGACTAGAACCCAAATCTAGTTGAACCCAAATCCCTATTTGTTATGATGCTCTCTTTCCTCCTCCATTGCAACGTATGTTATTTGAAAAAATAGATTTCTTTCAAATATCTCTAGAGTTGAAGTAGGAAAACAACTTTTTCTTCCTGCAATTTTTAATTATAAAGCATTAACATATGCAATAGTCAAATTTAGACATGAGAAAAGTTGAATACCTTCTTTATTCCGTGTAATGCCTCTGAGGATTTGTTTTCTTTTGTTCTACATAGAATTTTGAGAAATCTATTAAACTTTTTGTGATTCTCTTTACCCACTGCTTTTATTTCTTCAAACAAATTATTGTTGTCTTCAACATTGGAACTCCTTTAAAAAAAATTCCTTCAAATGCTTTTCTAGCTAGTAAAAAACGTCTAATCCTTATCACGATTCTCAAATTTTAATTAAACTATGTAAGTAGTGAATACCCAAAACTCTACTTCTACACTCATTGATAGTAATTTATCAAAAAAACAAAGAACCTTTTAATAGTAACACCCAAACTAAAAATAATAATGCTCAATAGTAAGGAATGAGTAACTTAACACTTGCTTTCAAGCACTGATCAATTGTATAGCTTTCTTAAAATAGAAATAGGGTGCCAAACCTAACAAAAAATATACACATTGTTCACAAAAAATATTATGTGAACTCATACAAAAACAATATTAGATTTAACTACGAAAAATATGAGACCATAATCCATAGGCTTCTTGTTGGATTGAAGAATTTTCCCTTGAAACTTTCTACAAACAAAAGACAAATGATACCTCTAAAATTAGACATCAAATACGAAGGATAAATACAACCAATGTTACAAATAAATTATACGTAGAATCTTTTCTTATATATTTTTTAATATCTTTATATATCAAACATCTATGGTTGTAAGATTAATTCTTTTACATCAAATAATTTTGAATTTTCCTTTCCTTCAATATTTTTTTTGCAGGTTTCACTTCTACAAAATACCTATTTAATATAGTTCACAAATTTAAAACGTGCTTTGTTTTTCATTCTCAAATAAATAAATGTCTATTAGTTGGAAAAAAACAATTTTTTAGATTATTCCATTTATGCCCTATTTTTCATTCTCAATTAAATAATACATTTTTACATAAACATATACAATTATATGTAAAATCAAGTTTGCTTCTTCTATATGCCCTACTAATTTTCCTTGTTCATTGCACATTTGTATGCAACTAATGGACCAACATTTTCCCTCAATGACCTTCCACACCTCTTCATTACATTTATGTGCAAGATCATGTCCTTTATTATGAGCTTGTACATAAGCTTCTAAAGCAATTCAATTAGCCACTGCACTAGGTGCATTTTCCCAAGGGTGCCCCAAAGTCCCTCCACCAAACTGTAATACAAAATCATCCCCAAAGATCTTGATCAGTTTAAGCATATGCCAAATGTGAATACCTCCTGAAGCTATAAGCATAACACCTAGCATAGAGACCCAATCTTGAGAGAAATAAGTACCACGACTCTGGTCTTGATCAATAAAATCATCACATAATAGATCAACAAAACCCAAAGTTCTACTTCTCATTCTTCTTCAAGTTTACCTACTACAGTACCAACGTAAACAGTACCAACGTAAATATGATCTCCACAAGACATACATAGTGCTTTAGCCAGTACATGAAAGTGCATACCATTATTTCTTTGTTTATCAATAACTGCATGCATTGTGTGGTGAATGTGAAGAAGTAGGTCGTTATCTCAAAAATAATGATCCAACGAATTATTTGTCATAAAACCTTGAGTTAGATAGTCATGCATGATGATAGGAACTCCCAATTCTTTGGTGAATACTACTCTTTTCATTGGTTCTTGACATGTATCTGCAGTAGCATTCAGTTAATGTCCCTTAATCTCACCCATCTCAGCCTGAGCTTTATAAATTGCTTCTACACAAAAGCAAAAATGATCTCTCTAGTGCATAAATGGTTGGGAATTCACATTTTCATCATCCTTGGTAAAATCAATTCCACCACATAGACATTCATAAACTGCACTCCCATAATTCTTGGCAGATAGACCCAATTTTGGTTTGATAGTACATCACAAAAAAGGATGACCATATTTGTTTAATTTATCTCTTTCCACTCGAATACCACGTGGTGGTCCTTGGAAATTTTTAAAATAAGCAAGAGGAATTCATAAATCTTCCAAATGTAAAGCCTGTAAGGCTTTGAATCCAAATACATTACCTACACTAGAAGTGAATAGATTAGTAACAAAACCTTCTTCAAAAAGATCTAAGGGGTAAGCTACATAGGAAATAAATTTATTTTTCTCTCGAGGAACGGGTTCAATATCATAGCAACAACAATTAGGTAGTATTTTATGCTTGCATATTTATTATATGCTAATGTGTTTTGATGTCATCTGATGCTAGGTAGGATCGGTCCTCAAAAAATGACCATGTTTCTCCTGCTACTGGTTTTATGTACTCTAGCTTTTCTGGGGATAATCTACTAAGAGAAACAATTGCTATTTTTTCAGTTAAAGTTTGACTTGTGTAATATATTTAACACCAGTGTTTTTAGTTAAACTAGAAAGTGTTGTGCCCTCAGCACACACGCCCAGTTCGGAATGGGGACCCTCTCTTTCTTTCGTCTTGTCGGGTTGTTTTTTCACCGCCTTGTTTTGCATGCCCCTGTTTTGGTGTCCTATATGGTCAATGTGCCTCCAAAGTCTCATCCCAGGTTGACCGTGTTTCATCCCCTCCAAATTTGCTAAGTCTTGGGTCTCTGTGGAGTTCCTTTGGCAGTTTTCTCCTACCAACATCCTTGGGTTTCCCTCGTCGGGCTTTCATTGTGTGTTTGTTGTCCCGAACGGCTGAAGGCCTTCACCTTCCCGTATCACGGGCCCTGACATCCATATCATCGTCCTACTAACTTATGTTACAAAACGGATTGCCTTTGTCCTTACCGGGCTTGATCTTCCGTACTTCTCTTCCCAGAACTCCACAATTTGTTTCCCTGCGAAACAGCTAACCTGCGTCGGCGTTCTGACCATCAGACCCCAAACTCCCCTTCGTCGGCAATTTCTGAAAGCAACTTTGAAGCGGCCTCCAGGTCGCGTCCTCTCGGCGTCTGGGTCCTGGACCTCCCACCGTCGTACAGGGATTTAAACCCACCAACTCTCTCGTCCTTTGTACGGGCATTTATGGGATGCATTAAATGATTCTAGGAGTATAAATATCCAGCCTGACCTGTCATTTTCATAATTTCAAGATAGCCAGAGGAATTCAGATCTGCCAGAAAAGATCCAATTCCTTCATCTCACGCCGTCGTCACGCCCATTGCTTCCATCAACTGGTTCCCTGAGAATTTAGCAGTCTCCGCCATCGAGTTCTTGTGGTAGGTTTTCCATCTACCCTCCCGCTAGGTTTTTTTGATGATTTTGTGTTCAAACGATGGATAAAACAACTTTAAAGTACCTTCATTTAATGGAGGAAGGCTGAACCTAAAAAACCCATGTGAGAGAATTCCTAGGAATCTCCAAAAATCGCGAAAACCAACATCCAAAACTTTACCATCTTGACGTCGTTCTTTGCGCAAAGTGGTCACGCCCTCCAGACCTGAGCCTCCCTGTTGTCACTTAGAAAACTGCCAAATCACCAAAAATCCTTCAGCGAGATGCCTCTTGGGGCACGCGACCTTGAACCTCCTTTGGCGGATCATCGTTTAAACTTAAAATAAATTCAACACCTCAAACTCCATTTATGCCTCCCCTGCCTGCTCCTGCAGGATTCTGTCCCTGGGATGTCGCATGATCACTGTCATTTCGAATAGCGAATCGACCTCATCCACCTGATCCTCGACACCCGTCTCATTCTTCCCCGCTTGAATCAAACAAGCAAAGTGTAGTGTCCCAAGCCTCCACCGGACTGTAGAATTTCGTCTGCAGACTTCAACGTCGACATCGATGTTTCAAGCGGCCAAATGCCCATTGCCTTTCGCATCCCAAGTCCCACACATTCCAGCGTTGCTAATAAAACTTAGGCACCCTTAATTTCGTCGAGTCATGTCTGTCGAGTTTCTCCCACCGAGATTTTGTCCCATCTTAGCCGAAACAAAAGGGAAAGTTAGTCCAACTCTCCAACATCCAGGACCCGCCTTCCCAATCGCCAAAAGAAAACTAAATGAGGAAATCTAGGGCCAAACTTGACGTCGGCCCTGTTCATCGGAACTCTGTTCCTGGACTTCTGCTCGACACCTGCCATTTTCAAATAGCAATTCACCAATGGCTTCCCACCCCTTGAGACCCAAACACTTCAAAAACCCAACAGCTTTCCCGCCTTGCACCTCTGGATGCTCCAATCGAGGTCCAAATGACCTTTAAATTGAAAACCAATCTCAACCCATGTGCTTAAATTTGACCCTCACCTACATGAGCATTTTAAACCATCAAAATCTGAAGTCGAGAGAAACCACCCAGATTGCCTCACCCTATTCGCCCTTTAAATGGTATTCCTGCCAAGGAGGTTCGGCCCCCTAGGCCCGGGTTGTCCAAAATCCCTCTAGTAAATTGCTAACGATATCTTGAAGTAAAAGTTTGATTTTATGAATGATATATCATCTAATTTGACTTCGTCCACGGGATTTTGACTACCATCCATATTTTCATGATTGGTTGTGCTCATCGTGTCTTTGTTTGCAAGATATATGGAACCAGGTGCAGGACCCTCAAGGGCAGTTGTAGAGAAAGGAAAAGGGAAGAAACCAGGCAAGATTCCTCGTGGGAAAGAGGACAAAGACCAGATGAAGTACCAATTCCAAGGAGAGCCTTTACACTTGAAGATCATTATAGACTGGAAGGAGATTATAGATACCAATATCAGCCATGTCGATATTGATGAATTTAAACCAAGGGTCAAAGTCCATCCTAAGACTGACAATGCAAGGCTGATCAGAAGCAGTGGAATCACTAAGGCTATAGGCTTTCCTCCGTCTCTTGTAGCCCCTGAATTGGTCATGGCTTGCTGGCAGGAATATCAACCAGAGACACAAACAATAGTTGATAGAGATGGGAACATTCTCGCTGATATGTCGGGTGAAGCCATAACAAAGACTTTCCACATCCCTACCTTTGGGACAATGGAGCTACCAACCATAGCGGAATGTAAGGAAATGTGGGACGAGGACCCAATTGGTTGTAAGAAACTTATAAACTAGTATTAGCTTAAAGAGAAAAGGGGAAGTGATGCAAAGGTTCCTCAAGAGCTCTTCCGCAGTGACTTCCACGAAAACTACCATGACCTAGTGACTCTGTTTAGTAGAGTGATGGGCCTTCCCACTGCTGCGTATTTTCAGGAGTGGATGGTATATTTCGTAGAAAATATCCTTTGAGGGGAGGAAGATGTCACCACAAACGCCTCATTCTACTAGGGAGGAATAATAAGTGATTGCTTCCACAAGCAATTTATGAATGTTAAAAAGACCTCCAGATTCTATATGACATCCTACCTAGTCTACTCATTGGCTGAATGGAGATAGTACACTGGGTTGTTCAAGGAACTTGATGAACAACCAAGTCATGCATTAAAGGTTTATGATAGATATCCCCAGCTCCAGTTCAAAAATTTCAAGAAGGATTATTGTAGGGTGAATGATGCCTTTGTGGGTCACATCATCAGACTACTTAGAAGGGATTCTGAGAGAAGAGTCTCTCATAGTGCTCAGATGTTCCTAAAACAGTACGCTTTCTTATTCATCCAGTACCCCAAATTCACATACATCCATGCACAAGGTTATACAGAGAAGCCAAATAAGCTACCCCGATACCCCAACGACCGGATCATATTGCTAGAACTCTCTTGGCAACTGTGCCATGTACATTTAATTCTCAGCGGTAGGCATTTGGCAAGGATTCCTTATCCCCTTTCTTTTTTCCAAGGAATGTACAAGCTGCATACCTCTCAATGCGCAAGAAATTCAAAAAAGGAGTTGGAAGAATATCATTTTTTCGTACACACTGCTCATCCACAGATGGATCCTTACGGTCACATAAGGAAGGCACTGGGACCAAAGTACGCCCACCTACATCATGTTGAATATTTTTGGGCAAATTGTGAAGATGAAAAAGAGGTACGCATGAGGCACTACATGTGAATGACTGCGTACTTTGTTAAAAGGGTGAATTTGTTTCCTATACCTAACCAGGTTGAAGAAGATGAAAGTATTGTAATCGACCCAAGGTACGATGCAATCGCCAACTTACCACTGCCCACAATAGATTGGGATGAACAAGAGGTTGATGACCTCAACATTCTGACCAAGCCCGTTGAGGTTCACACCAAGGAATGGGTCGATGGACAAGTAGTTGGATTGAAGCAGCAATGGGTCGTCCTAACTTATTAAGGACTCAAAAGTGATCCTAGTGCCACCAATGATGTTGCTACTACAACCACGATGGGAGAAACATCCAAATCTCTTTCGCTCACAAGATTAAGGAAAGGAAAGAGGTTGAGGAGCAGCCAAATCCCAAAGTATATGAGAAGAAGGATTTAGAGGGTTCGCCCTCAAAGAAACATAAAAGTTTGGGAAGTGTTACAGGACTACCTGTAATTTAGGAGGATCCCCTTCACGAGGGAGAAGAAACAAAGATAGATCAACCCAAGCTTCCACCAACCGCTTCCAATATTTTTTCCCCTCTGCCTATTTCTCAAGTTTTAGTTGCTACGTCTCCACCTGCGGTGGATATATCAGTCCACCTTCCCTCCTCTTCACCACCTAGGCCCATAGTATTGATTGATTCCTCCTCTGCTACAACTTCTCCACTTTCCTCCGCCCCCATGTCGCCCACTACATTGCTTCCCCTGGTAGTAGCTACAGTACCAATGCCCACACTCACATTTCCAGAGGAATTCTCGCGGCACATGCAGAATGTCCCCTCTAAAATTTTCCAAGTACTGATGGATCCCACCATCCAGGTTGTCTTGGTGTAGGTCCTCGCTAGTGCTCTTCCTAAAAAACCTCTGATGGAGCCGCCAACAATGGATTCCACAATGTAAATCTTTGAGGAATGGGAGAAGCGAGAGATGGAAACTTCAAAAGCATTAGAGGAGGAAGTGGATGAGTATCATGAGCATCCTCAGTATGAGCACCGAAAAATTGACAAGGTGGTTTGTGAAGAAGAAGAAACAGGGTCTTCTGAAAGTGGAGACAAAGAAGAGGATGTCGATGGCAAAACTATTATACAGACATTTGATGGTGATTTCAAGGAGGAGATGGTCAGGCAATTGAGGGACGTTGGAGAGGAGGTAGAATGGTCACCTCCAAGGGAAGAAGGGAAAGATGATGACAAGAAAGAAGAAAATGTGGAACTTCCTACAAGTGAACAGTAAGAGGAAAGCCTCAGACATGATGGGGGAATGCCTTTCTCCGAGGGACAACAAGAAAAATAGAAGGAATAGACGGAAGATGTGTCACCTCCTCATAAAAAGGAAGAGAACGTAGAAGAGGACAGATCTGAAGGAGAGGGTCAGGCTAACAAAGGCCTCAAATTTGAGCAACCCGAGGGGTGTGTACATGAGGATCAACAAGATGGAAAAAGGGAAGAGCAGGAGACTGAAAAGGAAGAAGGTCCCCGAGAACAGTTTCCTACTAAACCTCCCATCAAATGCCTAGTGTGCATCTAGCACTCTGATGAGGAAGAGGGAGAAGACACTAAAATGAAGGAAAAGGCTCTTGTAGATAAAGAAATAGAGATCCAAACAAAAGAGGGGGAGGATGACCATAAATCACCTAAGGAAAAATATGTTGTGCCCGAATGGTTGAAAATACAGCTTGAAAAGAAAGCTCCCGCCCCAATTGATCCTAGAACGAGACTAGAGGCTATCCTAGCCAAAGCACAGATCACTACCAAGAAGGATAAGAAGCCCAAGTTCAGGTCAAAGGTGACAATGGACACCTCTGGATCAAGGATCATCCAAGTAGCTACACCACTAGTGGGAGAAGAAGGAGTAAGTTATAATATTTCTACTATTGACTTAGAAATAGCTACAAGGGAATAGAAAGTAGAACACTCCAAGAGTTTGTCGCTACCGTAGTGCATCACATTCAGCAAGATAAGACTTCGAAAGAGGAACTTAAGGTATAGGTAGCTGATCTAACAGCCTACATCCAGTAATGGTCTTCAATGGAAAAAAATGCCTACCACGTCCTCATCCCCGCCCCAATTGTTGTCAAAAGAGCAAATAGACAAGCTCGAGAGGAGAAAGAACTTGGATAAGACTACGAAAAGTTGGTTTCGGCAGGTCTTATATACTGGAAACATGGGCATCATCCACACAGTTAGGAAAGCAAACAAATTCTTTGATCTCCAGTAGTCTCTTGAGAGTACGAAGAAACTCTACACCAACTTCCCAACAAGATATGAGTCCACCTACCCGAAGATTGAGGCTATTCTCAAACTGCCAAGCGCAACTTGGGAGAAGGAGCTTGCATTCAAGAAGGACGATCATTGGCTGATGGATGTATGGAGGTGGGACTTTGAGAATAGGAAGGAAAGGTCGAAGCGGGTGCTCGACAAGGTGGATTGGGTTATTGAATGGGTTAAAGAAATTAGGGTGAATTGCGCCTGATACTTGAATTTGATGATAGGCTATGACATTCCCATCATATAGATGGGTCCAGAAAAGATAAAGCCCTATTTCCATAAAAAGATGGAGGACAGAATGTTAGGTGAAATAACCACTGATTTCATGAGTTTCGCCGCTCGGACCTTCACCTAGTCAGAGCTATTCAGAGACCACACTGCCAAGTATGACAAAGACTGGGAAAAGCTTATAGACAGCTCCAAGGAGTGGAGTTACCAATTGCTACGATCTGAGATTTTGGAGGTCGAAAAGCTCCAACCGGTGATTTCAAAGTTCATGGAATATGTAGCTTTGAAGAAGCAAGAAGGAAATCCTATTATTAATGAAGAACTCTTGACAGAGTAGCTACAGCAAAAGACAAAGTGCTACAGTGTTGTCACTAGAGGACAAAATAGGGATAAAGACAAAGTTGTATTTTAAATTGCAAAATATTGTGGGGTAGGTAGAACCCTAACTTGTAGTGAATCTTGGCCACACAATGCAAACTAATCTTGGCCATTCATTCTACCTTTTGGGCACTATAAATAGAGGGTCTCCTCTCATTTTCAAGAGAGAGTTGAGTTGTTGTAATGACATGCTACAGAAATTTTAATGAAAATTCATTGACTTTAGTTCATTTTCTAAGTTTCTCTCTATGTTTCATGATTCAATCTCCCATAGTTAGATTCTTTAGTTAGATTTGTATTGTTGTTTTAAGTGGTTTTAGATTGCTTTGATAGATTTGGTAATTTTGTTATGTGGTTATGAAAATTTTTGTTATGTAGATGCCTTCCAGTCCATACTTTTTGCTATTTGCTAATTGGTAAATGGTTGTGTAAAGTTAGTCTGGGCTAAAAATTAAAGTTGTTTTAAAATTTTATCTTTATTCATGCATACATATGGTGGATGAATGGTAAAATATCTGCAGACCTTGGAAGATAGCACAGATTTCATGATACTGTAGGTTTCTTGGTTAGGTGGAATCCTATTTAAAGGGAGTTGTCCACAACATAACCTCTATGATCATTGTTCATAGTTAGTTGCAGATCCAAGAAACTCTCCTCTTCCCTCCCCTTTTTTATTTTTCTTTAGAAACAACCTATGCTAAGGTTCATTGCACATTGTAAAGCCAAAACTTAAGAAAACATTGGAGTTTTAGATTGTTGTTCGAACCTACAACAAAATACATATCAATTTCCATCCCAGGGACTTCAATTCACGAGATCCACTTCGCATCCAGCTACGTAAATTTTCCCTGTGATTACCAGCAAAATCACATCAAATATCAACTGAGGAATTACATGCAAGTCATGACCTGACACCTAAGAGACCTTGGGGTGATTTTCAGCAACTTGTTGGAAATTTCCTTTCAAGAGAGGTAGTGCACCTATGCACTGCCTGTGTTGAGGAAGTGTACAAAAACACCCATCAACAGAACTGGCGCTAGAAGGAGGGTGGCTTTGTGAAGCTGGATTGAATTGGATCATTCTCCCCTAAAATATTTCAGAGAATTCTAAGGTCAACACCAAACAAAGGGGAACATCAAGAGCTGCAGCCCCCACCAGGGCTAAACAAACTAAGAGAGGAGAATCTACTTCTTCCTCTTCTTTTGTCCCATTCACTTCCCTTCCACCTTCACCTCCATTCACCTCTTGTCCATCCTCCACCCAGTCGCACCAAACTTCCTTCGGGATTCATCCTTCCTGCAGCTAGAGAGTTATCACTCTCCCTGCCCTTCAAGTTCAAGGCGCAATCAAAATAGCCGCAGCCCAGGTATAGTCCCAGGCTATTGTCTTATAGCAGGTGCAGCCCTAGATTGTTGTCCCTCAACAGCAAGTACCACCTCTGCCTCCTGTCATGGATTGGTTGGTGCAAAATCCTTTGTCATTGCACTTCAATGCTTATCATGACATACCCTAGAATCTGGAGGGCTTTTGCTCGAAGTTCAATCCTCACGACCCGCAAAGGACGGCAGAATAACACATCAAGATATTTGAAATAGCAATTACAGATATGCAGAACGGTCATGAAGACATTGCATACCACCTCTTTCCATACTCGTTGGGGAAGGAGGCTTTTTACTAGTACATCAATTTTCTGAAAGGGTCCATTACTTCATGGGACCTCATGAAGAATGCTTTCTTGTAGAAGTATAAGATTTTGATCAACCCTTCAGAGCTATATTGACAGTTTATAGCCGTTCAAAGAGAAATTAATGAACCCATTGGCTCTTTTAATGATCGCTTCCATCGTGCCTTCATGAGACTTCAAGATCCATACGTGCATAACGATGTTGCGGCTCTGCTCGTCTACTATGCAGCATTAGATAATCTTATGTCGGCATTGGTGAAAAGGATGCACCCACTGCTTACCATGCTAGTGAATGCTTATGCAAAAGTCATTGTCGCCAATGCTAAATTGGGGTAGAATATCTCTAGTCTGCTGCCCTCTTTGGGTCTGGTAGCTCATCTAATGCAGGTTTAGGGGATCAACCAAGCATTCGCTCATTAGACACCTCTTATGAACTAGGTGCCACAACTGCCTATGGTCCCACATCCTGGGCAGCCAATGAATCAGGCGCCTCTCGTGCCTTCTTACCTACAGCCTCAACAACAGCAGATCTACCCTCAGGTTCCCCAATAGCAACAAATAAACTCTCAACAGCCACAAGCACCATTATATTTTTTGGGACCAAAATTTCCTCCAGCACATCAAAATCAGCAAGCAGCCCCACCTGTCTTTCCCCAAAATCAGGTGATGTAACCGAGCAATACTGAGAAAGACAAATTGGAAGAGTTGACATAAATGATAAAGAAAATTTCCACGGAGATGACGCACCTGAGAAATCAAAACAGTCAGCTACAGGCCTCCCAATGCAGCCTCTAGGCTAACCTTAATTAGGATAGCACAGACAATAGGGATGGTAGGGATAACTGTGAAGCTGGCAGTTCTTCTGGGAAAAACTATGATAGAGGGCAGAATTCAAGTCAAAACTTTGAGAGGAGACTTTCTCAGAGGCAGAATCACACATGGAATACAAGACCCAATAACGGGGGCGTTCCTACTACTCTAGATCAACCTTCCAGCAATGAAAAGATGACCAGTGGAGTGTATCTTGCTGAGGCTGCTATGTCCGGATGGTGTCGGATTCACAAGACAAGCAGGCACTCTGAGTTGGATTGTCCTGAATTCTAGACAGCCACTAAAATCTTCCAAGTGGAGGTCCAAAATGCGATTAATAGTGTCGGTTGTAGGGACATCATCTCGTCTGAGTCTTACGACTCTTCCTGCCTCATGGTCAATCAAGCTCCCTTCCCACGGAGCGATTGCAACGAGCCCAAGAAGGAGGTCGCACCCATCCAGAATGAAGAAGTACAAGAGGTAAGTAATGAAGTAACCTTATCAAGTCTTTTCGATTCAATAGATAATGGTTCAGTAGATGAGGAAGAACAACATGTAGACGAAGTCCATATGTTCCACCAAAGATCAACTCACTACTTCCTTAGGAATAGGCAGGCGGGTGGACCCTTTACTAATTCTACCCCACCAAATAACTTTAGTACCCCACCTGATCTGAATGCTAGCAATAATCTTGGGCTTCCCCATGTGCTCGCCTAATACTTCAACAAGGATAGGTCACAAAATCAGCCTCAAAGCCAGCGACAAAACTAGCCTCAAGGCCAATCCCAAAACCAGTCAAGCCAAATGAAAGCCCAACCTACTAGCTCCGCCATCTGTCAAGCCTTTGATTCTGAGATTGAAGAAATGGGTGAATATGTAACGGAAGAATTCAAGAAGGTAAAAATCAATCTATCTGCCTTCGAACTACTCAAAGTCCCCATCGTAAGGCATGCCTTCCTTAGGATACTTAATGGAACCCTATTGTCTAAAGCAATGCTAGAAACATCAGCAAAAAGGGTCACCTTTGAAGAACCCAGGCAAGAACTTGTGATCCAAGACTTTATTGGGAAAAAGAAGGATACTCCCTCTAACCAGCCTATGGGTAAGCAACCAGCCAAAGCATTTGATCAGAACCATAGGAAAATCCCCAAGGATCTACCCTCCAAGAAACTTAAGGATAAAAGACTGGTGATAAAAAAAATCTCAAGTAGCCCAAGTGGATACGCCTATAAGCTTCTTCCAAGGGAAATTGGAAACGCCACCCTTTCTCACCACCATCCGAATATTTGGGAAAAATCTACATAATTGTCTAATTGACTCTGAAGCATTGGCCAACATCATGCCCCTAGTTGTATACAAATCCCTTGGGATTACCCCCACACCTTCAAATAAAAAGGTGACTCAACTGGACAAAACTGAGATAAACATAGTGGGAGAAATGAATTGTATCCCAATGCAGATTGTCATTGACCTGAGGGTGCAACAGATCATTGACATCCAAGTTGCAGATATCTCTAATGCATATGGAATCATCTTGGGACGGGACTTCACCCATGCCTTGAATGGATACGCTGCCACAAATTTTTCACAATGTGGCTGCCATGGAAGGGATTGCCCAATCAAATCTGCATCAAGCGAGAACCATGCATGAAGTTCATGATCACTGAATATAACAACTTGAACGAGGTTTTATTTTTTGAAACTGAGTTGGGAAATTATTGTCCCTTTTTATCAAGAAGAGGCGGAGACTCAAGAAGAAGGGATGGTAGAAGAAGTCATGCTGGTGCAATGCAGCCCTTCAGTTGATTAACCCATACACCTTAGAGCACAAAGATGCTGGTAGAAGCCGATGATGAGGAAACCCCTGAGGATAGCATGTTGGGATTGTTGGATGGATTCTAGGATTTTATGGAAAAGTGCATACAAAATCAGCTCAGCTTGGGTGCAAGAATGAATTTTCAAGAGCTCTTGCTCCCAAATTGGTGTAGGGTGCACAATGTGGCTCACTCCGAATTTGAACGTTGCCTATGCCAAACAACAGTAGAACACGTCAAGAAATTATCCACTCCTAAGAAGGAAAAGCCATCAAATCAGCCCACCCTCCGTCATACCAAGCTACTATCTGCCTCAGAAACCATAAATGATAACTCGTAGCCTAAAGGCAATAATTGCCTCAATGGTCCTAGCGTCAAAGAGCCTTCCAAATTTTGGACATTACGCTTTGATGGGTCCAAGTCCAAGCAAGGAGTCAGCGTCGGATTTGAACTAAGCAGCCCCACAGGTAAGTCTTATTTTGTTGCTCATAGATTTCAATTCTATTGTACCAATAATGTAGTGGAGTACGAAGCTTTAGTCCATGGTCTTCTGATGGCCTTGAAGAAAAATGTTAAGATGTTGCAAGTTTTTGGTGATTTTGAGTTGGTGATTAAACAAGTCTGAAAGTTGTACTCATGTCATGACAGAAGATTGGAAAACTATAGGAATAGGGTTTGGGATCTTTTAGAAGGGTTGGGTGCATTCAATATCCAGTTGATCCCTCATGCTCAGAACTACACGGTTGATGCTTTGGCTCAAGCAACTAGCACACTGCAACCCCTATCCTTTTCGACTCTCAAGAAATTCACTATTGAGCTAACTTCTACACCATTCATCCCAAATAATGTCACTCACTTTCAAGTATTCAATGATGATAAGCACATCCTCAAGTTCATCATGGGCTCTGATGTCTTTTCCACCCAAATAATTGACGAAGTTGATCTAGAAGAAGCTGAATTGGACATAGAAGGGGTAATCAACCTCAAGACCAACATGATTCCCTGAGGGATGGTTCAGCTAGAGTACATTTTTTACTTAGATAAGATCAAAGATCAGGATCAAAAAATGAAGAAGGAAGTCATAAGCAACTAGTACGATGCTCACAACCTCGAGACTGCCGAGGAGATCAAAAATATTTTTATTGGAAAAGTATGTACTGCAAAGGAAAAGAAAGGGATTGTAGATACTTTGTGGAAGTATCATGATGTGGTGGAATGGATCTATGAAGACCTTAAGACTTACGACACCTCTATCATCATGCACACCATCCCTCTCAAGACAGAAGTGTGGCCATTCCGCCAGCGGCAACGTCCTATCAACACCTTGCTAGAACCAATCATATACAAAGATGTGTAGAAGTTTCTTTCAGCAAGAATTATATTCCTGGTCAGGAATTCTACATGGGTGGCCAACTTGGTCCTGGTTAGAAAAAAGAATGGGGAAATCAGATTGTGTGTAGAATTCCGCAATTTGAACAAAGCTTCAGAGAAGGACAACTACCTCGTGCCTTCATTGGATGAGGTACTGTAAATATTTGATGGAGTAAAAATGATGTCCTTTCTTGACGGGTACTTCAGATATAACCAAGTTATAGTGCAGTACGAAGATCGCCATAAGACTGCGTTCACCACCAAGTGGGGGACCTTTTCCTACAGAAGAATTCCCTTTGGGCTCATTAATGTTGGTGCCACCTTCCAACATGCTATGGATATTGCCTTCAAGGATTTGATTGGGAAATGCATAATATTCAACATGGATGATTTAACTATGTTCTCTAAGAAACAGAGTGACCATGTCTCTGATTTATGCAAGGTGTTTCAAAGGTGTAGAGAGTTTGGAGTCTCCCTCAATCTGAAGAAGTGCATCTTCGGAGTTACTGAAGGGAGGTTGTTGGGACATATCATTTCTGAGTAGGGAATCTCCATAGATCCTAAAAACATCCAATCCTTGCTAAAAAAAATTCATCGGGCAGTAAAAAGGAGCTGAAATCTTTCTTTGGAAAGATCAACTTCGTAAGGAAATTCATCACAAGCTTTGCTAAAATTGTTAAGCCGCTCAATGCCATGCTGAAGCAAGATGCCAAAATTAAGTGGACTCCCTAAGAAAAGCACGCCTTCGAAGAAATTAAAAAAGCAATTGTTGAAGCACCCATGTTGGTTAGTCCAGACTATCTGAAGCCATTCTACATCTACTCGCTCGCTTCAAAACACTCTTGTGCCAGCATTCTAACTCAAAAAGATGCAGAGGGGAACGAGCATCCGATCACCTTCATGAGTGCTCCTTTGAAAGATGTTGAGTTATGCTACCACAACATAGAAAAACAAGCATATACCCTCATTAGGAGAGTGAAGAAATTCAGACATTACATCCTGCGTAATAAAGTGTTCGTCATAGTTCCTAACCTAGCTATGAAAACACTGCTAATGCAAAATGAATTGGGCGAACGAAGAGCCAAATGGGTCACATTACTACAAGAGTATGATATGGAAATCCAACCAATGAGATTGGTGAGAGGATAAGCACTTACCTGAACAATTGTTGAAGCAACAACCGAAGCAGGGCCAGAACTCACCATGTAGCAATACCAGCTGGAAGATGTTTCTCCAGGAGAATGGTACGAGGACATCATCTATTATTTATTGAATCACAAGTTCTCATCTCACCTACATGGAGTCTAGAAATGTGCCCTTAGGCTGAAAAGTAGCAATTTCATGCTGCAAGGATCCATTTTATAAAAGAGAAATCATGAAGGTATCTACTTAAGATCTGTCTTAGCAAAGAAGAAGCAAATCGAGTCATGAAGGAGTTCCATGATAAGTTTGGCACTAGTCATGGATCTAGGCCATCTACATCGGATACCTGAAGTCGAGGATATTACTGGCCAATAGTCTTCAAGGACGCTCATAGCCATGTTTTCTTGTGTCACACATGTCAAACCGCCGCTACCAAGGAAAAGAATGTTGTTGTACTGTTGTAGCTTGTTCTAGAGGTGAGGTTGTTTGCACAATGGGGTCTTGATTTCATTGGTTCGGTAAGCCCTTCATCATCTTGCCGGGACATAGGTACATTCTTACTATAAGGAAAACTAATACGTATGGGAATGACAATTTCAACATAAGCAAATCTGAATCGTGCAAGTAAAATGCTCGACATCAAGATGCAAGGAGAATAGACAACATACCCATCAAAGATGACACAAGATATACCCTGGGAAAACCCTCAAGAGGGAAAAGCCTAGCCTCCAAAAGCATCCACACTCCATGTATTATTCAGCAATGAAAACCCATTACAATACATCTGCAGAGACTCCATGAACACTTATGAAGCACAAGCTATCCATGCATTCCATGTGACCAAGTATGAATCCACACATCCCATGCCATGCTTCAAACCCTCACACATGCACAAGCTCAGCACACTGGCACTGCAACAAGAAACTGTCCAACCAGTAACTTTTTGATCCAACTCTAAACAACTACCCATGTGGTTGCTTTTATAGAAACAAGCTCCCACAAAACCACCAAGTGGTATTACATAAACCATGTGCCCAAAATACTACATCATGTGACCCCACATTTAATATTGGGTACTTTATTATTTTATTATTATTATTCCCCAATATTAAATAATTACAATTTACAATTAAGTCCCAATGTTACATACAACAAAGTGGCCCCAACATTATAACTCCTTGTGATGCACGTTCACCTAGAAACCCCTAGGTGCACCACACACATAATAAATAAATAAAATATTACAAACATTATGCAAGGTGTACAACACCTAATTCTAACAATCTCCCACTTGTTGTATACATTGCATAAGGGGTAACAAATAAACTCCATAGGCAACATGTACCATCCTAGAATCCAAGTGCTCCATGTGCTCCATCAAGATACCTATAACAAGAACCAAGGTGACCACCATCTCATCCATGAATGCTCCCATCCTCCACCATGCCAACTACACTAAGATATGAACACATCCAAAGAGATGTCACACTAACTGTCACAAAGAAGCATAAACTTGCCTCAACCTGATATCTCAAAACACAAACACTGAATCCAATATGCACCAGTAGCTATGAAGAATAAATCACCATAGCTGAAATGACACCCACAGCAAGTGCCAGCACATCCAACTATCCATACCTCCAAGGTATACATAACATAGTAAACTTATGCCAACAACATATCCACCCATAAACCACAATAACAAACTCCATGTGCAAACCTATCAAAAGTGACATACACATCCAGGATCTCCCATTGCATGGGTAATGTCAAGATGAATGCAAACCTAGAATGAACGAATTCAACGCGTCGCTTTGTTAACATCCCAAAAAAGGCACCATCACAAAGGCATACCAAGTCTACTACCAACATCTCATAGAAGTAAACATGTAGTACCAAGGAACATCCACAATGATAAGAAAAACCTGCAAACCAAACACCTGTAGCATGTCCTCCTACACACACACCTCTAAATGCCAACTGTGTCAAGTATGATCTCCTCCATAACACCCCTAAACAAAAAAACCCATAACCACATCCATCCATCCAATCACCAAGATCAAACATAACATATGTAACTAACATGGATGTAAGCATCTCAAAACAAGAAGATCAAACTCAAAGTAATCATTCCTAAACCAAGGAAATCAGCCCAATAAACCATCTCCTAAACTCAACATGTACAAGGAGATAAACATGCCAACACTCCTCAAATGAACCCTATAGAAACCAAATATCCATGGCTCAAGATCCATATCCATGAGAAGATAAAGCATAAACATAATGCACCTGAAAGAATAATGGGCAATACCTCTCAAGTGAACCGCCGACAAGACCAAGAGTGGGAATGAGAATGCTCCTCTAGGATATCCAATTCATCATGACTCAACCAAGAACACTCTCCTCATTGGTCCATGTTGCACTCACGTCCAACCAAGGTGTAGGCTCCCTCAGACTTCCTGCTAAAATCTCATCAAGAGTAACCATCTCAAAATGTCTCTAACCACAAGAGAACACCAAGCCTCACCTATGTCTCCAAGTATCCATGAGCACCTGTACCAATCAATCCATGCTAAACACCAAGCAAATGATCAATGTACTCAATACAAAGAGAACCAACCAAGATCAAAATCATAGCTCCAACTGCAGAATCAGGAACATAAACATGACACCATGATCTCACATCCTCTTAAAAGAAGATCACATGAATAAATCATCATAACATGTACCATGCCACAACTCTAAACTAGTAATCAAGAGTATACCATGACATAATAACAAAACCATTCTACAACCAAGGATCACCTGTCAAAACCAACAAGTCATAAATAATACCTCAACATCTCCAACACCTGATGTCAAAGAACTCTCACTGTAGCACACAGAATCCAAGAGCTCCTCCATGACACCAAAGATCACCTACTGAAGAAAACCATCCATAATAACCAATGGATCCACATCATTTCCAAATGCTCCCACTGAACCGTGATACCAAGCAATCCCATGGCACCATGATGCACAAAACCAACATTGTCATAAGGTCACACAAAAACCTGTGAATCCAAGCTCTCAATGACAACATGATAACCATCCTCTAAAGCAAGAAGATACACTGCCAAACCATCATATCCATCACCGCCAAATCCATCACTGTCACAAGCTCCCACTGAACCGTGTAACCAAGCTATCCATGACATCGTGATACCAATCTCCTCAAACCAAGAAGATACACCGCCACAACCTGAATCAAGATCCAATCCAACACCACCAACAATGCACCTACATAAAACCATCATAACATGCCAAAGTCTCTAATGCACAAGAAACATCCATGACATCATGATCACCACCAAATGTACCAACAAATCAACCCAACTGTGTCCACATATCTGCATAATCATAGTCAACTACATAGGTCTCATATCATGACTATACCTGGTAATACCATCTCACCTCCTCAACATGACAACCAAATCAACAAACCAAGTGACTAAACTAAGCCACTAAAACTGATCATGCATCAACACTGAAATATCAATGGGCAAAGACAACCCATATCCAAGTCATAGGTGCAACAAGTAAGTATAGACCGCCTACAACATTGCACAACTTGTAGATACAACAATGCAACATACATACTGATAACCATGTCAAAAAATAGAATAATCTAAGATGTACAACTGAGCATACAATGAATCCATCATCAAATATCCCAAATCCAGCAATCCATAAGCTCATAATAACACCATAGTCAAAGAGACCCATAAACAGCTCAGATAAAGAAAAAAGAAAATGAACCATGTCAAAATTCCTTCAAACCTGATCCACTATGAAGTACTCTGAACAAGCTTTTCGTTGACTATTCGAAGTCCAAAATCCGACTCCGTATGCACCCGATATGCCCTCTCAAAGCTCAAAATAAGCATCTGACTTCAACCAAGCAAAACACTGTCAAAACTAGAAAAATCATGAAACAAGACCTATACCACTGCGTAGTGCTCGGAGCCAGCTTTCCAACGACTGT
>VDFB02353493.1:333079406-333158005 GCA_007258455.2 Sequoia sempervirens
TAAGTGGGACACACTATTGTGGTAGCAAGCACCTTTGAGTATTATATATATTTGTTAAAGTTTTATGGCATCTCCTGTGTTGTATTGTTTAAGACAAAGGTTTTTGTCTTATTTTTTTTATAGAATTTTTGTTTTCTCATTTTCTCTTAAGGAACTTTGTCCTTATTTTTTCTTTGTCATTTATGCTTTTATCTACTAGGTTTTTTTTTTTTTTTGGGTCTAATTATTATTCTTTAGATTTTTTTCATGTAGAATTATGTCTATACTTGGGTAATTTTTAGGTTGGTTTATCTTCTGCATACATATTCTTTTTACTCATACACTCACATATATGTTTGTTTAAATTCTTTCCTTAACATATATGTTGCTCCTTAATATTCTTGTTGTTCTTTTGGGCTCCTTTTTATCTATTCTTGTTACTTCCTTATGCCTTGATCTATGTGCAACCTTTGTTTCCCCCCTCTATTTAGTCTATCTTGGTTTGTAACTAGCCATACAAATTTCTCCTATAGCTCTCTATCATCTTAATAATGGATAATAGATTGTGATCTAAAACATTGATTCAAAAAATTCTCACACAATCTAATTTAGGAATAACATTGATAAATATTTATTTTTCATGGTTCTAAGGTGACCCACTTTTTACTAGCCATTCCTTGCCAAATTGAGTCTCAAAAGTGTGATTTGCACGAGGGTGTTGCATGAAAAGATAAATCCTCATTCACCTATAGGATCTATCCAAGGCATCAATCTCTAAAATGGCTATAACATTATCACTTAGAGGGTATCATATCACATCTTTTTGTCAACATATCCATCATTAGAACAAACTAGATATATTATATAGTTGCTTGGCATGTCTTCATCCTTGTTCATTATTGTAAATTGGCTCAAGGGGTTTGAGTGAGGAGAATAATCCTAGCACAACAATTTCCAACAATATTTGTAGATACTAACACATCTTTAATTGTAGGTTTAGATAGACTTGAGGTGAGCAAGTACCAAGAGGCCAAGAGCGTGTGTCATTTCCATACATTAGGGTTGAATTTGTGGATTAGAGTTTAAATATCCAAACATAAAGATTATTTTTACAATATGTAAGTGATCCAAAGCAAAATATGCATCATTTTACAATTAATCATTACACTACAATCCTAAATTTGATTATAAAACATAAAATTAAATCACTAAACATTTAATTTATAATAAAATTCTCCTCACCACACACAAAGCTAAATACTTGTTCTTTTCTTATCATTTCAAAAATATATTTATATGCAATTTGGTAACTTGATAGTTGTACTTAGAAGATCATTTGATTGATATTACTTGTTTGTTAATTTAGCTTAATTATTTGAAAAGTATTTTTAGTTCTTTTCAATACGAAAATGTAAAGCGTTGAAGATGAGAGCTTATCACTAGCAAATCAAGAACTGTGATTCTCCACACCACACACAAAGCTAAATACTTGTTCTTTTCTTATCATTTCAAAAATATATTTATATGTAATTTGATAAATTGATAAGTGTACTTATCAAGATAATTTGATTTGATTGGTATTACTTGTTTATTAATTTAGCTTAATTATTTGAAAAGTATTGAAAATGCAAAGCATCGAAAGTGAGAGCTTTATCACTAGCAAATCAGGAACTGTGATCAAATTGAAACCATTTTCGACATTATTAATAGCTTGTGTGGGGTAACTATGGGCCTTCCACGTAAAAGCGGAAGGTCCAGTCTACAATGTGGTGGTCTGAACGAGGATAGTTAATAAGACAATGAGCCAAGGGGGCGTTCCCAGTATCAGGGCTGTGTCGCGAAAAAGAAAAAGAATAGTTCGATCCCGTGGTTTAACCATTTCCAGGCGAAAATTCAATGCAAAAGAATTACAAAATCATACAAATTAAGCTTTTAGTCCTGATTTTCAATTCATCCTCCCTCATAATTCAATGTTAAGGTCACCCCATACTTTCTCAACTTTGGATACAAAATCTGCAAAACACATGTTCGACGATTAAATTGGAATAAAAAGGAAGGCAAGAACATCGTTAATAAGAAGCCGTAGATACTTACCTTGAAATGAAGGATCCAAGAAGCAGGCCTGCAATAAGAAACCTACCGATTAGATGTTTATAACGACAAAAATGGTAAGATTTTTTTTTCACTTATCGAGCCCAAGATTGATTCATTTTCTCAAGATGCCAGTGTCAATTTGCAATTGTGATGTGGAACGAGGTAAGCAAAAAGCAAAAGATGACTGTCAGCACAAGGTTAGAGATGAATAACGAGATTTAAAATGTTAACGCTTTACCGCTACTTGTGCTTTGAGGTCTTCTGTGCTGTCCTTCAGTGCAGACGAATTAGCATCCAGGTTATGTGGCAATTCCATTTTACCTGCAAAGAAAGATGCGTTGAGCCATTTCATATTTTTAAGAAATCTAGTTTTCTACGTGGAATGAAAGATTAATACCTCCATCGGTCTCCTTATGGGCTGTAATATAGCTCTCTTCTAAGTATGAAGAGAATCTTGGAGGCAGATCGAAACAAATTGATTCCACCTGATTTAAAATTTCCTGTTCCTCCAAAAAATTCTGAGAATGATCAACCTTTACCGTAGAACATATCTTCTGCTTCTGTTTATTAGCTTCGTCTGATGGAACTCCGTTGATTTTTTCTCTGTATAGGTTTGAAGAAGACAGGGTTTGGTATTTATCTTTTTCACTTCAAATTTTATGAAAGAATATAAATCACTTGAAGTTAGTACCTGGTTTGAGGTTTGTATGTGGTGAGAGACTGGGAGACAGAGGATTCATCCCATAGAAGCATGCTTATCGGAATTGCTTCTTCAGTTTGAGGGAATTTGTCTACTCGCAGCGTATCGTTCTCGAGAAATGAATATTCACCAGCTCCGTAATTCTATACAAAACAATTGTTTAGGCATGAGATGGAGTATGAAAAGCAGAGGAAAAGCTGTAAAAAGAAGAAATGAGACTTAAAATTGAACCTTTACTGTACAGAGGAAGTCGCGGGCGTGAAGTGCAGTGTCGAATTGCAGCGCGAATTTCGATCTCTCAAAACCCTGAAGGAAATGATAAATTCATCCAAACTTAATACGGCGGATCAATTTCCACTCAAGTTAAGGCATTGAATTGCAAATCTTCCATGTTCAAAGATTATGCTCGAATTTTTTGAGGAAATTGAAGAATTTTTTTCACTGCTCTCCTTTAATTCAGTAAAGAAACGAAGGTTTGGCTCTCAAATGCAAAGGATATAAGGAGGTTTAGAGATTAGACGATAATGAAGTTTAGATGTTACCTTGTGCAGAGATTCCTGCGTATAACAAGCAAAGAGTACTCTGCTTCCCCTGGTGCCAAACCTTGCCTGGCATGGTGTCTGTGGCCATGCGAACTTTAGCCTCGAAATGTAGTGCTCCTCCTATCTCAATCGCGACATAAATATACATTACTTCCAGAAATATCAAAAATGTTCAAAATTTCAATGCCTGGAGTAAGACTTTACATTCTTTCTCGGTAAAAGTGAGCAAAGCTTAATGATCACTCAATTCTTTTAAGCATTAAAACTCACTTAGTTACTGGAAAATTTAACACAAAGATGAAGTCGAAACATTAAATTTAAAACTGTAATGGCGACAAATTGAACAAACAAATTCATGAAATCGAAACGGGACCAGAAAAGTTACCAGTTTCTTACAAAACCGACAGAAGTTTGAAGACGAACTTACATGAATTTTGCCGTGTAATATAACGTGAAGTTTAGTGGCAGAGGTGGCGGTTGAGATTGCAAGAATTGCAGGACTGTTGGAGGAAATCCATGTACCATTGGTTGGAAAGAAGGGTTTGAGGAGAGTTTTGAAAGGGCAAAAATTTGCGTCGTTTGTGCGTGGACGCGGCGGCGGAACAAACTGAGCAAGGTTAACTTTCCACTCACTGCCATCGCAAGTACAAGAACAACTTCCTGTCAATGCGAGCGCCATTGCTTACAAGTAATTCTGTCTGTTTCCAAAGCCTTTTTAACGCTTGTTTACAAAGTCCTTCGCAATGCTTGTTTACAAAGCCTTCCACAATGCTTGTTAAATGGTATTAGAGGTGAACGTGCTAGAAATGTGAAAGGTCGGTAAATAATAAAATTACACAATCAAATAGTAATTTACCTCAACGTGAATTTCTTTTCCGGCCTTTTTATTTTCTATTTAGTTAGTTTGCGCTATGGATCTTTTTACTAATGTTTTTTTCCTTATTAAGTAATATTACCACGAGCATTTAGGCTCTGGGTCGTATTTCGTGCCTGCTTTTCTTCTGCAAATTCCTTCCTCTATGCGGTTGAAGGCAAAAGCAAGAAAGCCAGGGGGAGGGCAGAATGATGAGCTGAGTGAATCTTAGCATCATGATACTCCTGGCTTGGTGGAAGGAGAGGCTTCAGTTCAGCTTATGCAGAACATGGATGGTGTGGACAATTGTAAACCCTCGGAGTTGAACAACTAATCAACAGACTGTGTGGACAAAGACAAAGGGGAAGGCAATGACAACCAGATGGAGCAGGCCTACGATGATTCAGGTAAAACTCTTGAATGTTTGCTCCTTGATGATGTGGTTGACATCATAGTGGAATGTCAGCATAGATCTGTTATCTTGTTCTTTTTAAGAGGCATCCCATCTGAATCTAATTTTTTTAAATGGGCTAAAACAAATTGGAAAGCAAGGGATGGGAAATAGAAGCATTGAGAGGGCTTGGACAAGGTTATGTTGCTTGCAAATTTAGATCAGCAGATCATGCCCAAGCTGTCTTACAGTATGGTACTTGGATTATTTGTGGACAAATCTGTTACCTACAAGCTTGGACTCTGGATTTTCACTGAGAGGGTCCCTCAAAGTCCAAGTACCCTATGTGGATAGAGCTTCCTTTTTTAAACTTTCCTCTCAGACCATTTATAAGAGAGATTGTTTCACAGTTAGGAAGAGTACTCTGGTGTAAGAATTCTACAGATAAAATTTTCAGCCTAAGGGTGCACCCAAGGGCCTGTGTGGAAATGGACCTAGCTTGTCAATTACCTGAAAACATTAAATTAATTGGGCTAGGGTGTGAGTTTTTCTAGCCTGTAGTTTATTTGAACAAACCCAATGCATGCTTTTTTTGTCGACAAGATGGTCACTTGATTAAAGATTGTCCTTTTAGGAGAAATAGATACATGCAGGATAATAGAACAGTCCCATCTAATTCACAACAATTGCAAAATCTTACTCAGCCTATTGTTATGCATAACCTAGTCTCTAATGTGAAGCAATGTTCTACTCAACCTACCGTTATGCCTAGTCTAACCCATAATGTGAACCAACATGAAAATGCCAATCCAGAAGAAAATACCATGAGTGACGTGTCTCCCACCTATAAAAATGCCATTATGACTAACGGATGGAGGATGGTTATGAAAAGAAAGGAGCCTTCTAGGTCCCTTAAAATTCATAATGGGGAATTATTTTCACAAAACTATGACAACTCCTCATTACAATCCATTGAGAAAAATTTGGAGAGAACTTCACCAATACGCTTTGAAAGTCATAGGGTTCACTCTCCCCATAACAGACATGTCTCCCTTTCTCCTCTTGCAAGACCGAGATCTAGGTCTCCTTCTACGGTTAAGAAAGGCAGGCATTTTGATCAACCGATTATGCTAGCCAATTGCTTTGAAGTTCTACCTCGAGTGGAAGACCTCCAAAACTCTGCTTAACTATGAATTCCAAAACTCTTTCTTGGAATGTTAGAGGGTTATCTTTACCTCACCATAAATTTGAGGTAAAGGATGCTATTGTCAAATGGAAGCCACATATTATGTTCCTAAAAGAGGTCAAGATTAATGGCAACCGCCTCCTCTCTTCTTTATCCAACGTATGGAGAGATGTTTTCTTCCATACATTGCATAGAGAAGGAAGGGGGGGGGCTATTATTGGTCTTCATTCTTGGATTAATAGGTTTGTCATTGATAATGGGGAGGACCCTTTACATAGTTGTGTTTGGGTTCTTGTTGTTATCAATGGCCAACCTATTGGTTTCTGTTTTGCTTATGCTCCCAACATTGCTAAAGAAAGATGTGAATTATGGGAATGGACATCCAATAATCTTCCTTGGGCTGATTGGGTCATTGGAGGAGATTTTAATATGGTAGAACATCATTCTGATCGCAGTTGGGTTGATCATGTTAAATTAAACATTGAAGAGTTTGATAAATTTGGATATTTTGCAGAAACTCTGTGGTTAAATTATAGATCTTATTGTAAAAAAAAGCAAGTCATCAATATGACTGGTACACTTGGACTAATTGTAGGATGGGAGATGATAGAAATTTAAGCATATTAGATAGGTTTTATATCTCTCGCAACCTGCAATTAGTTCAAGATTCTATGGGGAATTATGTGAAAGTAGATTATTCTACAACTTTATTAGATCATTTTTCAGTTATCTGTGCTTTTACAATTGGGGAAATTAGAGATATGGACTCTCAACTGCCTTTTAAACTTAATACCTCACACCTCAAAATTCCTTCTTGTGTTGATGCCCTAGTTGGCATTTAGAAGTCTATTCCTAAGCCAAAAGAAGTGGAATCTTACAGGATATGGTGGCAGTCCACTATTACTCAATATGCTGATTTCTTACAAAAAGTTTGGTAAGAGATTAGCATGGCAGTGAAAACATAAAGAAAAATCTCTTCAAGGAAATCTTGAGTTGAATAGGAAGATGCTGATTTCAAATCTTGAAAGTATTTCTATTCAGACTTCCATAGCTAATATTGAAGCTCAGCTTCGCAAACTTGATATGTATAAGGGGCAAGGGGCCAAAATTAGGGCTAGATTGCATTGGTTCAAATAAGGAAACAAAGGCCCGAAATATTTCTTCAATTATTTAAACTATAAACATAAAAAGGAATATATTGGATCAATACAAGATGATAATGGAAGGAGTTGTACAAACCCAGATGAGATCAAATACATGTTTCAAAGCTTTTATGAGCAAATTTTTAGAGAAGATCCTCATTGGCAAGATATTCAATTTATTTTAGAAGATATCATTCAAGGATGCATTCCTAGGAAGATAGATCCAGATTATAGTCATTTCCTTGATCGAGACCTATCCATTGAGGATTTAGAACAAGCTGTTTTCTCTATGGCTCATAACAAAAGTCCATGGATTGATGGGTTATCAATAGAATTTTACCAAACCTTGTAGCAACATATTAAAGATGATTTTTACCAAGTTTATTTGGAAGTTGTGAGTCAAGGTTCATTGGGGCCAGCTATTAATAAAGGTTTAATTAGGTTCCTTTCGAAAGGGAAGAATTCAAATCCTATTTTTGGATGATGGCCGATTACTCTACTCAACACTTCCTATAAAAATGATTGCTAAAGCCTTAGCCACTAGGATCAAACCAGTGGTTAAGGAGATAGTTAGACCTGAGAAAACTGGGTTTCTTGGTGGTAGATTTATACTTGACAATTTAATTCTGGCCTTGGAGACAAGCAAATGGGCTTGGAAATCAAATCATAATGCTTTGTTGGTTAAGCTTGATTTTGATAAAGCTTATGATAGGATACAGTGGGGGTTTATTATCAAGATGCTGTGGTGGTTGGGATTCGGTCCTAAGATATGTAAACATGTTAATATTCTTTTTATTGATGCGAGTGCTTAGCTGGTGATTAATAGTACCTTGTCTAATATACCTTTTTCCTTCAATGCTGGATTAGACAAGGGTGTCCTTTATCACCATTCCTTTATGTTCTTATAGCTGATGCTCTTGGGTATCTTCTTCATAAATATAATCAAATGAATTTGATTAAAAGTATCTCTATCCCCAACAATGCGGTTGTTATAAATTCACATTTTGCTGATGACAATTTGCTCTTAATTCAAAAATTTGAATAAGAAATTAAGAATGTTATGGAGGTTTTAGATTTGTATTGCGAGGTTTCAGGGTCAAAATTGGATCATCATAAAACTAAATTTATAATGCTTCAATTTGATCCAGTTCCTGAATGGATTCCTACATAATGGAAACATATTAAACATGGGAAAATCACTAGATATCTTGGTATTCCATTTGGAATAGGGGTTATGCTGAACATGATATGTGGAATTGTTTCCTCAATAAATTGAAGATCAAAATATTTAATTGGGGGAATAAATTCTCATCATTAGTAGGAAAAATACAGGTGATCAATCAAATATTTTTGGCGTCTCATGTCTACTATTCTTCATGTTGGATGCCATCTAGGAAAGGCTATGAAGATCTAATTAACTCACTTAGTAGTTTCTATGGACTAATTGGGATGGAAAAAGGGGTTTTAGGGCCTCTTCATGGCTGCACTGTATACAACCAAATAACAAGAGAGGTTTGGGCCTCTTGGATCCTAGGACTCAAGGGGTGTGCTTATTTGCTAAATGGATAGTAAGAGTTATGTTTGGTAATGAACCATGGAAAATTTTGGTAAGACATCATATTGCTCTTGCTATGGCTAATAACAGGTGGCAAAATGTGGGATGGTAGGATAAAATTCTGCTTGCTCCTTTTTCTTTTTCTTTTTTTCGTGTGAAAGCTTCTTTCCCATTGCAATCCATCTGGAAGGCTTGGCAACAAGTCTGTAAATTTTTATATTGGAAAGAAGGCTCTTTACAACATGGCTTCAACTTTGCTAGCTCTTCCACTTGGTGGAATAAGCTTGTGCAATATCATGGACAACCTCTTACTATCACCTTCCCTCAACAATCTCATTATCTTTTTAATAAAGGGTTGCAAAAATTAGGAGACCTCTGAGACTTATCCTCCCTTGACTGGATCAGCTGGCAAGAGGCCAAGCATGCTTTTAATTTAACTAACAGGTTTAAAGGTTTCATGGTTTTCTTAAAGGCATTGGTTCCTATAGAGCTCCTTATGAAAATTTGTACTCTGTGCTACATTGTAACTTCTTCAATGATTGGCTTTGGCTTGGCAATTACTCCTTCTTTTGTTTCCCTTTAAAGAAAATATACTTTGAACTCCTGCCTAGTATGAATTTAAACCTGAGACTTAACACAAAATGGCATTTCTTAAGTTTTTAGAAAAATCAATAGAGATTTCTAAGTGCTCAAGTTTGGAGGTCTAAGGTAGAAGAAAATGCCCAAATTTTGGCCTAGAAAATCCTGCATCGTAAACTGCTTGTAGGGGATAGCATAAAATATTTAAAGACACAAGTTTCCAGGTGCCCTTTTTGTTAGCACAAAGAAAATTTGAAACATATTTTTGGGACTGTTATAGAGCAAAAAAGAAATGGAATATTGTTTTTGACCACCTATCTACTATCTTTGATCATGCATTATGATGGAAAGAGGCTATGTTTGGTATTAGATTTCATAAAAATATAATTGTTGATTCTATGAGATAGTGTATTTTGCTTCACCTATGGAAAAATAGATGTTCAACTATGTTTTCCAATCATATTTTGCATCAACAAACAGACATTCAAAATTTTTACTCAGAAATGATGTTTCAATTTATTTTTCTATGTTCTCAGTTAAGGAAGGAACGAAAAGGAAATGTTGATTATAGTCAATGGCTGGACGTGATCAAATACTAGTTTCTGCAACACCATGAAGATGATTTTTGCTATGCCAAACAACAACAATTTTTTTTCAAGTTTAATATGTAATATGTACGTTGGTACTTTGTGTTATATGCCAAGTGAATTGTTGGTTGCTATAGCCTTTTGGTTATTACTAGTTGTAATGGTTATATGAACTCCTTGTGAGTTGTACTCTTGCAATTTCTAGTGCTGCTATGTTCTTTCCTTCGCAGTCTGCCTTTTGGACTACATTTTTTTTCCTTTCATTGTATTTTTATCAGCTTTGTTCAATAAAAAAATCTGTAACTCAAAATAAAACTACAATAATTTAGGCTCTGCTTTTACTTACTAAAGTGTTCTTTTAGTTAAATTTGATTCGAGATAGGAAATAAACTAGCAATCACACTTTGGTGTGCAATGCAATTAGTATGACTTCAAATCTTATAGCTCGGTATGAAGGAAATCAAGAATCTAATGTTTCAAAACCTGATTTTAGTGTGATTGAAGATGGTCTAAAAATGCAAGAAGAAAGAAATTAAAAAATAGAAAGAACATAACTCTAGTTAGGGAAAGGTTTGTGCATACTACATTTAAATTTTGAAATACTAATGATTGTAATTCAAGGTATTTTGATGACAATTTATAGATGAGTTTATAGTTCAAGAAAAAATTCTTTCTGTTTATGGGTGTTTTTGCACACTTTCTCAACATAGGCAGTGCATAGGCTCACTACCTCTCTTGAAAGGAAATTTCCAACAAGTTGCTGAAAATAACCCCAAGGTCTCTCGGGTGTTAGGTCATGACTTGCATGGAATTCTTCAGTTGATATTTGATGTGATTTTGGAGGTAATCACAAGACAGACTTATGTAGTTGGATGCAAAGTGGATCTCATGAATTGAAGTCCCTGGGATGGAAATTGATATGTATTTTGCTGCAAGGTCGAACAACAATATGAAACTCCAATGTTTTCTTAAGTTTTGGCTTTACAATGTCCAATGAACCTTAGCATAGGTTGTTTCTAAAGAAAAAGAAAAAAGGGGAGGGAAGAGGAGAGTTTCTTGGATCTGCAACTAACTGTGAATAGTGATCATGGAGGTTCTGATGTGGACAACTCCCTTCAAACAAGATTCCACCTAACCAAGAAACCTACAGTATCATGAAATCTATGCTATCTTCCAAGGTTTGCAGATATTTTACCATTCATCCACCATATGCATGCATGAATAAAGATAAAAGTTTAAAGAAACTTTAATTGTTAGCCCAGACTAAATTTACACAGCCATTTACCAACAACAAATAGCAAAAAGTATGGACTGGAAGGCATCTACACAACATAAATTTTCATAACCACAAAACAAAATTACCAAATCTATCTAAGCAATCTAAAACCACTTAAAAAAGAAATGTAAATCTAACTAAAGCATCTAACTATGGGAGATTGAATCATGAAACATAAAGAGAAACTCAGAAAATGCACCAAAGTCAATGTATTTCATTAAAATTTCTGCAGCATGTCATTACAACAATTCAACTCTCTTGAAAATGAGAGGAGACCCCCTATTTATAGTGCCAAAAAGGTAGAATGAATGACCAAGATTAGTTTGCATTGTCTGGCCAAGATTCACTACAAGCTCGGGTTCTACCTACCCCACAATATTTTGCAATTTAAAATACAACTTTTCCTTTATCCCTATTTTGTCCTCTAGTGACAACACTGTAGCACTTTGTCTTTTGCTAATTTCCCTTTTGCTGTAGCTACTCTGTCAGGAATTCTTCATTAATAATAGGATTTCCTTCTTGCTTCTTCAAAGTTGCATATTCCATGAACTTCAAAATCACCGGCTGGAGCTTGTTGACCTCCAAAATCTCAATTCGTAGCAATTGGTAACTCCACTCCTTGGAGCTGTCTGTAAGCTTTTCCTAGTCTTTGTCATACTTGGCAGTGTGGTCTCTAAATAGCTTTGACTGGGTGAAGGCTTGAGAGGTGAAACTCATGAAATCGATGATTATTTCACTTGACATTCCAGCCTCCATCTTTTTATGGAAATAGGGCTTTATCTTTTCTGGACCCATTTGTATGAGGGGCATGTCATATCCTGTCATCAACTTCAAGTATAGGGTGCAATCTGCCCTAATTTCTTTAACCCATTCAATATCCGGATCCACCCTATCGAGCACCCACTCCAACCTTTCCTTCCTATTCTCAAAGTCCCGCCTCCATACATCCATCAACCAATGATCGCCCTTCTTGAATGCAAGCTCTTTTTACCAAGTTGCACTTGGCAGTTTGAGAATAGCCTCAATCTTCGGGTAGGTGGACTCATATCTTGCTGGGAAGTCAGTGCAGAGTTTCTTCGTACTCTCAAGAGACTGCTGGAGATCCAAGAATTTGTTTGCTATCCTAACCACATGACTGATGCCCATGTTTCCAGTATATAATACCTTCTGAAACCAGCTTTTCGTAGTCTTATCCAAGTTCTTTCTCCTCTCGAGCTTGTCTATTTGCTCTTTTGACAACAATTGGGGCAGGGTTGAGGACGTGGTAGGAATTTCTTTTGTTGAAGACCATTGCTGGATGTAGGCTGTTAGATCAGCTACCTGTGCCTTAAGTTCCTATTTCAAAGTATTATCTTGCTGAATGAGATGCACTACGATAGCGATAGACTCTTGGAGGTGTTCTATTTTCTGTTCCCTTGTAGCTATTCCTAAGTCAACAGTATAAATATTATAACTTATTCCTTCTTTTCCCACTATTGGTGTAGCTACTTGGATGGTCCTTGATCCAGAGGTGTCCATTGTCACCTTTGACTTGATCTTGGGCTTCTTATCCTTCTTGGTAGTGATCTGTGCTCTGGTTAGGATAGCCTCCAATTTTGTTCTAGGATCAATTGGGGTGGGATCTTTATTTTCAAGCTGTCTTTTCAACCATTCAGGCACAACATATTTTTCCTTAGGTGATTTATGGTCATCCTCCCCCTCTTTTGTTCGGATCTCTATTTCTTTATCTTTGGGAGCCTTTTCCTTCATTTTAGTGTCTTCTCCCTCTTCCTCATCGGAGTCCTGGATGAACACTAATTTGATGGGAGGTTTAGTAGGAAACCGTTCCTGGGGACCTTCTTCCTTTTTAGTCTTTTCTCTTCCCTTTCTCCATCTTGTTCATCGTCATGTACACACCCCTCGAGATGTTCAACTTTGAGGCCTTTGTCAACCTGACCCTCTCCTTTAGTTCTTTCCTCTTCTACGTTCTCTTCCTCTCTATGAGGAGGTGACACATCTTCCAGCTGTTCCTTCTCTTGTTCTTGTTGTCCCTCAGAGAAAGGCATTCCCCCATCATGTCCGGGGCTTTCCTCTTGCTGTACACATGTAGGAAGTTCCACATTTTCTTCTGTCTTGTCATCTACTCGCTCTTCTTCCCTGGGAGGTGACCTTTGTACCTCCTCTCCAACATCCCTCAATTTCCTAGCCATCTCCTCCTCGGAATCACCATCAAATGTCTGTATAATAGTTTTGCCACCGACATCCTCTTCTTTGTCTCCACTTTCAGAAGATCTAGTTTCTTCTTCCTCATAGACCACCTTGCCAATTTACTGGTGTGCATACTCAGGATGCTCATGATACTCATTTGCTTCCTCCTCTAATGCTTTTGAAGTTTCCATCTCCCCTTTCTCTCATTCCTCGGATATTTGCATTGTGGCATCCATTGTTGGTGGCTTCGTCAGAGGTTTTGTGGGCAGAGCACTGGCGAGGACCTGCACCAAGATAGCCTGGATGGTGGGATCCATCAGTACTTGGGAAATATCAGAGGGGACATTCTGCATGTGCCCTGAGAATGCCTCTTGCAATGTGAGTGTGGGAATTGGTACTGTAGCTGCTGCCATGGGAAGCGACATAGTGGGTGACATGGAGGGGGAGGAAAGTGGAGAAGTTGTAGCAGAGGAGGAATCAACCAATACTATGGGCGCAGTTGGTGAAGAGAAGGCAAGGTGGACCAATATATCCACCGTAGGTGGAGACGTAGCAAATACAACCTAAGAAATAGGTAGAGGGGAAACAAGATTGGAAGCAGTCGGTGGAAGCTTGGGTTGATCTATCTTTGTTTCCTCTCCCTCATGAAGGGGATCCTCCTGAATTGTAGGCAGTCCCGTAATGCTTCCTGACCTTTTATGTTTCTTTGAGGGCGAACCCTCCAAATCCTTCTTTGCATATACTTTAGGATTTGGATGCTCCTCAGCCTCTTTCCTTTTCCTTAATCTTGTGAGTGGAGGAGATTTGGATGTTTCTCCCATCGAGGTTGTAGCAACAACATCATCGGTGGCACTAGGCTCACTTTTGAGTCCTTCATAAGTTAGGATGACCCCTTGCTGCTTCAATCTGACTACTTGTCCATTGACCCATTCCTTGGTGCGAGCCTTGATGAGCTTGGTCAGAATGTCGAGGTCATCAACCTCTTGTTCATCCCAATCTATTGCGGGAAGCGAAAAGTTGGCGACTGCATCGTACCTAGGGTCCATTAGGGTACTTTCATCTTCTTCAACCTGGTCAGGGATAGGAAATAGATTCACCCTTTTTATGAAGTACGCATTCATTCACATGTAGTGGCTCAGGAAAACCTCTTTGTCATCTCCATAATTTTCCCAGAAATCTTCAACATGATGTAGGTGGGTGTACTCTAGTCCTGGGAGTGCCTTCCTTATGTGCCTGTAAGGATCCATCTGTGGGCGAGTAGTGTGTAGGAAAAAATGATATTTTTCCAGCTCCTTTTTTGAATTTCTTGCGCACTGAGAGGTTTTTAGATTGTACATTCCTTGGCCAAAAGAAAGGGGATAAGGAATACCCGCCAAATGCCTGCCGCTAAGAATCAAATGTACATAGCATAGCTGCCAAGAGAGTTCTAGCAATATGATCTGGTCGTTGGGGTATCAGGGCAGCTTATTCGACTTCTCTATATAACCTTGGGAACATATGTATGTGAATTTGGGGTATTGGATGAACAAGAAAGTGTAATATTTTAGGAACACTCGAGCATTGTGAGAGACTCTTCTCTCAGAATCCCCTCCAAGCAGTTTGATGATGTGACCCACGAAGGCATCATTCACCTTGCAATAATCCTGCTTGAAATTTCTGAATTGGAGTTGGGGATATCTATCATAAACCTTTAATGCACGACTTGGTTCTTCATAAGGCGCCCTGAGCAACCCAACGTACTATCTCTGTTCAGCCAAGGAGTAGACTAGGTAGGATGTCATATAGAATTTGGAGGTCTTTTTAACATTCATAAATTGCTCACGAAAGTAATCACTTATTATTCCTCCGCAGTAGAATGAGGCGTTTGTAGTGACATCTTCCTCCCCTCAAAGGATCTGCTCTACAAAATATACCATCCACTCCTGAAAAATACGCAGCAGTGGGAAGGCCCATCACTCTGTTGAATAGAGTCACCAGGTCATGGTAGTCTTCATGGAAGTCACTGCGAAAGAGCTCTTGAGGAACCTTCGTAGCGTTGCCCCTTTTCTCTTTAAGCCAATACTGGTTTATAAGTTTCTTACAACCAATTGGGTCCTCATCCCACATTGCCTTACATTCCGCTATGGTTGGTAGCTCCATTGTCCCAAAGGTAGGGATGTGGAAAGTATTTGTTATTTCTTCACCTGACATATCAATGTGAATGTTCCCATCTTTGTCAACTATTGTTCGTGTCTCTGGTTGAAATGCCTGTCGACAAGCCACGACTAATTCAGGGGCTACTAGGGATGAAGGAAAGCCTGCAACCTTAGCGATTCCACTGCTTCTAATCAACCTTGCATTGTCGGTCTTAGGATGGACTCTGACCCTTTGTTTAAATTCATCAATATCGACGTGGCTGATATTGGTATATGTAATCTCCCTCTAGTCCATAATGATCTTCGAGTGTAAAGGCTCTCCTTGGAATTGGTACTTCATTTGGTCTTTGTCCTCTTCCCTACGAGGAATCTTGCTTGGTTTTTTTCCTTTGTCTTTCTCTGTAGCTACCCCTGAGGGTCCTGCACTTGGTTCCATATATCTTGCAAACAAAGGCACGATGAGCACAATCAATCACGAAAATATCGATGTTAGTCAAAATACCATGGACGAAGTCCAATTAGATGATATATCATTCATAAAATAAAACTTTTACTTCAAGATATCGTTAGCAATTTACTGGAGGGATTTTGGACAACCCGGGCCTAGGGGGCCGAACCTCCTTGGTAGGAATGCCGTTTAAAGGGAAAATAGGGTGAGGCAATCTGGGTGGTTTCTCCTGACTTCATATTTTGATGGTTTAAAAGGCTCATGCAGGCAATGGTCAAATTTAAGCACATGGGTCAAGATTGGTTTTCAATTTAAAGGTCATTTGGACCTCCATTGGAGCATCAAAAGGTGTAGGGTGGGACAACTGTTGGGGTTTTTCCATTTGGAACGGCCAGGAGGAATCGAAATTCCTGGGTCAGAGTTCTGAGGTCTGGGACCTGGGAGGCTAAAGGGCGGTCAGTGTAACTCATAAAATTTGAAGTGTTCAGGTCTCAAGTGGTGGGAAGCCGTCAGCGAATTACCATTTGAAAACGACAGGCGCTAAGCAGAAGTCCAAGAACGGAGTTCTGATGAACTGGGCCCGTCGTCAAGTTTGGTCCTAGATTTCCTCATTGAGTTTTCTTTTGGGGATTGGGAAGGTGGGTGCCAAAGGTCAGAGAGTCGGGCTGACTTCCCTTTCGTGTCGGCTAAGATGGGACAGAATTCTGGCTGTAGAAACCTGACAGATGAGACTTGGTGAAAGAAAGGGTGCCTATGTTTTATCGCTAATTGTTTAGGCAGTGTTGGAATGTGTGCGACTCAAGATGTGGAAGGCAATGGGAATTTGGCCACTTGAAATGATGACGTCGATGCGGAAGTCCGCGGACGAAACTCCACAGTCTGGGGTCTGGTGGAGGCTTGGGACATTGCACTTTGCTTGTTGAATTTGTTTTAAGTTTAAACGGTGATTCGCTGAAGGAGGTCTGAGGTCGTGGGCCAGAGGAGGCATCTCGTTGATGGATGTTTGGTGATTTGGAATTTTTCTAAGTGGCAACGGGGAGGCTCGGGTCCGAAGGGCATGCCCGCTTTGCATGAAGAATGATGCCAAGATGGTAAAGTTTCAGACGTTGGTTTTCATGATTTTTGGAGATTCCCAGGAATTCTATCACATGGGTTTTTTAGGTTCAACCTTCCTCTATTAAATGAAGGTACTTAAAACTTGTTTTATCCATCATTGGAACATGAAATCATCAAAAAAATGTAGCGGGAGGGTAGACAAAAAACCTACCTCAAGAACCCGGTGGCAAAGACTACTAAATTCTCAGGGAACCAGTTGATGGAAGCAATGGGCACAACGACGACGTGAGATGAAGGCGTTGGATCTTTTCTGGCAGCTCTAAATTCCTTTGGATATCCTGACATTGTGAAAATGACAAGCCGTGTTAGATATTTATACTCCTAGACTCATTTAATGCATCCCATAAATGCCCGTATGGAGGACAGGAGGGTTGGTGGGTTTAAATCCCTAGATGGTGGCCGGAGGTTTGAGACTTAGACCCTGGGAGGATGTGACTTGGAGGCCGCTTCAAATTTGCTTTCAGAAACCACCGGTGAAGGGGGGTCCAGGGTCCGATGGTCGGAATGCCGGCGCAAGTTGGCTATTTCGGGGGGAAAAAACACTACGAAGTTCCGGGTAGAGAAGTCCAGAAGATTGGGCCCAGTGAGGACAAAGGCAATCCGTTTTGTAACATAAGTCAGTAGGATGGAGATTTGGAGGCTAGGTCCTGGGACACGGGAAGGAAAATGCCTTCAGCCGTTCCAGACAACAAACACACAATAGAAGCCTAGCGAGGGAAACCCAAGGGGTCGGGCCTGAGAGGTCCCAAGGACGTTGGCAGGGGAAAACTACCAAAGGAACTCTGCAGAGATCCAAGACTTAGCAAATTTGGAGGGGATGAAACACAGTCAACCTGGGATGAGACTTTGGAGGCATGTTGAAAATTTATGACACCAAAATGGGTGCATGCAAAACGAGGCGACGACAAAATGACCCGACAAGACTAAAGAAAGAGAGGGTCCCTGTTCTGAACGGGGCGTGTGTACTGAGGGCACAACAAATGGTGACTCCACTGGGAAATGCTCCTGAGCATTCTAAGGGTAAGTGTTCATTTTGAACCCATATTCTCTGGTTTCCCAGACTAGGGGCCAACATCCAAATGTGAACTAGGAGAACAGGGTCTTTAGCTGAATCAACCTACAACCATCTCAAAGGTCTGTGCTTGGTGGATTTATTTCCTTTCCACAGAAACGGTGACAAGTATTGGATAATTCAGCAAGACAAGCTACATAAATCATCCAACACCAAAAGTAAGCTGGACATTGCCCCGCTGCCAGCCAGGTATCCATAGCCTCGTCAGAGTTGTCATTGTGACCCCACGAATATTGCTCTATTGCTAGCTAGACGTTCATAGCCTCGGTAGAGTTATTCGCACACCCATATAGTTGATTGATTTTAGTATTTTTTTCTCTTCTTTGTTTTGATATTTCTTTTCAAGCTTTATCTTTTATTCAACCGTGTAAGCACTAAAGCCTACAATGGGTTTGGGAACCACAGTGGTCATTGGAGAGGACTTAGGATTTTTCACTTGCCAAGCTATCATAGTAATAATTGCACAACCCCTTGGAATAATTAACATGCATTTTGTGCGAGATTTGAGATGAATGTAAGAGGTTTCAAGCAAGGGTCGAGTTCTAAAACAAAGTTCAGATGATGAAATCACTTCTAGGTAGCTTTCAGAGACCAATAGTCGAGAATGAGTGTTTAGCCAAAGAACACTAAGGACAGAAAACAAAGTGCACCATTCGTTGAACGAGCACGGCCACCGCAACAGAATGGAGGAAACCCTCTTCAAACCAAAATAGTCAGGAGACGGGAAAAACAAAGCAATGCTAGACAGCAAAACACAAGCAAATCAAAAGACAACCTACTCTAACCTATGTACAAATATTTACAATGAAGAGCCCGACAGAGCTCAAGCTTGGAAGTAATGCTTTAGGTGTTGCCCATTGACTGGAAATGAGACATCTTCACCAATTAAGGTATTTAAGCGGAAAGCATTGTCTCCTAGAATTTCAACTATCTAAAAGGGGCCAGGCCAAGGCTTGTCGAATTTGTTATGTCCCCCTTTCTTTTCATGGGCCTTGTCCCAATACAAGACTAGGTTTGTGATTCTAAAGGCCTTGATCTTGGCTCAACGATCGAACCAACATTTGACTATGCCCTAGTGTTTAGCAAAATTTTCTATGCCACGGTCTCATACTTCTTCTAAATGCAAGAGCTCAGCTAATCGAGCTTCTCTATGGTCCCCCCCTTGTAAAAGTCATTAATAAACTGGAGAGTGGGAATCTTCAGGTGGATAGGAAATATGGGCTCTAAGCCATAGACCAGGTGGAATGGGGAATCACCAAGGGCAACCTTATGGTGAGTGCGGTTTGCTTAAAGGGCGAAGCGGAGATGGGTATGCCAATCCTTGGGATTCCTATCGAGCATTTTCTTGATCACTGTGATCAGGTTTTTGTTTGTGGATTTGGTAAAGCCATTGCCTTGAGGGTAGTAGTTGGATGAAAATTTAAGGGCTATCCCATAGTCGAAAGCCCAACCAACAAACTTTAAGGAAGCAAATGCAGGTCCATTATCACACACTAATGCATAAGGACATCCAAAGCGATTTAAAATGAAACTTTCTAAGAAATTTGTAACTACTTTAGTTGTGCATTGCCTACATGCAATTGCCTCCGTCCATCTAGTGCAATAATTAGTGGTGGTAAGAATGTACCTATGTCCTGCAGATGATGGAGGGCTTACCAAACCAATGAAATCAAGACCCCATTGTACAAACAACCTCACCTCTAGAACAAGCTACAACAGTACAACAACATTCTTTTCCTTGGTAGCGGCAGTTTGACATGTGTGACACAAGAAAACATGGCTATGAGCGTCCTTGAAGACTATTGGCCAGTAATATCTGACTCTTAGTATCTGATGTGCAGTAGATGGCCCAGATCCATGACCAGTGCCGAACTTATCATGGAACTCCTTCATGACTCGATCTGCTTCTTCTTTGCTAAGACAGATCTTAAGTAGATACCTTCATGATTTCTCTTGTATAAAATGGATCCTTGCAGCATGAAACTGCTACTTTTTAGCCTAAGGGCACTTTTCTAGACTCCCTGTAGGTGAGATGAGAACTTGTGATTCAATAAATAATAGATTACGTCCTCGTACCATTCTCTTGGAGAAACATCTTCCAGCTGGTATTGCTACACGGTGAGTTCTGGCCCTATTTCGGCTGCTGCTTCAACAATTGTTCGGGTAAGTGCTTATCCTCTCACCAATCTCATTGGTTGGATTTCCATATCATACTCTTACAGTAATGTGACCCATTTGGCTCTTCGTTTGCCCAATTCATTTTGCATTAGCAGTGTTTTCATAGGTAGGTCAGGAACTATGACAAACACTTTATTACGCAGGATGTAATGTCTGAATTTCTTCACTCCCCTAATGAGGGTATATGCTTGTTTTTCTATGTTGTGGTAGCGTAACTCAAAATATTTCAAAGGAGCACTCATGAAGGTGATCGGATGCTCGTTCCCCTCTGCATCTTTTTGAGTTAGAATGCTGGCACAAGAGTGTTTTGAAGCGAGCGAGTAGATGTAGAATGGCTTCAGATAGTCTGGACTGACCAACATGGGTGCTTCAACAATTGCTTTTTTAATTTCTTCGAAGGCATGCTTCGCTTCGGGAGTCCACTTAATTTTGGCATCTTGCTTCAGCATGGCGTTGAGCGGCTTAACAATTTTAGCAAAGCCTATGATGAATTTCCTTATGAAGTTGATCTTTCCAAAGAAAGATTTCAGCTCCTTTTTACTGCCCGATGAATTTTTTTTAGCAAGGATTGGATGTGTTCAGGATCTATGGAGATTCCCTACTCAGAAATGATATGTCCCAACAACCTCCCTTCAGTAACTCCGAAGATGCACTTCTTCAGATTGAGGGAGACTCCAAACTCCCTACACCTTTGAAACACCTTGCATAAATCAGAGACATGGTCACTCCGTTTCTTAGAGAACACAGTTAAATCATCCATGTTGATGATTATGCATTTCCCAATCAGATCCTTGAAGGCAATATCCATAGCACGTTGGAAGGTGGCACCAATATTAATGAGCCCAAAGGGAATTCTTCTGTAGGAAAAGGTCCCCCACTTGGTGGTGAACGCAGTCTTACGACGATCTTCATACTGCACCATAACTTGGTTATATCTGAAGTACCCATCGAGAAAGGACATCATTTGTACTCCATTAAATATTTGTAGTACCTCATCCAATGAAGGCACAAGGTAGTTGTCCTTCTTCGAAGCTTTGTTCAAATTGTGGAATTCTACACACAATCTGATTTCCCCATTCTTTTTTCTAACCAGGACCAAGTTGGCCACCCATGTAGAATTCCTGACCAGGAATATAATTCTTGCTGAAAGCAACTTTTGCACATCTTTGTATATGATTGGTTCTAGCAAGGTGTTGATAGGATGTTGCTGCTAGCGGAATGGCCACACTTCTGTCTTGAGAGGGATGGTGTGCATGATGATAGAGGTGTCATAAGTCTTAAGGTATTCATAGCTCCATTCCACCACATCATGATACTTCCACAAAGTATCTACAATCCCTTTCTTTTCCTTTGCAGTACATACTTTTCCAATAAAAGCATTTTTGATCTCCTCGGCAGTCTCGAGGTTGTGAGCATCGCACTGGTTGCTTATGACTTCCTTCTTCATTTTTCGATCTTGATCTCTGATCTTATCTAAGTAAAAAATGTACTCCAGCTAAACCATCCCTTAGGGAATCATGTTGGTCTTGAGGTTGATTACCCCTTCTATGTCCAATTTGGCTTCTTCTAGATCAACTTCGTTAATTATTTGGGTGGAAAAGACATCAGAGTCCATGATGAACTTGAGGATGTGCTTATCATCATTGAATACTTGAAAGTGAGTGACATTATCTGGGATGAATGGTGTAGAAGTTAGCTCAACAGTGAATTTCTTGAGAGCCAAAAAGGATAGGGGTTGCAGTGTGCTAGCTGCTTGAGCCAAAGCATCAACTGTGTAGTTCTGAGCATGAGGGATCAACTGGATATTGAATGCACCCAACCCTTCTAAAAGATCCCAAACCCTATGCCTACAGTTTTCCAATCTTCTGTCATGACAGGAGTACAACTTTCAGACTTGTTTAATCACCAACTCAAAATCACCGAAAACTTGCAACATCTTAACATTTTTCTTCAAGGCCATCAGAAGACCATGGACTAAAGCTTCGTACTCCACTACATTATTGGTACAATAGAATTGAAATCTATGAGCAACAAAATAAGACTTACCTGTGGGGCTGCTTAGTTCAAATCCGACGCTGACTCCTTGCTTGGACTTGGACCCATCAAAGCGTAATGTCCAAAATTTGGAAGGCTCTTTGACGTCAGGACCATTGAGGCAATTATTGCCTTTAGGCTATGAGTTGTCATTTATGGTTTTTGAGGTAGATAGTAGCTTGGTATGACGGAGGGTGGGCTGCTCTGATGGCATTTCCTTCTTAGGAGTGGCTAATTTCTTGACGTGTTCTACTGTTGTTTGGCATAGGCAACGTTCAAATTCAAAGTGAGCCACATTGTGCACCCTACACCAATTTGGGAGCAAGAGCTCTTGAAAATTCATTCTTGCACCCAAGCTGAGCTGATTTTGTATGCACTTTTCCATAAAATCCCAGAATCCATCCAACAATCCCAACATGCTATCCTCAGGGGTTTCCTCATCATCGGCTTCTACCAGCATCTCTGTGCTCTAAGGTGTATGGGTTAATCAACTGAAGGGCTGCATTGCACCAGCATGACTTCTTCTACCATCCCTTCTTCTTGAGTCTTCGCCTCTTCTTGATAAAAAAAGGGACAATAATTTCCCAACTCAATTTCAAAAAATAAAACCTCGTTCAAGTTGTTATATTCAGTGATCATGAACTTCATGCGTGGTTCTCGCTTGATGCAGATATGATTGGGCAGTCCCTTCCATGGCAGCCACATTGTGAAAAAACTGTGGCAGCGTATCCATTCAAGGCACAGGTGAAGTCCCGTCCCAAGATGATTCCATACGCATTAGAGATATTTGCAACTTGGATGTCAATGATCTGCTGCACCCTCAGGTCAATGACAATATGCATTGGGATATAATTAATTTCTCCCACTATGTTTATCTCGGTTTTGTCCAGTTGAGTCACCTTTTTATTTGAAGGTGTGGGGGTAATCCCAAGGGCTTTGCATACAACCAGGGGCATGATGTTGGCCAATGCTTCAGAGTCAATCAGACAATTATGTATATTTTTCCCAAATATTCAGATGGTGGTGAGAAAGGGCAGCATTTCCAATTTCCCTTGGAAGAAGCTTATAGGCGTATCCACTTGGGCTACTTGAGATTTTTTTTATCACCAGTCTTTTATCCTTAAGTTTCCTGGAGGGTCGATCCTTGGGGATTTTCCTATGGTTCTGATCAAATGCTTTGGCTGGTTGCTTACCCATAGGCTAGTTAGAGGGAGTATCCTTCTTTTTCCCAATGAAGTCTTGGATCACAAGTTCTTGCTTGGGTTCTTCAAAGGTGACGCTTTTTGCTGATGTTTCTAGCATTGCTTCAGACAATGGGGTTCCATTAAGTATCCTAAAGAAGGCATGCCTTACGATGGGGACTTTGAGTAGTTCAAAGGAAGATAGACTGATTTTTACCTTCTTGAATTCTTCCGTTACATATTCACCCATTTGTTCAATCTCAGAATCAAAGGCTTGACAGATGGCAGAGCTAGTAGGTTGGGCTTTCATTTGGCTTGACTTGTTTTGGGATTGGCCTTGAGGCTAGTTTTGTCACTGGCTTTGAGGCTGATTTTGTGACCTATCCTTGTTGAAGTATTAGGCGAGCACATGGGGAAGCCCAAGATTATTGCTAGCATTCAGATCAGGTGGGGTAGAATTAGTAAAGGGTCCACCCGCCTGCCTATTCCTAAGGAAGTAGTGAGTTGATCTTTGGTGGAACATATGGACTTCGTCTACATGTTGTTCTTCCTCATCTACTGAACCATTATCTATTGAATCGAAAAGACTTGATAAGGTTACTTCGTTACTTACCTCTTGTACTTCTTCATTCTAGACGGGTGTCACGTCTCATACTTTGATGCTATTTTTACCATGACTTACTTTGATGCTATTTTGACCATGACTTATTTTGATAATGTTTGACCATGACTTTATGGGATTTAATATACGAATTATGATACGTGTTAGAGCAATATAATATACTACAATGCTTTGATGTATGTGAATGTAGAAAAATAATTGTTTTCTTTCAAGAATTATGAGTGCATTTATATAAAATAGGAATGTTGATTTAATTATTGTTTAAATTTACGTTTCTACAATGGTTACTAATACACTTTCGTTTTTGCACACTTGAGTGCATTTGAGTTGCAGGTGATCGAAGGCCAAGGTGATCGAAGGCCAAGAGTGTGATTGAGGAAAAGAAGGTTAGCTTCCCGACAGGGTAAAAGAGGAGAAGCTCTCGATTACGCACACACCACTTAAATCATGTAGCTGCATTAGGTCATGTTTGTTTTTCAATGTGATTGCGTGAAAATGATTAGCATAGCAAATTTAAATTATGGTTTAATTAACCTTAGAAATTGTGGAAATAATATGGCTTATTCTATTTTAATTATTCCCCATTTATATTTGAGCAACAAAAAGGAAAAATCTGTTTTAAAAGAAATATAATTAAAAATAAAATAAAACAAAATAAATAATGGAATAGAATATTGTGTTTGCATAAAATGAAATTTTAGGTTTGCATAAAAGGGGATATATTTCTATTTTGTATATGGTTAATTTTCCCAAAAATAATGAGGAATGAACAGCCCGAGAGAACATTGGGCTCTGGAAATTCTATCTTAAAACCAACAATGCAGTTGGCATGTGGCAATCCTTAGAAATTGCATGAGAATTTTATCTGTCATCTGGAAATTTTATGCATGATCCTCGAAAAGAGGCAGAGAGCTTTAAGAGAGAAAAGAGGACTTCGATTGAGTCATATCCGAGAGCTCTGGAAAAGAGGCGAAGAAGGTATTGCTGGGCATCTCCACTGGAAGCAAAATTTGCCAGGTTCTTTTCATGCTTTTCCTTCTTTTAAATTTAAAAATTGCAGTAAGGAAATGGAAGGAATGAAATGCTTTATTCCATAATATGAGTACAAACAACTGAGAAATCTTTTCAATTTCGTTTTGAATTTGGGAAATGGCTTACTTCTCTTTGTTACAATATAGAACACATCCTTTTCTTCAGAATTAGGGTTTCATTCTGTTACAAAATCTGCAATTTACTAAACTGCTCTAAAGCATAATTGTAAATATATATATAATCATATATATATATATATACATATATATATGCACAGGAATCTAAATTCCCGTGCATATATATATATATATATATATATATATATATCTGCATATAATGTCTGCATAAAAACTCTATCATCTGAACAAATTCAAAATGTCTTTGAGATAAATTCGAATGCAGTTTATACTAGGAAAAATGTCTTCTTTATTCTGAGTTTTGAAATTGCTATCCATAGGAATGAGGAAGGGATATATTCCCTTGTCCTCCCCATGGGAAGGACGTGGCACTGTGGGAGGCTCGCGCCCTCCACAGGCCGTGGCCTGTGGAGGAGGCGCGAGCCCCTCACAGCCCACACCCTCCCCATGGGAGGGGCAAGGGCTTCCCTGAGCCTTATGTTGCTCAATTTCAGTAAGGAAACCCTGTAAAATGTCCTGTTCTGTGTGCACGACCAGTGAACTCTTTGAACAGTTTTAAAAACCAGAATTTCTTTCTTCAAATTACACGCAGCTGTACATGAATTTCTACACACACACACACACACACATATATATATATGTATACATATACATATTAGCTGTATATACATACATATATATATTTATATATATACATATATTTATAGATATCCATGCATATATGTGCCAAAATACAAGTTGAAACAGGAAAACCATTTCCAGAAAGTAGTATGAACTCTGTTAATTATACACAAATATCTCAGAAATGTTAAACCTGAAACAAGAACATAAAAGTCTTTGAGAAACCATGTAAACTGGAAAGCATCTTGATTACTTTAACATATACTTACTTACAGAAGTACAATCCTGAGTAAAGGAATACAACATAAAATTTGAATGTAAGATTATCTTTCAAACCTCTGAATTTCTGAATAAATTGCACTGTTTCAGTATATTATTATTACTCTGAAACCTGTGTTGAAATTAGGAATTACACTATCAGTCAACCTGATCTTGGAAAGAATAGAAATACATACTGAAAACAGAAAACACTGTTCCTTCTTTCTAATAGTGCACTGAAAAGTATTAAGACATGTATGTTCTTCTTTAAAAACAAAGCCTTTATCCAAATCAGAAAAGGGTTACTTACCAAAGAATAAACGACATCTTACTACTGAATTTACAAAGGATGTTCTGAAATTCACATTTTAAATTCTTTTAGAATTAACTAAATGATTGAATCATGTACGAAAATGCATAATTTTCTGCTTTGGTATTTATTCATACTTCACTATGGTAACTTCTGGGACAGGGTGCCGAAGGTGGGCCAACAGAGACGGTAGTATTACCTTTTCTAAACTACCATTTACTTGTATTATTTATGCTTGGCCAAGCACTTGTACCATTGAAATAGATGGGTTTGTTTTTTTTTAAAAGCCTAGAAACATAGATGTATTTGAGTCTCTGCCACCCCCTGTTGCAAGAAATGTGTTTATTTCTCATGTTAGAAATGCATATAGGCATCAGGCACGCATCGAGAGTTCCCTCCTATTTTACTGTTTCGGGTTGCTAGGCTCCTTTATGCAGGGCCGGGGATTCCTTCGAGTTAGGAAGGGACCCGGGGAAGTCATGGACTTCGTGGTTGGGCGGAAAAGGCGCCTGAATCACATTCTTGGCCCCAGCTCGCAAGAAGACCGAAGGTGTCACGGCGGTTGGTGGTTCCAAGTTTTATTTGCTATTGATGTACTTGTGTATTATTCAGGATTGGCTTGTGAAGCCCATTGTAAATGTATATGTATTTGACATTCTTTGTTGAAACTTTGAAATAGAAGTATGATTTGAAAGTATCTAATGTAACATTGATTTGAGGAGTTAAAGTTTTTATAATTTAGCATAGAAAAGATGTTTCTATTAGAATTGTTGATTCTTCCAAGTGAGGTTGAATATATGTATATGAGAAAGTCATTTGAAATACTTATGTTTTGTATAATCTTGATACATTACATTGATATTATTATTATATATGAAATGAAATTTAAATTCTCTTTATTAAGATCATTTGGAAGTGTTATGAACAATGTTGACTTCTTGGAAACCTTTTTATTATGGTTTGAATAAATTGAAAATACTCTTAATTTCTCTTTAATACTGATTTAAATGGATTGAAAACACTCTTAATTTTTTGAGCGCTACAATGGGTGCGACCTCCTTCTCGAGCTCATTGCAATTGCTCCGCGGGAAGGGAGCTTGATTGACCATGAGGCAGGAAGAGTCGTAAGACTCAGACGAGATGATGTCCCTACAACTGACACTATCAATCGCATTTTGGAACTCCACTTGGAAGATTTCAGTGGCTGTCTAGAATTCAGGACAATCCAACTCAGAGTGCCTACTTGTCTTGTGAATCTAGCACCATCCAGACATAGCAGCCTTAGCGAGATACACTCCACTGGTCATCTTTTCATTGCTGGAAGGTTGATCCAAAGTAGTAGGAACACCCCCGTTATTGGGTCTTGTATTCCATGTGTGATTCTGCCTCTGAGAAAGTCTCCTCTCAAATTTTTGACTTGAATTCTGCCCTCTATCATAGTTTTTCCCAAAAGAAGTGCCAGCTTCGCGGTTATCCCTACCATCCCTATTGTCTGTGCTATCCCAATTAAGGTTAGCCTAGAGGCTACATTGGGAGGCCTATAACTGATTGTTTTGATTTCTCAGGTGCGTCATCTCCGTGGAAATTTTCTTTATCATTTATGTCAACTGTTCCAATTTGTCTTTCTCAGTATTGCTTGGTTACATCACCTAATTTTGGGGAAAGACAGGTGGGGCTGCCTGCTGATTTTGATGTGCTGGAGGGAATTTTGGTCCCAAAAAATATAATGGTGCTTGTGGCTATTGAGAGTTTATCTGCTGCTGTTGGGGAACCTGAGGGTAGATCTGCTATTGTTGAGGCTGTAAGTAAGAAGGCACAAGAGGCACCTGATTCATTGGCTACCCAGGATGCGGGACCATAGGCAGTTGTGGCACCTAGTTCATAAGAGGTGTCTGATGAGCGAATGCTTGGTTGATCCCCTAAACCTACATTAGATGAGCTACCAGACCCAAAGAGGGCAGCAGGCTAGAGATATTCTACCCCAATTTAGCATTGGCGACAACAACTTCTGCATAAGCATTCACTAGCATGGTAAGTAGTGGGTGCATCCTTTTCACCAATGCCAACGTAAGATTATCTAATGCTGCATAGTAGACGAGCAGAGCCACAACATCATTATGCACGTATGGATCTTGAAGTCTCATGAAGGCACGATGGAAGTGATCATTAAAAGAGCCAATGGGTTCATTAATTTCTCTCTGAACGGATATAAATTGTCAATATAGCTCTGAAGGGTTGATCAAAATCTTATACTTCTACAAGAAAGCATTCTTCATGAGGTCCCATGAAGTAATGGACCCTTTTAGCAAATTGATGTACCAGTTAAAAGCCTCCTCCCCCAACGAGTATGGAAAGAGGTGGTATGTAATGTCTTCATGACCGTTCTGCATATCTATAATTGCTATTTCAAATATCTTGATGTGTTATTCTGCCGTCCTTTACAGGTCGTGAGGATTGAACTTCGAGCAAAAGCCCTCCAGATTCTAGGGTATGTCATGATAAGCATTGAAGTGCAATGACAAAGGATTTTGCACCAACCAATCCATGACAGGAGGCAGAGGTGGTACTTGCTGTTGAGGGACAACAATCTAGGGCTGCACCTGCTATAAGACAATAGCCTGGGACTATACCTGGGCTGCGGCTATTTTGATTGCGCCTTGAACTTGAAGGGCAGGGAGAGTGATAACTCTCTAGCTGCAGGAAGGATGAATCCCGAAGGAAGTTTGGTGCGACTGGGTGGAGGATGGACAAGAGGTGAATGGAGGTGAAGGTGGAAGGGAAGTGAATGGGACAAAAGAAGAGGAAGAAGTAGATTCTCCTCTCTTAGTTTGTTTAGCCCTGGTGGGGGCTGCAGCTCTTGATGTTCCCCTTTGTTTGGTGTTGACCTTAGAATTCTCTGAAATATTTTAGGGGAGAATGATCCAATTCAATCCAGCTTCACAAAGCCACCCTCCTTCTAGCGCCAGTTCTGTTGATGGGTGTTTTTGTACACTTCCTCAACACAGGCAGTGCATAGGTGCACTACCTCTCTTGAAAGGAAATTTCCAACAAGTTGCTGAAAATCACCCCAAGGTCTCTTAGGTGTCAGGTCATGACTTGCATGTAATTCCTCAGTTGATATTTGATGTGATTTTGCTGGTAATCACAGGGAAAATTTACGTAGCTGGATGCGAAGTGGATCTCGTGAATTGAAGTCCCTGGGATGGAAATTGATATGTATTTTGTTGTAGGTTCGAACAACAATCTAAAACTCCAATGTTTTCTTAAGTTTTGGCTTTACAATGTGCAATGAACCTTAGCATAGGTTGTTTCTAAAGAAAAATAAAAAAGGGGAGGGAAGAGGAGAGTTTCTTGGATCTGCAACTAACTATGAACAATGATCATAGAGGTTATGTTGTGGACAACTCCCTTTAAATAGGATTCCACCTAACCAAGAAACCTACAGTATCATGAAATCTGTGCTATCTTCCAAGGTCTGCAGATATTTTACCATTCATCCACCATATGTATGCATGAATAAAGATAAAATTTTAAAACAACTTTAATTTTTAGCCCAGACTAACTTTACACAACCATTTACCAATTAGCAAATAGCAAAAAGTATGGACTGGAAGGCATCTACATAACAAAAATTTTCATAACCACATAACAAAATTACCAAATCTATCAAAGCAATCTAAAACCACTTAAAACAACAATACAAATCTAACTAAAGAATCTAACTATGGGAGATTGAATCATGAAACATAGAGAGAAACTTAGAAAATGAACTAAAGTCAATGAATTTTCATTAAAATTTCTGTAGCATGTCATTACAACAACTCAACTCTCTCTTGAAAATGAGAGGAGACCCTCTATTTATAGTGCCCAAAAGGTAGAATGAATGGCCAAGATTAGTTTGCATTGTGTGGCCAAGATTCACTACAAGTTAGGGTTCTACCTACCCCACAATATTTTGCAATTTAAAATACAACTTTGTCTTTATCCCTATTTTGTCCTCTAGTGACAACACTGTAGCACTTTGTCTTTTGCTGTAGCTACTCTGTCAAGAGTTCTTCATTAATAATAGGATTTCCTTCTTGCTTCTTCAAAGCTACATATTCCATGAACTTTGAAATCACCGGTTGGAGCTTTTCGACCTCCAAAATCTCAGATCGTAGCAATTGGTAACTCCACTCCTTGGAGCTGTCTATAAGCTTTTCCCAGTCTTTGTCATACTTGGCAGTGTGGTCTCTGAATAGCTCTGACTAGGTGAAGGTCCGAGCGGCGAAACTCATGAAATCAGTGGTTATTTCACCTAACATTCTGTCCTCCATCTTTTTATGGAAATAGGGCTTTATCTTTTCTGGACCCATCTATATGATGGGAATGTCATAGCCTATCATCAAATTCAAGTATCAGGCGCAATTCACCCTAATTTCTTTAACCCATTCAATAACCCAATCCACCTTGTCGAGCACCCGCTTCGACCTTTCCTTCCTATTCTCAAAGTCCCACCTCCATACATCCATCAGCCAATGATCGTCCTTCTTGAATGCAAGCTCCTTCTCCCAAGTTGCGCTTGGCAGTTTGAGAATAGCCTCAATCTTCGGGTAGGTGGACTCATATCTTGTTGGGAAGTTGGTGTAGAGTTTCTTCGTACTCTCAAGAGACTACTGGAGATCAAAGAATTTGTTTGCTTTCCTAACTGTGTGGATGATGCCCATGTTTCCAGTATATAAGACCTGCCGAAACCAACTTTTCGTAGTCTTATCCAAGTTCTTTCTCCTCTCGAGCTTGTCTATTTGCTCTTTTGACAACAATTGGGGCGGGGATGAGGACGTGGTAGGCATTTTTTTCCATTGAAGACCATTACTGGATGTAGGCTGTTAGATCAGCTACCTATACCTTAAGTTCCTCTTTCGAAGTCTTATCTTGCTGAATGTGATGCACTACGGTAGCGACAAACTCTTGGAGTGTTCTACTTTCTATTCCCTTGTAGCTATTTCTAAGTCAATAGTAGAAATATTATAACTTACTCCTTCTTCTCCCACTAGTGGTGTAGCTACTTGGATGATCCTTGATCCAGAGGTGTCCATTGTCACCTTTGACCTGAACTTGGGCTTCTTATCCTTCTTGGTAGTGATCTGTGCTTTGGCTAGGATAGCCTCTAGTCTCGTTCTAGGATCAATTGGGGCGGGAGCTTTCTTTTCAAGCTGTATTTTCAACCATTCGGGCACAACATATTTTTCCTTAGGTGATTTATGGTCATCCTCCCCCTCTTTTGTTTGGATCTCTATTTCTTTATCTACAAGAGCCTTTTCCTTCATTTTAGTGTCTTCTCCCTCTTCCTCATCAGAGTGCTAGATGCACACTAGGCATTTGATGGGAGGTTTAGTAGGAAACTGTTCTCGGGGACCTTCTTCCTTTTCAGTCTCCTGCTCTTCCCTTTTTCCATCTTGTTGATCCTCATGTACACACCCCTCGGGTTGCTCAAATTTGAGGCCTTTGTTAGCCTGACCCTCTCCTTCAGATCTGTCCTCTTCTACGTTCTCTTCCTTTTTATGAGGAGGTGACACATCTTCCGTCTATTCCTTCTATTTTTCTTGTTGTCCCTCGGAGAAAGGCATTCCCCCATCATGTCTGAGGCTTTCCTCTTACTGTTCACTTGTAGGAAGTTCCACATTTTCTTCTTTCTTGTCATCATCTTTCCCTTCTTCCCTTGGAGGTGACCATTCTACCTCCTCTCCAACGTCCCTCAATTGCCTGACCATCTCCTCCTTGAAATCACCATCAAATGTCTGTATAATAGTTTTGCCATCGACATCCTCTTCTTTGTCTCCACTTTCAGAAGACCCTGTTTCTTCTTCTTCACAAACCACCTTGTCAATTTTTCGGTGCTCATACTGAGGATGCTCATGATACTCATCCACTTCCTCCTCTAATGCTTTTGAAGTTTCCATCTCTCGCTTCTCCCATTCCTCAAAGATTTACATTGTGGAATCCATTGTTGGCGGCTCCATCAGAGGTTTTTTAGGAAGAGCACTAGCGAGGACCTACACCAAGACAACCTGGATGGTGGGATCCATCAGTACTTGGAAAATTTTAGAGGGGACATTCTGCATGTGCCGCGAGAATTCCTCTGGAAATGTGAGTGTGGGCATTGGTACTGTAGCTACTACCAGGGGAAGCAATGTAGTGGGCGACATGGGGGCGGAGGAAAGTGGAGAAGTTGTAGCAGAGGAGGAATCAATCAATACTATGGGCCTAGGTGGTGAAGAGGAGGGAAGGTGGACTGATATATCCACCGCAGGTGGAGACGTAGCAACTACAACTTGAGAAATAGGCGGAGGGGAAAAAATATTGGAAGCGGTCAGTGGAAGCTTGGGTTGATCTATCTCTGTTTCTTCTCCCTCGTGAAGGAGATCCTCCTAAATTATAGGCAGTCCCGTAACACTTCCCAAACTTTTATGTTTCTTTGAGGGCGAACCCTCTAAATCCTTCTTCTCATATACTTTGGGATTTGGCTGCTCCTCAGCCTCTTTCCTTTTCCTTAATCTTGTGAGCGAAGGAGATTTGGATGTTTCTCCCATCGAGGTTGTAGTAGCAACATCATTGGTGGCACTAGGATCACTTTTGAGTCCTTAATAAGTTAGGATGACCCATTGCTGCTTCAATCCAACTACTTGTCCATCGACCCATTCCTTGGTGTGAACCTCGACGGGCTTGGTCAGAATGTTGAGGTCATCAACTTCTTGTTCATCCCAATCTATTGTGGGCAGTGGTAAGTTGGCGATTGCATCATACCTCAGATCAATTACGATACTTTCATCTTCTTCAACCTGGTTAGGTATAGGAAACAAATTCACCCTTTTAACAAAGTACGCAGTCATTCACATGTAGTGCCTCATGCGTACCTCTTTTTCATCTTTGCAATTTGCCCAAAAATATTCAACATGATGCAGGTGGGCATACTTTGGTCCCAGTGCCTTCCTTATGTGACTATAAGGATCCATCTGTGGATGAGCGGTGTGTAGGAAAAAATGATATTCTTCCAACTCCTTTTTTGAATTTCTTGCGCACTGAGAGGTATGCAGCTTGTACATTCCTTGGAAAAAAGAAAGGGGATAAGGAATCCTTGCCAAATTCCTGCCACTGAGAATCAAATGTACATGGCACAGTTGCCAGGAGAGTTCTAGCAATATGATCCGGTCGTTGGGGTATCGGGGTAGCTTATTTGGCTTCTCTGTATAACCTTGTGCATGGATGTATGTGAATTTGGGGTACTGGATGAATAAGAAAGTGTACTGTTTTAGGAATGTCTGAGCACTATGAGAGACTCTTCTCTCGGAATCCCTTCTAAGTAGTCTGATGATGTGACCCACGAAGGCATCATTCACCCTACAATAATCCTTCTTGAAATTTTTGAACTGGAGCTGGGGATATCTATCATAAACCTTTAATGCATGACTTGGTTGTTCATCAAGTTCCTTGAACAACCCAGTGTACTATCTCCGTTCAGCCAATGAGTAGACTAGGTAGGATGTCATATAGAATCTGGAGGTCTTTTTAACATTCATAAATTGCTCGTGGAAGCAATCACTTATTATTCCTCCCTAGTAGAATGAGGCGTTTGTGGTGACATCTTCCTCCCCTCAAAGGATATTCTCTACGAAATATACCATCCACTCCTGAAAATACGCAGCAGTGGGAAGGCCCATTACTCTACTCAACAGAGTCACTAGGTCATGGTAGTTTTCATGGAAGTCACTGCGGAAGAGCTCTTGAGGAAGCTTTGCATCACTTCCCCTTTTCTCTTTAAGCCAATACTAGTTTATAAGTTTCTTACAACCAATTGGGTCCTTGTCCCACATTGCCTTACATTCCGCTATGGTTGGTAGCTCCATTGTCCCAAAGGTAGGGATGTGGAAAGTCTTTGTTATGGCTTCACCTAACATATCAGTGAGAATGTTCCCATCTCTATCAACTATTATTTGTGTCTCTGGTTGATATTCCTATCGGTAAGCCATGACCAATTCAGGGGCTACAAGAGATGGAGGAAAGCCTGTAGCCTTAGCGATTCCACTGCTTCTGATCAGCCTTGCATTGTCAGTCTTAGGATGGACTTTGACCCTTTGTTTAAATTCATCAATATCGACGTGGCTGATATTGGTATCTGTAATCTCCTTCCAGTCTGTAATGATCTTTGAGTGTAAAGGCTCTCCCTGGAATTGGTACTTCATCTAGTCTTTGTCCTCTTTCCCATGAGGAATCTTGCCCAGTTTCTTCCCTTTGCCTTTCTCTACAATTGCCCCTGAGGGTCCTGCACCTGGTTCCATATATCTTGCAAACAAAGGCACGATGAGCACAACCAATCATGAAAATACGGATGTTAGTCAAAATCCTGTGGACGAAGTCAAATTAGACGATATATCATTCATAAATCAAACTTTTACTTCAAGATATCGTTAGCAATTTACTAGAGGGATTTTGGACAACCTGTGCCTAGGGGGCCGAACCTCCTTGGCAGGAATGCCGTTTAAAGGGCAAATAGGGTGAGGCAATTTGGGTGGTTTCTCTTGAATTCAGATTTTGATGGTTTAAAATGCTCATGCAGGCGAGGGTCAAATTTAAGCACATGGGTCGAGATTGGTTTTCAATTTAAAGGTCATTTGGACCTCGATTGGAGCATCCAGAGGTGCAAGGCGGGAAAGTTGTTGGGTTTTTGAAGTGTTTGGGTCTCAAGGGGTGGGAAGCCATTGGCAAATTGCTATTTGAAAATGGTGGGTGTTGAGCGGAAGTCTAGGAACAAAATTCCGATGAACAGGGCCGACGTCAAGTTTGGCCCTAGATTTCCTCATTTAGTTTTCTTTTGGTGATTGGGAAGGCAGGTCCTGGATGTCGGAGAGTTGGACTAACTTTCCCTTTTGTTTCGGCTAAGATGGGACAAAATCTCGGTGGGAGAAACTCGGCAGATAGGACTCGATGAAATTAAGGGTGCCTAAGTTTTATTGCTAATTGTTCAAGCAACGCTGGAATGTGTGGGACTTGGGATGCGAAAGGCAACGGGCATTTGGTCGCTTGAAACATCGACGTCGACGTTGAAGTCTGCGGACAAAATTCTGCGGTCCGGTGGAGGCTTGGGACACTACACTTTGCTTGTTTGATTCAGGCTGGGAAGGATGAGATGGGTGTCAAGGATCAGGTGGATGAGGTCGATTCGCTGTTTGAAATGGCAGGGATCATGCGACATCCCAGGGACAGAATCCTGCAGGAGCAGGCAGGGGAGGCATAAATGGAGTTTGAGGTGTTGAATTTATTTTAAGTTTAAATGACGATCCGCCAAAGGAGGTTCAAGGTCGCGGGCCCTAGGAGGCATCTCGCTGAAGGATGTTTGGTGATTTGGCAGTTTTCTAAGCGATAACAGGGAGGCTCGGGTCTGGAGGGCGTGACCACTCTGCGCAAAGAACGACGTCAAGATGGTAAAGTTCTGGATGTTGGTTTTCGTGATTTTTGGAGATTCTCAGGAATTCTATCACATGGGTTTTTTAGGTTCGGCCTTCCTCCATTAAATGAAGGTACTTTAAAGTTGTTTTATCCATCGTTTGAACACAAAATCATCAAAAAAATGTAGCGGGAGGGTAGATGGAAAACCTACCACAAGAACCCGATGGCGAAAATTGCTAATTCTTAGGGAACCAGTTGATGGCAGTAATGGGCGTGACAACACAGTGAGACGAAGGAATTGGATCTTTTTTGGCAGCTTTGAATTCCTCTGGCTATCTTGACATTATGAAAATGACAGGTCGGGCTAGATATTTATACTCCTAGACTCATTTAATGCATCCCATAAATGCCTGTACGAAGGACGAGAGAGTTGGTGGGTTTAAATCCTTGTACAACGGTGGGAGGTCCAGGACCCGGATGCCGGGAGGATGCGAGCTGGCGACCGCTTCAAATTTGCTTTCAGAAACTGCCGACAAAGGGGAGTTTGGGGTCTGATGGTCGGAACGCCGATGCAGGTTAGCTGTTTTGCCGGGAAAAAACATCATGGAGTTCCGGGCAGAGAAGTACGAAAGATCAGGCCCAGTAAGGACAAAGGCAATCCGTTTTGTAACATAAGTTAGTAGGACAACGATATGGATGTCAGGTCCCGTGATACGGGAAGGTGAAGGCCTTCAGCCGTTCGGGACAACAAACACACAATGAAAGCCCGATGAGGGAAACCCAAGGACATTGGTAGGGGAAAACTGCCAAAGGAACTCCACAGAGACCCAAGACTTAGCAAATTTGGAGGGGATGAAACACGGTCAACCTAGGATGAGACTTTGGAGGCACATTGACCATATAGGACACCAAAACGGGGGCATGCAAAATGAGGCGGCAAAAAAACAACCCAGCAAGACGAAAGAAAGAGAGGGTCCCCATTCCAAATTGGGCGTGTGTGCTGAGGGCACAACACTTTCTAGTTTAACTAAAAACACTGGTGTTAAATATATTACACAAGTCAAACTTTAACTGAAAAAATAGCAATTGTTTCTCTTAGTAGATTATCCCCAGAAAAGCTAGAGTACATAAAACCAGTAGCAGGAGAAACATGGTCATTTTTTGAGGACCGATCCTACCTAGCATTAGATGACATCAAAACACATTAGCATATAATAAAGATGCAAACATAAAATACTACCTAATTGTTGCTGCTATGATATTGAACCTTTTCCTTGAGAGAAAAATAAATTTATTTCCTATGTAGCTTACCCCTTAGATCTTTTTGAAGAAGGTTTTGTTACTAATCTATTCACTTCTAGTGTAGGTAATGTAATTGGATTCAAAGCCTTACAGGCTTTACATTTGGAAGATTTATGAATTCCTCTTGCTTATTTGAAAAATTTCCAAGGACCACCACGTGGTATTTGAGTGGAAAGAGATAAATTAAACAAATATGGTCGTCCTTTTTTGTGATGTACTATCAAACCAAAATTGGGTCTATCTGCCAAGAATTATGGGAGTGCAGTTTATGAATGTCTATGTGGTGGACTTGATTTTACCAAGGATGATGAAAATGTGAATTTCCAACCATTTATGCACTAGAGAGATCATTTTTGCTTTTGTGTAGAAGCAATTTATAAAGCTCAGGCTGAGATGGGTGAGATTAAGGGACATTAACTGAATGCTACTATAGATACATGTCAAGAACCGATGAAAAGAGTAGTATTCACCAAAGAATTGGGAGTTCCTATCATCATGTATGACTATCTAACTCGAGGTTTTATGACAAATAATTCGTTGGATCATTATTTTTGAGATAACGACCTACTTCTTCACATTCACCACACAATGCATGCAGTTATTGATAAACAAAGAAATAATGGTATGCACTTTCATGTACTGGCTAAAGCACTGTGTATGTCTTGTGGAGATCATATTTACGTTGGTACTGTTTACGTTGGCACTGAAGTAGGTAAACTTGAAGAAGAATGAGAAGTCACTTTGGGTTTTGTTGATCTATTATGTGATGATTTTATTGATCAAGACCAGAGTCGTGGTACTTATTTCTCTCAAGATTGGGTCTCTATGCTAGGTGTTATGCTTATAGCTTCAGGAGGTATTCACATTTGGCATATGCTTAAACTGATCGAGATCTTTGGGGATGATTTTGTATTACAGTTTGGTGGAGGGACTTTGGGGCACCCTTGGGAAAATGCACCTAGTGTAGTGGCTAATTGAATTGCTTTAGAAGCTTATGTACAAGCTCATAATAAAGGACATGATCTTGCGCATAAATGTAATGAAGAGATGTGGAAGGTCATTGAGGGAAAATGTTGGTCCATTAGTTGCATACAAATGTGCAATGAACAAGGAAAATTAGTAGGGCATATAGAAGAAGCAAACTTGATTTTACATATAATTGTATATGTTTATGTAAAAATGTATTATTTAATTGAGAATGAAAAATAGGGCATAAATGGAATAATCTAAAAAATTGTTTTTTTCCAACTAATAAACATTTATTTATTTGAGAATGAAAAACAAAGCACGTTTTAAATTTGTGAACTATATTAAATAGGTCTTTTGTAGAAGTGAAACCTGCAAAAAAAATATTGAAGGAAAGGAAAATTCAAAATTATTTGATGTAAAAGAATTAATCTTACAACCATAGATGTTTGATATATAAAGATATTAAAAAATATATAAGAAAAGATTCTATGTATAATTTATTTGTAACATTGGTTGTATTTATCCTTCGTATTTGATGTCTAATTTTAGAGGTATCATTTGTCTTTTGTTTGTAGAAAGTTTTAGGGGAAAATTCTTCAATCCAACAACAAGCCTATGGATTATGGTCTCATATTTTTCGTAGTTAAATCTAATATTGTTTTTGTAGGAGTTCACATAATATTTTTTGTGAACAATGTGTATATTTTTTGTTAGGTTTGGCACCCTATTTCTATTTTAAGAAGGCTATACAATTGACCAGTGCTTGAAAGCAAGTGTTAAGTTACTCATTCCTTACTATTGAGCATTATTATTTTTAGTTTGGGTGTTACTATTAAAAGGTTCTTTGTTTTTTTGATAAATTACTATCAATGAGTGTAGAAGTAGAGTTTTGGGTATTCACTACTTACATAATTTAAATAAAATTTGAGAATCGTGATAAGGATTAGAGGTTTTTTACTAGCTAGAAAAGCATTTGAAGGAATTTTTTTTAAAGGAGTTCCAATGTTGAAGACAACAATAATTTGTTTGAAGAAATAAAAGCAGTGGGTAAAGAGAATCACTAAAAGTTTAATAGATTTCTCAAAATTCTATGTAGAACAAAAGAAAACAAATCCTCAGAGGCATTACACGGAATAAAGAAGGTATTCAACTTTTCTCATGTCTAAATTTGACTATTGCATATGTTAATGCTTTATAATTAAAAATTGCAGGAAGAAAAAGTTGTTTTCCTACTTCAACTCTAGAGATATTTGAAAGAAATCTATTTTTTCAAATAAATGTACGTTGCAATGGAGGAGGAAGAGAGCATCATAACAAATAGGGATTTGGGTTCAACTAGATTTGGGTTCTAGTCATAGATGGTGATTCAGATAAGTGTCATGTGACTTATACGTGGCTGAAAGAAATGATGCCTTATGCCAAGTGATTCCAAATCCATGGTAAAAAAATCTATTATTTCTAAGAAGCTTTTTAAGGGAGAAAATAGGTATGTACAAAATTCTTGTACTTGTGAGTTTTCTCAATATCTTCCTTGGTTTTCTGAAAAAATTGATGTCTATTTTGGGGAAAGTGGGGTAAGAAGCATTTTTTTTCTTGATAAGGAATACTAGCCAGGTTTCGATAATCGAATGAGGTTAGACGAAGATAATACACATGTTTATAGGAAATACACATGGCATGAGAGCTTGGGACCATGGTCTAGAATTTAATGTGGCCTTCTTCTCCCCAAGCATGTGATAGGCCTTTTGATTAATTTAGACCTCCGAAAACATCTAGGAATAGGACCCACACAAACAGTAAAGAAATAACAAAATTTTCAATAGGCTATTTTGTCGGTTTGTCAATGGGAAAGAAAACAACCATGCACGTCTGTGTTTGTATATAGATAAATACACATAGGTTTTGTGATGTCCTTGGAGAAGGACAAGTTCTAAATGATCTATGGAATTCATTTATCACAATCTGTAGAAGACAACGTACGAGTGCGTCCAAAAATCATGAAAAAAATCAACGGTTGTAAATGGTTCAACTATCTTGCAAGCTTTACCGTCGTCCAAAAACTCAAATAAGGATATGCTTTCAACGTAAATATTAAATAATTTTTAGATTTATCAAAAAAAATATAGAGTTTGAGATTAAATTTTTAGTAGAATAAAGTGTGTAAACAAGAGAATGGGAAGTAGAGAGTATGCCTAGTATTTTATATGTATTAGGCTATTAAAGGGATATATAGATATCATTGTTGACATTTCATTTTTATTTTTTTGGTTCTATTACAATTTTGTTAGGGATTAGATTGTATTATTGTCTAATCTTATATGCTATTATTTGGTAAAGTTCATGCTTTTGTTTGTTATCATGTGTTGTGTTTTGCATGACACAATACTATCTTATAGTGGTGCAACCTTGTCCTTTATACTTTTTGATATAATTTTTTGTATCTCACAAAATATTTTACTCTTATACCTATACTTACAAGCATAGTTGGAAAACTCACCAATTGCAAGTACTCGGCAAGCCCGAAAAACTCGACTCGGCAAAAACTTGGCAAAAACTCGGCAAAAAACTCGGGAAATTAAAAAATTGCTTAAACTTCACTAAAAACACATTTTTTTTGCAAAATTCAAAGATAAGATGCATCCAATGAGTCAATAAATGAGTACATATAAGAAACAAGCAGTATTTGATTGATATGAAAGAAAATTGGATACAAAATGGCATCCTCATGTGGAACGCTGAGTGCTCAATGCATTGATATGATAATAGTCTGAAACAAAATGAAAATAGGAAATTGTTTTTGTAAAACTGAAAGTAAATACTACATAAACATTAATATATTTCAGTTTTTACAAATTCACATGAATCACATCTTCCTCTTCCCATGTCTAGATCTCAGTAAGGGACCAGAAGAGGGTCTAATCAAAGGAGTTTGCTCCTATTGTGCCTGTGGCTCCTCAACCTCCATCCTGGATGTAGATCCTCCTGCAGCTAGTGGTGGTGGCACTGGCAATGACTCCTCCTCAGGGTCATCCTCAAGGTTGTCCAATGAGAATGCAAATCCACCCTCCTCCATTGCTTGTCGCTCTAAATCATAAATCTCATCTTTAGTAAACAATGGAGGTTGCTCCCCTCGCCCTGTCCAATCATTGTAGTCCATAGAATTTGTGACCCAAAAGTGGGCAGGTTTTTCACAAAAGTCGGCAGGTTTTTCGCAAAAGTGTTTGAGTAACCTTGGATATAGGTTTAGGTTTTTATAGCAATGGAGGTTGGTTATGAGTGCAATAGGTGGAGACTCTAGGAAGCTCAAATTAGGTTTTAGATGCTTAGAGAGAGTGTGTAGATAGAAAAGTGTTATAGTTGACAAGTGCTAGATGATATCTATTTTAGTTTGTCATAGTTTTATTAGTATCTTCAAAGTATTCACTAATAACTGACCCCTATATTTTTTTATAGAAATCTTGGTAAATCCTCTATGTAAAAGCATAATCTGTTACAGTCTGGTTGTCATTGATGTCAAAAGTTCATTGGGGTATGTTGTAGTCTGGTTGTTTGGTTGCCAGAGTCTTTGAGAAATGCTTCGTATTTATCTGATGATGATGTTTTACTCGCACAATTTGGAAGTTAGCTTCAGGTTGTGTCAAAGTGCATGTGTGATCTTGTAAGAGAGGGAAACCACCGCATGCAAGACCCCAGGTCACAGAGGATTGAGACACGAGAGGCTGCCCTAACTTACCTCAGCTAAGTGTATGTTTTAGGAAATGAGGATGAGAATGATGAGGATTTTAGAGTCCTACGATCACTGTACAATCCCGAGTTTCAAGGTGGGGCTAGGCGAGTTGCTTTTTAGGTCCAACTTTGCACCTCAGGGAGCTCTCTGCCGGAGGACGTCAGCGCAGACTTCAGATAATTGCGCGACATGTTGGCATCTCAGAAACGTGCTGTAGTCCGTACGGTCATATTACAACAGAGACAAGGTCGAACTCACCAGAACGACTAGCAGCCTAGCTTAAAGACTTCTAATAGGACAAAATAACACTATGAAATATGAAAAGTATAAGCAAAGGTGATAGAGTAGATATACCAAAGCCAAGGTGATAAAGACAATCTCATAGAAAACCTATTCGCCAGCTAGCTCCTCGAAGTGCATCCACCTACACACAACAAGAGAGAGAATGTTGGGGGGTGGTTGTATAGGGGTCTGCCTCAGTTAGACCCCCGTTTAGGTGTTCCCACCTCCACGAACATCCAATGGAAAAGAGATAAAGAAGTGATAAAAACACAAGCACTACAAAAAATACTATGCTACTCAACCAAATGATAGAGGAAAGGAGAGGGAAGCTTACCACCTCCACCAAGAGCACTCAAGGCTGCTTGGGGGAGAAATGAGAGGAACTCAAGCCTCTACTGCAATGGCGTGGTCCCAAACTTGCTCTACTGACGTGATGGAGTGTGATATTGCTGCTATGGAATGCTAGAATGTGAGTGCAAAATGAGCTCGAAGTGATGTAGAGTTATACCAATCTCCATCCAACCTCCTAATGTAAGTTCAAAGACTTAATTATGAAGGAATGAGGAAAGAAACAACCATATTCGGGTCGGGTGGCCGAAGGAAGCATTACAACTTCGCTGCCAATGGGAAGAAACGGCTCTGCTGGCTCAGTTGTAGGAATCTGCTAGGGATGTAAGCACGCCACATGAACGTTTGCACCTCGTGCGAGCGTCCCCGACATAAACGCCTCCACCAACACACAAAACAGGCGCCAAGTGGACTACCATCAGCGGGCTTAAGTGAATTTAAGCCTCCGACTTAGGTTTTCTAAAGTGTAATAAGGAAAAAAGGGGAATTGCACCTAGGGTGCAAATTCGCTCTTATACAAATCCAAGCTTCAAGTCTTTTGGGTTACTAGAAAGGTTATTTTGAGATTGACAAATTCAAGTTTGTGTTGATTCTATGAGGATGTTTTTAGAATTACAAAGGTTGGCTATGTATTACTCCACATTTTCAGATATAGTTAAATGCAGTTCAAAAGTTAAGTTAATTGAGATGTGAAGGTGTTATATCCAAAGTTTCATGTCAATATTCCTTCCGCATAGGAAGTTATAGATGACAGAGGATCAAACTGTGTTATCCAATGACTAGTTTTATTGTCTGTTGGCTTATGCTAGCATGTTGCTACATGAAGTGGTGGAAGGGATGCATGAGGATGTTCTTGAATATCATGTGATGCTTGTTGTTGCTTTGTAAGGTATTTTCTAGTTTCTCCAAATAGGCTGTGGTCCGAGATGAATTTTTTGCTTGGTTCTTCTTTTGTCTGGCCGACTAAGGTATGTTAAGGGTGTGCACCACAATTTCAAGTTTGTGTGGAGTTTAAGGAGTGTTTAAAGGTGTTGTATGGGTCATATCGACACATTTGGGAGAAGCACAAGTAATGCCTTATTATTCATGTGTACCACCAATGATGTAAGGGCCGATATGCTACAAATTGCATATTTTATTTCTTATGGCCAACCTATTTTGGATTTGTGAAGTGTGCGGGTGATTCCTATTGAAGATCGAAGGTGTGAAGATAATTTGGAAATAAATTAAGTGTGTGTTGGAAACTGTAAGGAATGTTCCTCTTCTTGATGTTGCATGTAGTCTTTTGGGTCTTTCCCTCTGCATGGTTCATGTTGATTGTTTTATCCTTGGCCAACTTGGAGATGTAATATTTTTGTTGTTATAGGCTGAATGAGATGTAATCAATATAATATCATGTATAAATTGTAAACCTAGTTGATCTAGGGCGATGTATGAGTGTCTGATGCATTATGATGATTTTGTGTAAGTGACTGAAACAAAAAGAGTAGAAGTCCAATAGATGTATGGTTTCATCTTGATCATATCTATGTGAAAGAGGGAAGTGAAGAAGTGTGCTTAATTGTTTGTTGGAGGTAGTGAGCCGAAGGAAAGAATTATTGATTGCTGAAAGCAGTGAGTTAGTAAGTAGTCAAGAAGACATTTGAAGGAGTGATAGAGAAAAATTTCAATCATCAAAAGAGAAGTGATAAAGCAAAATTACAATCATCAAATGTGTGAGATTAATTGTCAATTTCAGATAGTGGAAGGACTGCCATTCTATAATCTTTCCTGAGTGTGTGCTCAGTTTAGGGAGTTGTAGCTTCCTTGGGTGGTAGCCCTAAAACAAAGTGTAATCAAGGAGTTGTAACTTCCTTGGGAGTGACCCTAAAACTTGTAATAGGGAGTTGTATCCCTAAAAAAATTTGTAAATGTTGTTCATATTGTGAAGCTGGATTAGGATAGTAGCTCCTAGCAACTTTTCTCATTGTGGTTTTCCCATGTGGGGTTTTCCACGTATATCTAGTGTTGTGTTGTGTTGTGCATTATATTTATGTTACATGTTCTTTCTTATGCGATAGAGTTTGAAGTGTATGATTATTTCAAAGGGTTTTGGATTTCATAGAATATTGATTCACCCCCCTCTCAATATTCTAGTGTGTTCAACATAATCCCCTTGCTGACTTTATTTTGAACATGATCTAAAGTGATAGAGTAAGTAGTCATTTTATATATACAATATAAATTTAAAATAAAATGTGGGTGATTGGGAAATCAAAATTCATGTTATTTTTTAATCAAATAGTAAATTAAAACCAAAATTTTCCATAATTTTTTGTTAAAGTTGGAAAATTAAACCTAAATATACCACTCCTGCTAAAAATTTATTTCATAAATTCTTAATTGAAGTGACAAATTAATTTTATATTTGTTATACTTTTATTAAGGTGGGGCCCAAATTTCTATAAATTTACAATTGAGGGGGCAAATTAAAATCTTAATTATTATAAATTTATGATTTAGGTGGAAAATAAAAAATATATTAATATAAATTCATAATTTAGATGGTGAATCAATACTAAAATAGCTTTCATAACATATATGTTATACACTAAAGTGCTATATCTCACATTGCATTGGCATAATATTATTTATTCATTTTATCATTGTAGCATTGTAAATTGTCACCCTTGACAAATTCACACTAGATTTTGCTCCCTCCTATGTGCTTGGACTTGATTATACACCTAATTTCCTAAATTATGCATTTCATGGCCCATTTTATCATTTATCAAGAAATCAAAATATGCAAAACCCAAGTATGCATTTAATATTTTTCCCCCAACACTTCAAATCTTGAAAAAGTGGATTTGGACTAGGGCACCCTTGGTACTCTTGTCCTCTTAAAATGTCCCCAAATTTAAATATGTCAGAGTTGGTAATTTATTATTTGAAATTCAAATCCTAATTGTTGACTATTGAGATTTAGTTTTTGGGAAATTAGATTTATTACATATAAATACATAGTATTTTTACTATGTTAATTAACAACAATTATTATCAAGAAACATTGGAGATAAATTATTATACTTCAAAAATTGATTCAAGAGCATAGTTTATATAATTATTACATCATTCCATCATCCAAGCATCATGTCAAGTTTTATGTGAGTTTGTTCATGTTTATGGATACATTTTAATTGTGAGTACTAATGTTTGTAGGTCTTCAAATAAAATCAAGAAAAATTACAATCAATCCTTGAAGGTGATGTGCATGACTTGAGTTCATCAAGGAGATCATATTTGAATGGTGACTTGCAACAAGTTGTTCATCCATTACTCCATTGTCATTTATCCTCTATCCCCACAAGGATAAGCTCTCTTTATCATCAATTTTGTCAATGTGGAGGTAGAAATACCAACACTGGATTTGACTGAGGAAAGCCCCTATATGGCACAACCATTTCCCTCTTTTTGAATGTGCAGGTTATAGATATGAAGAGGATTGGAAGAATATTGGAGATCTAATTTTCTCATTTATGCATTCAAGCCCTATAACTTGACAAGACACTAAAACTCCATTATCTCAGTAATAGACGAAGACACAACGATAAGATCTAGAAGGAAGAAGCCACATACCAAGGACCTAAGGAATATGAAGTCAAATTTTGGTTTCATATCCCCAATCTAGGGTGCCCTTGTCCATTTAAATTAGGCTCAAATTTGACCCATAGGTGCACTAGTATCTACTCTATCCATTTATGGTCTTAAATTTTGGTTATTAGTTTCCAAATTGTTTGTATTCATATTAGAACAATGCATTTTTATAGTTAGTTAGTTTTATCATTGCATTTTCATCAAAAATTCATTCCCAACCCCCCTTAAAAGGGATTTGTAGATCAAGGATTGGTTGAATCACCTTTTAGGTTGTAGGTAAATTTCATACCCTTGCTCATCTTCAATTCCCCAATATTATATAAGTGAAAGGTGACTAACCTTAGTTAAACCCTAGGAATCACTTTTTGTACAAAATGTTTTGGTGAACTCAATGCATTTACATCACATACCTTCTGAAATCTAAAGCATATCATCTTACATCTAAGATTAATACTGTAGTATTTTACATTCATCATTTAGGTATCCTTTATTGCATCAAAAAAGCATTAAAATATCAAAATTTTACATATATCACATTTTATTCTAAGTTCAAATAGGGTTAATCCCATTCATCTTAGGTCAGATCTACATCTTAATTGTATTTACAAATCTAAATTAGGTCATATCAAATCTGGAATGAAATTTGAAATTGTTCATTGCATTCATTTAGGCATTTTGCATATAGTCAAAAAGTGAAAAAGTACATTGTTTTTTTGCAAAAAGACATCAATATCTTCATTTTTCAGATTTTATAAATTAGGATCAATTAATTGATATACTTTAAATCTAAAATTTGCATTTGGAATTCCAATTTATTGCTTGAAATTTTTTAAAATTTCTTTTATACTTACATTTTGCATGTTGCATAATCATAAATTAGTCAAATTCTAAAAAAATATTCACTTTCAAACGAGCGCATTGTCACACAATAAAACATTAAATAGTATTATAGACATTGAAACTTTGAATTTAGTAGAAAAAATTACCAGACTAGGGCATCCTTGCACCCTAGTCTAGCTAGTTTTAGCCCAAATTTTCATTAGACATCTATCTTTTTGTTTTTTTGTGTGGTTTCACTCTCTGATTTTGGATCCTGTATGTTTTGTTGTGACTATTATGTACCTTAGCGTTAATAGTGGGAATAACCAAGTGTTTTGAAACTCATATGCATTTCACAATTTGGTGTCCTATTGCCAATACCATAGTGAGATGAAGTTGCAAACTTATGGCATCCCTCGTTGTAATTACGTCCACTATGGAGTTCGAGTCCTCCAACTCTTTCACACAAGTTACTATTAATACCCAACCCATTTTGGACTCCATTCCTAATCCTACAATACACACATGATAACTTCACAATCAAACATCTTTATGGACATAGATGCTACTATTTCCCATGTTCTTGATGGAAAGTTAAAATAGTTGGATAAGGATTTAGATGGCCTTTAAGAGTATTTAAGAACTGAATCCTTAGCAAGACAAACAGTCCCTATTGTGGATAAACTTAGGAAGTTGATAATGATACTCAAGGAATAGAGGTGTTGCATAGTCTAGCTCATATGGTAGATGCTAACATCCATACGATAGCTAGTTGCACTCAAGCATTTGAAAATGCTCAAAACCAAGGAGGAAAACAAGTTTCCCTTTCCACACGGGCCATACCTTCTATTCCTATATTTACAACACTAACTGTAACTTCAATGATACAACAAACCAATGGCCCAAATCCAAGATTAGGGATTCCTAGTGGGAATCCTTATAGCTTTCACATATCACCTCATTATTCATCAACACTCATAAAGATGCAACATAGTAGTCCACCACACACTTACATAATCCTGCCATATTCACCAAACTCTCAAAACATGTCAAACAATGATCTTGTCATAAACTAACTTTTACAAAATGTGACATCACTTCTATAACAAATTTTCACATTGAATCAAAGTCAAAATGGTAAACCACCACAATATCTCACAAAGAACCCATTATCAATTGCTATCCTAAAAAAACCTATGCCTCAAGACATGAAAATACCCCGATTTGAGAAATAAAAAAGTAAGGGAGATCCTAACAATCATGTATTGACTTTTACTGCATTGTGTACCAACTTCATTTTTGAAGATAAGCTCCTAGCTAGACTCTTTCCTAGATCATTGAAAGATATGTCCTTGGAATGGTTATGCTCATTGCCGAATAACTCAATAAATTCATTCATTGAACTTGTTAGTGAATTTCTCCAACATTTTAAAGCAAACATTGGTCCTCAAGTAACATTAATTGATTTAGTACATTGCAAACAAGGACCTAAATAAAAAGATAACAAAATTTATAGGATGATATCAATTACTTTATTCACAAATCTCCTATAGTCTTCCTAATGCTGATGTCCAAAGGGTGTTTATAGGAAATTTGCAGCTTAACATTCAAGACAAGATATTGTTGAAGTATCCATCCTTTATACACTTGTGTATGGATCTTCATGATTATTAGATATCATTTAGTCAATATGAGGGTATATATTTATCGAATCCTATTGATCAATCCAAATCTATGCCTCAAAACAACTATCAACCATTTAAAAAGAAAAACAAGAATTTTATTAAGATAAACACTCCTCAAACTATTGAAATACATGTCACTACTACAAGTTCAACTCCTTATGAATTTAGGTTGAGAGATAGACAATTCACCCAATTTCCTGACTCTCTCCATGAGATCATGTTATAATTGCTAAGTAAGAATTTAATCCAATTACCTCCTACTAGACCCATAGATATAACTAAACCTTTACCTTCAAACTTTAACCCAAAATAATTTTTCCAATATCATCGTACACTTGGACATGATACAAAGTGATGTATGCATCTTAAACATCAAGTGCAAGACATCATTGACTCTAATAACATCTAGTTGGTGGATGTTAATGATAAATAAAACAAGTTTGTAGTTCCAACCAATCAAAATTTACAAATCTTCATAAATCCAATGCGAAATCATACATTCAACTTTGTGTAAGATTGTGATGATACGAATGATGATGATGATGATGATCTAGCTAATGTTGTTAATGAAATAGATGTCCAACCTTGTAAGGGATGAACCACTTTGTTACCTAAAATTACTTTCACACATATTGATCCTCCCTATATCAAACATATTAATGCATCCATACATGCACCAAATGGTCCTCCCTATATCGCAGGTCGTATTAATGACAAACCTATACCAAGGATACTCATTGATCTTGTGTGTCTAGAGAATGTGATCACTGCAAAATTCTTATTTGTGCATGAACTCTATAAAGATTCTTATGAAAAATCAAAATCATGGGTAAAAACTCATGATGGTTTCACTCGCCCTATGATAGGTTTGATAACTTTTCCACTTAAAGTTGGACCAAAACAACTAGATGTATCATTCACCATCATCCTGACGTCAAACCAATTTTGTGTAAAGTTGGGATATCCATGGCTATGCTCCATGAATACAATCTTGTTGGTAATCCACAAGTGCGCAAAGTTAAAGTTCCCATTTGAGAATCAAATATATATAGTTCATCATAGTGGGTTTAAACCTTTGTCTTCCCATGGAAATTTTTTATTGGATTATTTTTGGCCTCAACCTATAGAACCAGTTAAGCCTCGTGAGGATTTATTTTTAGGTCATATCAAAAGTTTAAAGTAAGGTGAATAGAAGAATTATCCCTTAGTAATATCTCACCTGAGAATGATTGGTTTATAGTGACTTTTATGCTTGTTCCTCCCACCCCACAGGTCATGGATAAACCCATGTTGAAGTCAGATATCCTTCCAAGTATGTTGGGCACTTATGTTGTAGTTCCTCCACTAATATCATATAAGAGACCAAGAGGCAATCACATGATTACCTTTGTGCCTTCAAAAGAGAAACAAATTTATAAACCTATGGAGACAGTGGTTTCCCAACCCTTAACAGTCCCTTCAGTTCCTCCTCCAAAGGAAGAAAAGAGACCAATGGTAGAGAAACCATCTCTTACCCCTTCACAATTTGAAAAATGTACAAGAAGAACTAGAAGTGCTAAAGAGCGTAAGCATATACATTGTGACATTGCTCACCAGTTAGCTGAAAAGAATAAGACATTACCTGATGACCAAACACCCATCCAAACAAACCATGATGAATTACCAAACCATGACAGTGACCTTTACATGTCTAAACCAAAACAAAGAATGAAACAAGAACACATGACTTACATTTTCATTAAACTACCCATTGTGATAAATATGGATAATGAAGATGAAGATGCTAAGATTGATGGACAAGTGCATAATAGATTATCTTTATTGCTCTTAAATTCTATGGATTTAGATGGGGGAAACTGTGATGATCCTCCTGATGAGAGTGATACACCATGTGTTGAACCTAGTGATGTCCTTGTACGACACTTGCTGTAGTCCCTTTGGCTAGTTTTCTACCTTCTATATATGATGAGCAAGATTGGGATGTAGACGATTTGCTTTAGATTGGATCACATGTGTAGTATCCTTTGTGTGCTTTATGTGTTATTTATTTTTTCCCGCATGTGCTGTGATCTCTTGTGTTGTGCTACTTGATGTGTCTTTATGTTTGTGAGTTTTCTTTGGAGGACCCTTGTTGCTCCATTGGCACAAGGATAGAAAGGAAACAAATCTATTGTGAAATTCATCTATTTGTATCTCCATTCTTCTTTATGTCATAATTTTTTTTGTTCTCCTGCATTTTACTTTTGGGGATGATGCAAAGCTTTGATAAATTTAAGTCTCTTAATGTTGACCCAAAATTTTGTTGTTCTCTTAATGTTCCATTCTTTCATTGTGTTCATAGCTCCACGAGTATGAGGGGAATGATGTCAATTTCAAGCTTAATCTTATTATATATTAGCAAAGATATATACTGACCTTAGATCCATGGATCCCTCATGTGATCATCTTTATTTCATTTGTGGAATTACGTTGGGGGAAACCCCTTGTTGTGAGTTAAATTTATTTGGAAACATATTGTTGGTATAGGGATTTCCAAATAAGCTATCATGACCTTATCATATTGTATGTATCATTTTTTTTTACCTTAAAGTAATTTTTCACATCTTGGTGTTTAGCAATAACTTTAAGTTGGGGGCATACATACCATTATGTGCTTCACTTTGTTCATACATGTTGGACTTAGTGATGCATTGGCTTAGCATTTTGATCATTTATGTAGAACCTTATTAGAATTATTGGGACTATAATTCTTGGTATGGTTGACATGGGTACACACCTAGTGAAAATTGGTCCTAACTAGCCCTTGTGTGTTTCTCATTTTTCTACACTTTTTAGAGGCCCACCTAGTGAACATCAGACCTCACTAGTCTGTGGTGCCTTCGGTTCATGGTTCACCTAGAATATATTAGACCTTTTTAGCCTGTGGGTCATGAACACCTTGGGTATGGATCCTAGTAAGATTTCCGTGGATATTGCTAGTGCTTGATTATCATACTTGCATTTTTGCATTATTTTTTTATTATGTTGTGGGTGATCCCACAATAGTGGTTTACAATTTTTGGCCAAACTGGACACTGAAATAATTATTTTTAACTAAATCTTCACTTTCGGGCACCTATAGCAGCTAAATCGTGAGGAATTTGAAGATGATGCGAACTAGAGTTTTGTGAAATTTTGTCTATAGATTATAAATATATTTTTCAAAATTTTTGGAATCAGATTGCACTTCTTTTTCCATCTCCCTCAAAAACTAGTTTTTTTTTTTTTGAAAATGACATTTTTAAAAGTGGCACTCATAGTTATAAGCATAAATTTTTTTCCATGAAGGATAAAATTCTAATTCTTTGAATTTAGATTTGTAACTCTAATATCTAGTGCTTCCACTTGGTTAGATATATTTTTACTGAATATTTTTTAAAATCAAGTTTCAAATTCAAACCAATTATAATTGGACATAGCGGACCGTTATAACATGTAACTTTTTGTATGTATTGAAATTCAATTTTTTTTTCTTTGTTGGATCAAGGACTTCAATATCTGGTGCACTAATATTTTTAATATTTTTTAATAATCTGCTATTTTTCCACATGTGTAGAATAGAGAGCTTGATTTTCGGTGAAAAACCTACATTCACGAGAAATAAAAAATAAATATAATAATAAAATTAAATTTATTTAAAATCATAATTTTTGGGAAGCTTATAATAAGGAATACATACTTACAAAAAATAAATTTTAAATAAATTCATTTGATCCCCCAAAAGGTAAATCAAAAGTGGTTTTTTATCAACATTTTGATAGGTGTAAAGGAGACTCCGTTATAGGTATGGTTTAAAACTAGCGGGGTTCTATCCAAGGGGGTTTGATTTAAGGTAGTTTTATCAAACCCTCTTCAATTGGAATTCTTTAAATGAAACCTTTTAAGGCTTAAATCATTATATTTTCTAAAAATATGTGATTTCAGCAAAAATTAGTTCCTCCCAGAAATTGTAAACCAGCTTTGTAGGATCACCCTTGTGTTTATGTTGTGTTCTTGTCATGTATGTTTTGTGTTGTCATGTTGCATTATATTTCGTACATGTCTGTTCCTTTGTCATTATGTTAGTTTTCCATGGGATGTTGAACAAGGAAAACTTTAATGGCGAATCTTCGCCAATTGGCGAATTCTGCGAATCAACCAAGTCAAAATTGGCGAATTTCTCACACCCAATAGGGTGTCCAAATCGCCCAGATTTTATGAACTATAGGTCCAATGCATGTCCATTCTCCAATGAGTTTTTTTATGAGGCATATTTAAGCAAAAAATTTGCCATTGTCAAACTACGTGTTTCAATTGGACCGACTAATATTTTTGCCTGGAATCTTGAAAGAATTTAATAAAACACCTACATATTCGCCAATAATATTAAAACAACATTGTATCAGGACCCATTTTTCCAATTAAAATTTACAAATAGTTGCTTGTGAAGACCCATTTCTCCAATTAAAATTTATAAATAGTTGCTAATGAGGACCTATTTTTCCAATAACGTTAAAAAATAATTACATTGGAGGACACATTTCGCCTTGAAAATTACAACATATCATTGTATAAACAAGCGGGATTCACCAAATTTTTAATATACCATTTAAAAATCCCACGAAATTCACCAAATATGGAATCATGGATTGATATAAATACAATTGAAAGTGTCATTTATTCTTACACATTTTGTTCGCTTTTGAGGTTCTACTTCTCCATTCGGAAGCCAGTGAAAGCCGAAAATGTAGAGTTAAAAGGTGAGTGATCATTTCTTCATAGTGTTATTAGTTATAATATTAAGTTTTCTTTATCTCTTTTCCATTCTTGCTTCAACAAAGTGAACCTTAGAAGTTAGAACCAAACTCTAAAGTTTTGAAGTTTTCGAAACCTCTGACCCACAGAGTCGAAAGATGACCAGGAAAGACTTACAACTCAACAAAGTGAACCATCAACCAAGTTGGGGAATCAGGAAGTTATGAAAATTTAGAACTCCATGACAAGGTTATAAAACTCTGAGGACTAGCGACTAAGGTTAGGAAAAGCCAATTTTTTTATATTGTATTCCATGGTATTGAATTTGATATGTGATTCTACATCATTTTTAAAGAACAACACTTATCACAATACTTATAAATTCCTATTGCATTTACATTCACACAATCTTTGATAAATAACTGAAAGGAATATTATTAATCCATTCCTTGAATAGAAGCTAACAGTTCAACATCCATAACTTATAAGTTATAAGCTAACATAAGCTAACAATTCAACATTAACTTATAAAGGTATCCACCCAACTTAAACAATAAAATCTTAAACTACCAAATCACCTAAATTATACTGAGAAATTCTTACACATCCATCACCATAAAATCTTTATTCATAGATAAACATTCCACAACAATGAAACTATCCAAAAATATTTCATTCCAATAATAGACAATCCACTGGCAAATATAGAGTTTTTTTTTGTCTTGATAACAATTTCTTGAAGACAACTGTTTTAAAAATTAAAATAAAAAGTCTTTGAAGTATCAAGAGAGCCAAATTAAAAAAAAAACATAAAAACTAAAAACTAAACAACGGTCCCACTCCCAACACCGACTCCTTCGCTTTCAATTATTTCTGCCTCCTTCTCCTTTAGTAATGCCTCCTGTGCCTTTACTCTTTGCATGTATTCCTGGTACTTGGTGACAATTGAGGTGATGTTTTTGCTTCCTAGAGTTGTAGTAATCTGTAACTTGGTTCTCCATGTGGCCAAAGCCTTTTCAGACTCAACCAACATTTGAGATATTTTCTCTTCTCCACATTTATAAGTCCTCAGGTGGATCTCCATTCCACTGAGTTTTGAGAAGGACTCCCATGTCACTGTAGCAGGATCAACTATTTCTTTCTTGAATATCTCTCTAAACTTCAGAGAGATCTCTTTTATATCTAGAATGTTTTCATCAAACTCATCAGTAATTTCCCCTCCCAAAATAAGACAATCTTCTTTAACTTCCACCAACATTTCATAATATTGTTCAAGTGTATTATTAATTTCCTTCACTCGATTATGATACATATTCAATTTACATTCCAATGAAACATACCAAGAAGGGTCTAGCTCTTTAGGATTATTCACAATTTTCTCACCAATTAATATCTTCTGATCCATATAGTTCAATTCTTTCATTTCTTGAGCAAGCACATAGAGACTAGTTTGATCTTTTTTGATCTGCTAAATTTCTATTACTAACTCCTTCGTCTATTAACAACTTGAGTGTAAAAGAGCACAAATTTATTCAAAAAGAAGATAGCCTCTTGAGATATTTTATCGATCGCCTCACAAGCAGCTCTGGAATAGCTCAAATTCTTTTTAATTTTCTCTATAGTAAGCACATCGATGCCCTCTACCTGAGAACTTGAGTCTTCATCAGATGTAGGAGTGGCCATAGAAGAAATAAAGTTACTCAATGCGAGGACTTGAGATTCCAGTTTTATATTTTCTTTCCTTTGTTCTTTCACTCTTTTAATCAAGGTATTGATTGAATAATTGGCATGGTACACCTCACCTTCCAGTGTTGGAGGCCCCATATCAACATGTGTGGCTTTGTAGTTTGCCTTTGTTATTTCATCTTCATTTAAATCCTTCATAGGCTTAACAAATTCTAACATTTGATTTCCAGAAGTAGCATCAGTCACCATCCTTGACATCCTCCTGGATTTCTTAGGTTTTGAAGAGCTTTGAAGTAACTTTGAAATTGTATCCACTCCAACTATCATTGTAGGAATATGCTTTCTCTTCTTCTCCATTACTTTTTTCAACCATCTTGGGGAGGCTAATACTAGACCAGAAGCTTCATTTCCACTAATAGTTTCTTTAGTAGCGTTAGGAGTGATAGGTGAATTATCAACCGGAGGCAGAGAAGAGGGAAATTCAAAGTCAAACAAAGGAGGAAAGATATTATCTTCAATGATCTGTTTAAAGATAGCTTCAAAATTTGCAACCACAAGTTTTCCTTGATTGGTCTTCTTCTTAGGGGTACGAGAAATCACACTATCTTGTTCACAGATGCTCTTCAACTTGACTGTTTCTTCTGGCCTATCAACATCACCTCTTGATTGAGAATTTTCACTAGAGGACCTCACAAAGGGTTTCCCCGATGATACACTTGCACCAGATGCTTGCGTAGATCCTTGTTTATTCTTTTGTGATGACTTAGGCTCCTAAACAGGACCAACAACTTGCCGCCATTTCCCATCCAACCAGTCCTGGGTTCTTTTAAGCACTGGGGCAGCACACATCCTCATATCTGAAATTTCACTTTGGCTCCAATAAACCCTAGGGTGGGATTTATCAAGCAATTTTTCATATGCAGGATCTATGATTGTTGAATCCTCAACTACATTTTTAGGAATGTTAAATGACTGACCGAAAGACTGTATCTGTTTTAGCATTAGCCTCATATAATCTCTTCTCAAAAATTCCTTCTCATCAACACAATCTTCCCAAAAATCTTTGATAGATGGCTGATGCCTATATAAGCTCCCTCCATAGAGATTATGCTTCACAAAACCCTTATTGTCAAAATTAGCTCGCATAGACAGATTTTGGAGGTTATATTCCTTGAGAATTCCTTCAGCTCCCCTAACCATCTGGTTTGTTTTGCACACAAAAGAAGGGGTCTCTAATGGGAAGACATACCCTCGTTTACCCATGTTCATATACTTAATATTAACCATGGCCATTTGTCGACAAACTTCTAGAAATATCAGTAAATCTTCAGGATATCGAGGTAACTTAAATGGGGCTTTCTCAAAATTCCCTATTCTCAGATAGGAAAACTTATCAAATTGGATATAAAAACTCCCAAATTTTGATAGAAGAGAAATTGATTCAAGGGAAAGGCACATTTCTGGATTTCCATCTAACTTCCTCACGACTTCCATTAAAAATGCATCATTAACATGACAAAAATCACCCATTCCAAATTGTTTAGTGAACTGAGGAAAGCGTTTATACACAGGCATATGAGAAGCTGGGGTTCCTTGCAGCTCCAACCCATGCCAAAAGCACCTCTGACTACCTACAATGTACGTCAGGCAATAACACATATAGAAAGTATCAGTCTTATGGAAATTAATTAATTACTCATTCAAATGGAAGAAAATAACTTCACCCTAGTCAATGAAAATGTTCGAGCATCATAGACTATCAAGATAAACCAAAACATCCAATACTCAAATAACTCAACCTGTGGATTCCCAATAATGTGGTGCAATAAATCAATAACATCTACAATTTCTCCCTTAAAATGCAATCTTTTGAGTTTACTCGGTAGTTGCGACTTACCTTTCTTTTCAGACTTCAACCAGGTTTTGGCCATGGAGTTCTTACACCAGTCCTTATTCGCTTTGAAAAATTCACCTGCCACTGTGACAAACATGTCTTCTACAGGTTCCCTTTCTGGAATCCCCAACGTGTGGGAAACAACTTCAAGAGAAATTTCTACAATTACAGTTTCATCCGCGGCTTTAATTTCTTGTGTCTGCGGAATGTACCTTCTCACACATGCACTTATTAGGTCCACACTCAACACAGCTTCTGGAAACCCTCCAACCTGAGCTAGCCCACTTTCTACTTCTAGAGTTTATATCCAATTTAGACTTGTCATCCCTCTCCAGGAATGCCCAAAACTTTTCTAACTTAAAAGGTCCGAGCATCGTATCCCTTACGCTGACCCAACGTTCACTCTACATGAGCACAAATTTGTAGAGAATGAATGTTTGCACATGAGATTCTGAGAAGTACTGGCCTTGGCAAAGAACGAGAATGCAGGCTAAAAGTCTGAGTAAAAAGAATGTTTGCACTTGAGAAGTACTGGCCTTGGCAAAGAATGAGAATGTAGGCTAAATGTTTGAGTACAACTTTGCCACCCACTTATGCTGTTATTTTTGATAGGACGTGCATTAAATGTGGCATTCAATTTCATACCTTGAAAAGATAGCCTTTAAACCTGCATGCTTTTGGAAATTTTTGAAAAGACAACTCAAGTTTATTTCGTACATAACATTCAATGAGATGTCAGATGACGATGCCTTTGAAAGGAAAGATAAGTCCATGTCGCATGGTCACTGAAACTTGGAACCTCAAAACCAAAGTCTGAAGTTTCAATGTTTTCAAAACCTCTGATCCACCGACTAAATCCACACACTGTAACTCAAAGGTTATATATGCATGAACTTAAGTTACTCAACAAAGTGAACCAAGTTGGGGAATTAGGTAGTTATGAAAATTTAGAACTCCATGACAATGCGACATGTCACATGGTTAGAAAACTCAGAGGCCTAGCGACTAAGCTTGCTTTTCTCCCTTATTTTGAGTCTACAACCATACATCAAATGTTCATCGAACAGTTGAGTAATTTATGATATAAATAATAAACATGTGTTTTAAAGTTTTTTTTATTTTAACCATTAATGAGCTCAGATTATCAAGGCCTTTATAAAATGAATTACAATGTCACATTAATAACACAACGATTAATAGCACAGTAACACTTAACGTTGCAAAGGACTTAATAAAAGGAATTACAATGTCAAATTAATAGCACAACCATTTACTTTATTACAACTGAATTACAATGTCACATTATTACATAGTACAAATACAAATGTAAGTGCAAGTGCCAAGCTTTTGCTGGATTGCTGGTGAAAATATAAATGTAATACATGTGTATTGCTTTATGTTTTACTTTTGAATCTACATGCAATTATTATTATTTTGCTAGGTAAAACACTGCTAGGGGCAACACCCTGTATTGATTATCAAAAAAGGATTACATGAGTTTCTATTTTTCAAAAAACCATCTTGAAGGCCTTTTTTGTCAAGTGACCTTCCTTGATCAGCTAGCCCACCCAAATTTTCATGCATTACAAAATTCATTACAAAATTGGCCTAAATTTTAGTATAGGCACTCCAAGACTTGGGATTGACTCAATTACCTTATTACTATTATTATTGCTATTCAACAACAAAAAAATGATATCATACCCAACTAGACTTTATCATTCATCATCATCCTCTTCATCATCATCATCCTCTGTGTCTATGCGTTTCAGGTACGCCTTGCAATTTGCAATCACTGGGCAGTCTGCTTCACATTTCTAGTGCGCTGGGCTTTTGGCCTTTTTCTTCGGGTCCTTGGGATCATTCACAAGCCATTCTTCCCCATCTCCAAGGTCCCAATCATCATCATCACCCACTACAATTTCATCTACTAGATCTTCATCCTCTGTGTATCTCATTTCCCACCCACACGGGAGATTGGTTGTCAGCTTTGCTGCCCCGAGGAGAAAGAAAATGCTACGGTCCCTTTTAGCCCACAATTTTTCAAATCCTTCTGGGTCGATGGTTTAGACCAAAGGAAACTTCATTACCTCTCCCCCTCTCATCCGAATCATGTAGTAGTTTTTTGGCATGGGGATTTTCCTATTCTCATCCACATTATCTAGCGCTGTGTCAATGTCACCCAACCATGCATGCACGAAGACCATTTGGGTCAATTTTTTGCTTATCTCTTTCGAGACTCCCATATGCAAAAGCACTGCTAAGAACATTGCCAGAATCTTTGTATTTGCTTTGGCTCTGTGATAAGCCTTCAAAAATTCTGGCCCAACCACTTGCTTGGTTGCCCAAAGAATGAGTGGATGGGTCAAATTCATCAGCCCCTGTAGTTGCTTATCAGTTATTTCCCCTCTGAAGGCCTACTGTTGCTTCTCCATGTCTAATGCAAGCGACGTTTCCATTTTACTCCTCGCCCACAACTCGCCTTTTTGGAAATTTCTACCACTACTTCAAATTTTGCAAATGCAATGTGATAAATGGATACTTACTCCACCTTTGCATGCAATTATTTAATAAATAGATAATACTGAATTTCTCAAAGGAAAAAAAACTAATGGCAACTTTCTTTTTTCATTTGAATTGCTTTATGTTTTACTTTTAAATCTGCATGCAATTATTTCATAAATAGATAATAAATTATTGGCCACTAGTGCCGCTACCAACCTGATTCACGCAAACCAAAAAACCAACTTAGTCAATTTGTGTATCTTAAGCCTTACATGTACAATTAAAAATTAAAATGTTTAATTTGATTGACGTCTGGCTACATGCAAATTGTACCTCAATCTAACAAGCTATCAAAACCCCCAGACTCTAGTCAGCACTACTAGTGCCACTCCAACGATATGAAATCATTTCAAATCTTGTTTCATTAAAGCTATGAGCTGTCCAATCAATTGTTTCGGATGTTCAAAACTAAAAGATTGAGAATTTCAATTAAATGAAATGTAATACGTCAAGGCATTGAAAAGAGAGAAATGAGCCTTGAGCTCACCACGTGTCCGCATCTAACGGTTCTAGTGTTATTCTAGAGGTTTCAATTCTCAAGTCTACTACTTCAGAGATTTACTTCCAGAATGCAACTACAGACGTCCATAAAAAAATCATCAAATGGTCATGGTTATATTGATTTGCCTTTATATCCTTTGGGTAAAATGTTCTTAAGTTTTTAAGCCTTGGTCCTACGTTCTTCCCAAGCGGTCCCTCTTTTAAAAAAAAAATTCTGCACGTGCATATTTCTGCCATTTAAGTTCTTCTATCGCTCATCGCCAAAATCTAACCCATTGGGTTTATTACCACAACGATGAGCCTTGATCACCCCACGTGTTCACATATAACGGTTCTAGTATAATTCCAACAGTTTCAATTCATGAATCTACTGCTTGAGAGATATACTTCAGGAATGCAAATATAGCCGTCCATCAAAAATTCATCGAACGATAGTGGTCCATAATGTTGCGTGGTCACTGAAACTTGGAACCTTAGAACCAAAGTTTGAAGTTTCAAAGTTGTCAAAACTTCCGACCCACCGAATACATAGATGACCAAGAAAGACTTGCAACTAAGGTTAGGAAAAGCACCAAAACCTCGACTTTGGCGAATTAAGATAGGAAAGGTGGCAAGGACGGTGCATTTATGAAGTAAAGATTGTGGGAAAATTTTAGCAAGTGGACATGACTGGAGGATTGATGGATAATTAAGATCGGTACATGTGGAGTTTGGAAAATTATTACCTCTCGGCCAGGCTTGGAATTTGACGGCCACCCCTACCTGTCATATGAAAATTTTGTGACGGTTTTATTCATTTAAATGCCTGTCACTTTACATTTTATGAAAAAATTTAACTGTTAGAAAATAATTTAATTTATATTTTTTTATATAAAATCTTTTATATTAAAATATTATTGATTTTATTAATCATACATATTAAATAAATGCTATAAAATAAATGTTGTTGATTTTTTTTTATAGTTTAATCCTTAAATTCATCTATCTAAAAACATAAATTATTTGTAAAAGGAAAATAAAATTTCAACATGCTCACCAATAAAACCAAATGTTGTATTATCTTGAAAAAAATCAAAGCTGAGAATCACTGTAAACAAAATGCTATAAAATAAATGTTGTTGAATAAATCATATATATTAATATAAAGTGAAATTAGAAAGAATTATTCCAATTCTAAACTAATTTATATTTTTATCATAAACATTATTATATACTTTAGATTTATCTTCATCCATCAACTACCAAAAATTATTCCAATTTTAAACTAATGCTATTAAATATACTTTAGAAAGAATTATTCCAATTTTAAACTAATGCTATAAAATATACTTTAGATTTATGTTCATCCATCAACTACCAAAAAAGCTGATTAACCAACACAGTTTCCATTTCCAACATATCAAATTATCCCTAATCATACTTGCTTGAAATGTACCCTTCCAACCATTGTTCGTGCCCCAAGGTGTTTTACAATTACAATGCAAATCTAGGCATAACCCCCAAAAAACAAAATCACAGACAAGATTTAGTATAGTAATCTTTTTTTTTAAAAACTTGTACTACTCAGACGCCTTCGATGAATTACCCGTCTCCAACGGCTCTATCTCCATTAACAACTTCATCTTCTTCCTCAGACGTAGACCCTTATTTTCATGCATCTCTGCTCTGGGGATGTCTTTGAGATTCTCTATGACTTCCTCGACCTCTATTAGCTCGACACAGATTTTGAGTGCTTGCCACCTGCACTCCGCACCTGCTTGCCATAGAGCTTTGGTACGTCCTTCTGGCCACCTGATAAAGAGATGATTTAAATCCGCAAGCTCCGGGCTTCCACCATCCATGCCTTCAACCTTAACAAGCCCCACTCCTAGTATCACCCATTCTAGAATGCCTTCCATATCCTCTAAAAAATCTTTGTGAACCAGAGTTTTCATGACTTTCCTCACTACATCCACCAGCTCTCCTAAGTCTAGACCCCAAGCCATGACCAATGAATAAATATCCATATTGGTCCTGTATCTGTGCTTTAATTTTTCAAAGCCATTACCCAAAATAAATTGAACTGCTTGCGCCACTTGCACATCCTAGAAGAGAAATAAACCCCGCAGCCACTTCATAGACACTTTGCCAACGAAAGGGTCTAGCTTCCTTTGCGATGTCAAGGTGAAACTGGCCTCCATTGTTTGTTTGGTTCACTGGCTTCTAGACAACCACCCACCAACGACCGACTACATGAGATGTGTGTCTTTAATACATCTCAATTTGCCAGCCATCTCCATTAATGCCAATTTTGAAATGTACGTCCAATGCCAACAAAAAACCTTCATAAATGCTTCACTTTTTACGGAAACTTCCGCACCTCCTTCGCTTACTAAACAATGTTTAATTCACCAATGTTTTTTTCTTAATCATTTGAAAATAGGTTTAATTCACCAATGAATTTTATTTTTTAGTTTGAAAAAAAGTTTTAATCACGAACAAAATTATTTTTTCTAGTTTGAAAACAGGTTTAATTCGCTAATCGAAATATTTTATTGGTTTGAAAATAGATTTTAATAGCCAATGGAAAATTTTTAGTGGTTTTAAAAAAATTGTATTTCACCAAGATTTTCCATAGACTTCTAACGATTAGAAAAGATTCACCAATGGACATTATTTTTTTCACGAAAAATGAAAAAATTTGCCACTAAAATTAATATTTTTATCGGGAAGTATACAAGATTCGCCAAGATTTTACACCTTCACCGAGGGGGGGGGGTTCCTTAAAGTTTTCCATGATCTTGAATCCTGAGGGCTTGTGTGCTTTCCCCTAGATTCATTGCCATCCTATCTCTTCAAAATTTGGATAATTGAACTCCTCTTGATATATTCTTACTTTAGTGTGAGTCTGAGCATTAAGTTCATACTCACTATAGTGGGGGCTAAATGTAGTGTTCTAAATTGTCACCCTTGATAATTTCACTCTATATTTTTCTCCCCCCTATGTGCTTGGACCGATTTACACACCTAATTTCCTAAATTATGCATTATGTGGCCCATTTGATCATTTATCAAGAAATCACATGTGCAAAAACCAAGTATGCATTTAATATTTTTCCCCGACACTTCAAATCCAAAAAAAGTGGATCTAAACTAGGGAACCCATTATTATACTTCAAAAATAAAGTCAAGAGAAAAATTTGCAAAATTATTAAATCATTCCATCATCCAAGAATCATGTCAAGTTTTATGTGAGTTTGTTCATGTTTATGTGTACATTTTGTTTGTGAGTACTAATGTTTGTAGCTCTTCAAATTAAATCAAGCCAAATTATAATCAATCCTTGAAGGTGATGTGCATGAATTTAGTCCATCAAGGAGATCAGATCTGAGTGGTGAGTTGCAGCAAGTTGTTGATTCATTAATCCATTGTCATTTAAACTCTATCCCTCAAAAGGATAAGCTCTCTTTTTCATCAATTTTTCCATTGTGGAGGTAGAAATACCAACACAGGGTTTGATTGAGGCAAGCCCCTATATAGCACAACCCTTTCCCTCCTTTTGAATATGCAGGTTACAAATCTAAGGAGATTAAAGATAATTTGTCATTTATGCATTAAATCCCTACAAATTGAAAAGACACAGAAACTCCATTATCTCAGTAAAAAATGAAGATCCGACGATAAGATCTGAAAGGAAGAAGCCACAGACCAAGGACTTGAGGACTGTGAAGTCAAATTTTAGTTTCAGATCCCCTGTCTAGGGCACCTTGGGTGCCCTTTTCCATCTAAATTAGGCTCAAATTTGAACCACAAGTGTACTATTATATGCTCTATCCATTTTTGGTCTTGAATTTTGGTTATCAGTTTCTAGATTGTCTATATTCATATTGAAACAATGCATTTTCATAGTTAGTTAGTTGCATCATTACATTTTCATTAAAAATAATTTCCAACCCCCCCTTAAAAGGGAATTGCAGATCAAGGATTGGTTGAATCACGTTTTAGGTTGTAGGTTAATTTCATACCCTTGCTCATCTTCAATTCCCCAATGTTATGTAAGTGAAAGGTGACTAACCCTAGTTAAACCCTAGGAATCACTTTTCCTACAAAGTAATCATACATGATGAGATTATAAATTTCAACACTATATACAAATTAATAAATAATGCTTGAATATTGTTTCACTAATATATGGATATACAAGTATTAAAATGCACACAACTTCAAGCTATAATACCTCATGCATTAATTATCTTATAAACATTGTGACACCTTTATGTTAGGATAGGTGTCTTAAACTTGTATCCTAGTCTTAAGAATAACAATATATAATTTTTTTAGGCTAATAGAATAAAAAATATAATTTTTAGGGTTCTAGAGGTTGATTTTTTCCCCTAAAAATGTCAAATTAGGCCTTAACCAAATAAATCTAGTTATAAAAACATGGATATCTTTATGATTCTTAAGTTAAAAGAAAGAGAGCTCAATCAATTGATAGAGTTGATGATTGAATCCCATAGCTCCCATAAGTCACATGAAAGCAATTATCCTATCATAAAAGGGAGATCAAATCAAGATAATATGCTCAACAACTTGAGAAATTGTATTTGTGCAATAACTCGAATTAAATGATTATAGTTTAAAAGATGAATGCTTATAAAAGAAAAAAAAACCCTAAATGAGGGTTTGATTAGATTGGAATGAGTGTCATCATCTAATGCATTAAGACAACATGCACTATGTAGAATAGGTTAAAATCAAGGTAAAAAAAATGAATCAATAGTAGCAACCATCAACTACCTAAAACTCAAGCCCTAAAGAGCCTAATCTAACAATGAAGTACAAATGAACATAGAAACATAAATAACAAAACAATAATACCATAATTCCTATGCCATGGTTGAATCACCTTCATTGCTCTTCTCCATTTTGCTTTATATACGTGTTTGCCCTCAGATTTGTAGTATGCAAGAATAAGCCTAGTGATAGTGATAACAAAATATCAAAGATAGTGGTTGTAGGGTGGAAATGAAAGGGATAGGTCTCTTTTATAGAAAACCAATTCAAAATGAAGGGCTAGGATTAAATGATGAAAATCATTGGATGAGATTGCTTTGAGAAGCAAAAGAATAGGGTTAGGGCAAAAATAGGGTTTAGTTAAGGATGGACGGTGGAGATTAAAAGGTAATAAAACCTTATCAAGGGTGGAAATTAATTGAGATAAAAGAGGAGATTGGCACAAAAAAAGAGGCTGTTGGAGTAAATTAAATAATTATAAAATTATTTAATTTAGGAGGGAAAGTGAATAATTAAATAATTAAAGTAATTATTTAATTATAGAAGAGGAAGGAAAGGTTGAATTTTAATTAAAATAACTATTTAATTAAAAGTAGAGGAAAAGGAAAAATTAGTAAATAATTAAAATGATTATTTAATAATGAAAGGAAAAGTGGGAAATAATTAAATAAATATGATTCATTTAATTATGGAAGAAAAAGCTAATGAATAATTAAATAATTAAAATAACTATTTAATTATAGTAGGAAAATAAAAATAAATAATTAAATAAACAAAAAATTATTTAATTATAAAGGGAAATGATTGATTAGTGATGTAATTAAATATTAATTTATTTAATTAATCAAAGGAAGAATAAAAAAGGGAAAATGAATTAATTAAATAGTTAAAATTATTTAATTAATAGAAGAATATGATTTTAGGAAATAATCAAATAATTAAAACTATTCAATTATGTGGGGAAGGAGAGGAATTTGATATGAAAAATGGTGTTCGCAAGCTTGGGACATTTTTCAGTGTCTACATTTTGCCCCTCTTTGATATAATGTGAGGTCATCTAAATGTTGTATCAAAGAACAAAGAGATTTAACTTAAAATATGCCTCGGTGTGCCCTGGTGAAGATGAGATAGACCTATGTCCCCTAAGAAAATTTTGCAAATTTTGAAAGAGTTTTGAAAAATTAAAAAAATTATTCCGATAAGCAAATTTAATAGTGGATAATGCGTTTATAGCGAAAAGTTTCAGTTCCAGAACCTCCAAAGTGTCTACATTAGGGTTTGGACTCAACCTTTGATGCACTCAGCTAAAAGCCCTACCATAGGGGGTAATAAAAGGAGATCGGGGGGTAAAATTGGTCATTTGTACATTTTAACTTGAGTGAATAGTGAGCTCTGAGGGTGATTTTGTTGCAGAGCTATTGCCAAAATGTCACCTGTACTAGTTGCCTCACACATGGATTTAGGGTTCAAACCTATAGATGGCCAGAGGGCTTAGGGGATGTGGTATGTACACCTTTCTTTCTTCGTGATTTTGTCAAATTTTGGTAGTTTTTAGGGCTCAAACTTGAGCAAATAGATGTGGTGCACTATGTGCATTGCAACTGTTGCATTCGTCGCAAGTGTGGCTTGGTTCACCAAATTTGTCTGGTACAATGCAAGTGTTTGTCAAAGTCACCCAAATGTGGATGAATCACAAATGTCAAGTGTGACACATATGATTTGTGCAACACAATTGTGGTCTGGAATGACACATGTGATATTGTAAGTCACATATGCTGAACTATGCGCCACATGTGCATTTGTGTGACACAAGTGTTGGTTTGTATGCCACTATTAATGGAAAGCCTGCATGTGTGCTGAGGTTCGACACATTTGAATGGTTAGGTTTTTGAGCCACTTTGCAAGAAAAAATTCATTGTGATAAAGGTCGAATAGGTTTTCTTAGGCTTTCTGATTGACATAATGTGCTTTTCTTATGATCATAGGTGAGATACCCACCTATCTACACCTGAGAGAGTCAACCATCCACCTTCAAACTGCGAGATCGATTGACCGATGAGGAGAGGGATCAAATTGATGCCCTAGGTTTGTATCATGTCTCCTTCATGCCCATGATTTAGGCTAACAAAGGCCTATTGACAACACTGGTTGAGAGATGGAATTCAGAGACCAACTCCTTTCACTTGCCTACTCGAGAGGTCATTGTGATGCTTGAGGACGTTTGGAGGATTCCAAGACTTCCTATCTATGAGAGCATGTGGATTATGATCCTAACCACGGGTTTGCTACCATTTAGAGGTCCTTTGAGAATGAGGACATTGCAAAGCTCAACGTGGAGGAGTATGAGATCCATTGGGATGTGTTGGCCGATAGATACGAGCAATTTGTTGTAGTCATGTGCTCCATGATCAGTGGGGTCGTGATAGCTAATCATCGAGGACATGGATTCCCTATTGGATGGGGGGGAAAATTGATTGACATGATGACTTAGGGGTACGTCTATGCCTTGGGACCATGCCTTCTTGCTATGCTTTACTTCTAGTTGCATGTTGTAGCGCACAAACAGGCTCAGTCTATCAGCTGTGGCATTACTTTGCTTATGGTTTGGGCATGGGAGCATATTGCAGTGTTTTAGCCTCATGTTGGGACACAACTTGTAGTAGGGTTAACCTATGTATATCTTTATGGAGTGGTGACATAGGTTAGAGTTGGTGACATCAGGTATCAGAGTCATGCCATTAATATTTTGGATGGTTTCACATGGAAACCATACCACCAATGCCAGCCATGGGAGGATAATGGAGATCACCTGTTGTACTGCTGATAGGCATGATATTTGATTAGGAGGACCGTAAAGTCCCAACATATCACTACATCCCACTCCTTGTCATTTTCTACATATTTTTCCCAGTACCACTTGAGGGTATCGCCTCGTATGGATCTAATAAATTTGAACATTTTTGTGTTATCCCTAATATATTTTATCTCTACCACATTGATTCTAGGATGAAGATATTTTCTACGACTTCATTGGCGTCCTTTCCAAAAATGGGTAGCTTCTTAGAGATATTCATATATGTTTCTTCTTCACAGTCAATATCTATACCTCCTACTTTAAAGTTATGTGTCCCTAGGGATCCTATGTTATTCACCTCACCTTCCTATTCTCACATGTCTTGTTCACTTAGAATGTGTTCTATTGCTTCTATGGAAATCCTTCTTGATTTTAATTACATTAAGGGTGATTCTTGGTTTAGGGGTTATGTTTGTTCAAACTGTCTTTTCATCCTTGGAGATATATGTTTGTTAGTAATTGTCATTTGATTAGTTAGTGGTGTCACTTCATTATATGTTGTTAAACATACAAGATCCTATTTATTTTCTACCGTATCATCTCTTCGTATTCTTAGAACACTTCTAGGTACTAACTCATCTAAGTATTCCACATCAACTGTTATTATTCAAAGATTTTATATAAGGTTCACTATCGATAACTAATCCTCTTCTATCCTTAATTGAATGTTTTCCCAATTCAAATAAGTATTCAGTGTTGCGGTTATAGGTGGTGCCATAATCCTTGTAACTTCTCATTCTAGATCCTTTATATTTTTTCCATAATCCTCGATTTCTCCCTCTATATTTTGTATAATTTGATGTATCTTATCCATACTAGAACTTGTTTGCAACATATCCTTTCTTACTTTCTTGGTTGCACCCACAATGGCATGCTTAGTAGCACCCTCAATGGCACACTCCTCCTCATTCATATTTTCTACTGCTATCTTTGTGTCCTATTTTCTTTTTCTCTTTCCCGTTTCTTCCATCCTTCTGTGGTATCTTTCTTATTGATCTTGAGTTTGTTTCAACCTTCTCTCTTCTATTTTCATTTATATTTCTAACTTAATTCTTTCAATAAGCTCAACTTTCCTTTCTTTATCTCCTTTTTCCATGGGTTTTCCTAATATGGATTTCCATTGATTCTTATATATCTCATGGTTAGTTTAAATTTTGAATAGCGACATCTTTTTATGTATATTTTCAGCTCCCTCCCCCTTTCCATTTGTCATAACTTAAGTGCCTACCCATCTCTCATTAGGGTAGTACCTAAGAGTTGTCTCTGTAGAAAAATTTCCCTTATTGTTAGTATCCTTTTTTTTCTACTGCCACTGCTCCTTTTCCTTACCTTGTGTTTTCTTCACTACTCACTCTAGGGTTCTGGAAACAAAACCAAAGTTGGCACTGGAAATAGGGAATTACAGTTTGAAGATTTGTACCCTGATATCCCTTATGTAATTTATTTATACCCCAAAGGATACAACGAGAGAAAAGAGTAAGTGTAGAAAGGAAAGCTATATCTAATTGCATTCCATATGTATCTTAAATATGAACCACATATATTGATTAAATCCTTATACCTCCATATATTTATAGATTCATCTAAAAAATACAATGGAAAGTCTTAGTCTCTACTCTATATTACATTTTATTTCATATCCATATCCTAATTTTATATCATATATCCTATATCTATTAAATGCATATTTTCATACTTTGTCTCCTAGAGGTATGTGATCCTTATAGGGCACCTTTTACTTGATCTTCCCTATTCGCCTTAAGTTCTACAAGTCCCATGTGATATATTTTGGTCTTTTCCATGTACCCTACTAACAAGGGCCTAGGAGCTTTGTTAGTTTTATGCTATCTTTTTAATGATTCTAACTTCAAGGTAGAGATGAGAGCTATTATCACAAGGTCAAAGTTTATTGAGGGAGAATTTAAGCAACTCTACATCATGCAACATAGGAAGACAAGTGTTAATAAAGGAAGGTATAGATCTAGGTACACTCAATAAGTTATCACTTCACAAGGATCTAGGGTTCCTATCACTTCATTTATTATCCCTTAAATTACACCAATAGCTTGCTTGTTTGGTGAAATATATTATCCTCTTACTATTTCTAAAGGGTTACATAATATCCTAAAAATGGAGAAAGATGAATGGTTTCAAAATGGTATATGTGTAAGAAAATTAAGGAGGATTATGAATATATATAAAGACTTCTCCAAAGCTAGTACCTTTTAATACATAGAAATGCAGGTTAAACTAATAGAAAAAATATACTTAACTATGAGAGAAATGATGAAAAATATAAAAAAGGAAATATTTCACTTGGTTTTTAATTCTACTATTAATTGATTTGAGTTTTGAGAATGATTATACAACTATTATATAAATATAAGTGTAAATATTTGTAAGGATAAGATCATTTAAATAGGTAGCATTCTACTTGGTGGTGATTTACTCTCCTAGTTCCCTATTTATTGGAAATTTCTACAATTGGTGGACTAGTCCAATATGTTAACCTACAAATTTATATGGAGATTCATTAGACTTTATGTAAAGAACTTTTTCCTCTTAGAACTTTGTCAAATTCTTCATCATTTTTTTCATTTTTGATTTGTAATCATCAAATCTATGTGTAAAACCCTACAAAACAAAGTGGTTAAGGGGGGATCTAGCTCAGTTAGTCTCCTCATAATATTTTAGGATGATGGATAATGACATAGATGAGTGTGTAATCAAATTACTATCTAGTGCATCAATGAGAATATAAGAATCAAGGTCCACTTGTAGGGTTGATAACACACTTAAAATATTATAGTTGGAATAGAATTTTATGATATTGATTGATATTAGCTAGACTAAGTGAGTGTAATAATAAAAAAATCACAAGAATTAAATAAATTAGTGAAAAAATCAAAATTATTGGAAAGAGAAGGGATACATGAATTATGGAAGGGTTAAAAATTGGGATGCAATGAAGCGAATTAGCACTAGGATATGTAGCACATGAACTATGATAAGAAGGGGACATGAAAAAAAGGGACAAAGGAAATATGATATACCTGAAATTCCTAGATTCTTGATTTCTTAATTGCATAATGTTTTCTTGTTCATTTTTGGTTTCACATTCCTCCAAATTTTGGAATTTTCATAAAATTCATTGGTATGATATTTAATTGTATATAAATCTAATAGAATTACTACAAAATATGAAAACAATGATCACATGTTATCAAATTCAAACACAAAACACATGATAGTTATCATTCCAAGTCTTCAAAACATGAAAATATTAGTGGGTGATCCCACAATAGTGGTTTACAATTTTTGGCCAAACTGGACACTAAAATAATTTTTTCTAACTAAATCTTCACTTTTAGGCACCTATAGCGGCTAAACCATGAGGAACTTGAAGATGATGCAAACTAGAGTTTGGTGACATTTTGTCTATAGATTCTAAATATATTTTTTCTCAAAATTTTTGGAATTAGATTGCACTTCTTTTTCCATCTCCCTCAAAAACTAGTTTTTTTTCAGAAAACAACATTTTTAAGGAGTGACTCTCACCGTATAATGCATAACTTTTTTTCCATGAAGGATAAAATTCTAATTCTTTCAAATTTAGATTTGTAACTCCCATATCTAGTGCTTGGGCATGTGTAGGATCATGGTATACCAAAAAGTGGCAATGGAGAAAAAAATACGTGTTTCTACGACTCAAAAAGGCAAAAATGCCGAGTTAACTTTTTGGGGCTCGGGTGACTACCGAGGCAAAGCAAAAAGCTAGATTTACAAATTGGATATTCGATTTGGATCAGATATCCGATCTAAATTGGATATCCGATCTAAATCGGATATCCGATTCTGTAGGCATATATATATAACTTCGGGCCAAATGAAACCGACCAAAACTCATTTGCATTTGGCTTAACCGCGGCGGGCGCACAGTGGAAAGCGCAAATTAGAAATCTGATTTCAAATCCATCTCCAACAGGTTAGATTCTTGATTTTTTATTTTCTCTAATCAAATTTTCAATTAGATTTGTTTAATTTTAGTTGATTTTTTTCAAAATAGGGTTTTTTGATAGATTTTTTATGAAAAATTTGAGTTTAGCATGGATTTTGATGAAAATTGAATGTTTGCAATGGATTTTCACTTTAAAATAGTGTTTTTTATGTATTTGGATTAGAAATTAGAGAATTTTATAGATTTTTGTTAAAAACTAGGGTTTTTGTTGGATTTAAAAAAAACTAGGGTATTTTTATACTATTTTCATTTATATTGTCTGATTTTAATTAGATTGATTTGTTTTTATATTTAATCAGGCATTATGGCTGCATGTATATAAAATTAAAATTTTGTGCATTTCTAAAAGTATTCCTATTGGCAGACCTAAACATCTTCAATTAGGATCCTCAGATACTATATCTCATTTTTAGATTTTAAATTTAACAAAAATCAACCTCATCAGTCTAGGGTGCCAATTCCCTGTCCAATCAGTTTTGACAAAGATTTGGATCATAGTTCTATCTCTATGATTCTTATGTTGTTTTGGGTTTTGTGTGTGCAAATTATTTTAGTTTTTGTGACTATTTTGTGTTTTCCCTTCATTGTATGAGCATTAAATTGTTTTGAATCTTGTAGAAAATTTATGAGCTTCATGACCTTGTGTCACTTCACTAATACCCACGTGAGATGTAGTTGTAGACTTATGGCTTCCTATGTTGCAATCATAGCCAATGTTGAGCTTGATTCTTATAACTCTTTCACTCAACGTATTATGTCTACCCAATCCATCTTATATTCCCTCCCTAGTCCTACATTACCCATGTCTTTTTTGTAACCTAACATTTATGTGGACTTGGCATATGTTATTTCTAAGGTCCCCAATGATAATCTAGAATAATTGGATAAAGACCTACAATGAATTCAACAATTCTTAAGCATTGAACCTTTGGATGGAGAAGCAATCCCTCTTTTGGATAGCATTGGGAAGTTGGTAAATGATTAGGAAGGGATAGAAGTGTTACGTAGCCTAGCTAATATAGTAGATTCTAATATTCCTTCGGTAGCTAGTTTCACGAAATTTTTGACTAATGCTCAAAATCCTTTTGGAAAATAAGTTTCCTCTCCCACAATAATGCCTTCTATTCCCAACTTTACACCTCCATCATAGCATCAATGATGGAATATAACAATGGTTTAAACTCAAGCTTAGGAATTTCTAGTGGAAATTATAATAGTTTTGTCCCTTCACCTATAACACCTCCATATTCATCACCCCTCCTAAACATGAAATATAATATCCCACCATTCCTCCATACTAGTTCACCATACTTGAAAAACTCTCACAACATGTGGCCCAATGATTTTGTGATAAATCAACTTTTTTATTTAAAGCATGACATTAATACAACAACAAATTTCAAACTTAAACCAAAATCAAACCAATAGTAAACATCCAAAATACCTTACACATAGTTCATTAATGTTCACTATTTTAAATACACCTATACTACAAAACATTGAAATACCTCGCTTTGGAAAGTACAATGGTAAAAAATATCCTAATAACCATTTGTTAGTTTTTACTACCTTGTGTAGAGACTTTATTTTTGAAGATTCACTCATAGTGAAACTCTTTTCTAGATCATTGAAAGATATGGCATTGGATTGGTTTTGTTCATTGTCAAACAATCAATTACCTCCTTTACACAACTCATTAGTGATTTCCTCCAACACTTTCAAGTGAACATCAGTCCTCAAGTTACATTAACAAATTTAGTTCATTGTAATCAAGGACCTAAAGAGAAAATAAAAAAACTTTATGAAATGATACTAATCCCTTTATTTGAAATTCTCCTATAGTCTTCAAGATGTTGACATTCAAAGGGTGTTTATAGGTAACTTACAACCTAATATTCAAGATAAGAAATTGCTAATGAAATATCCATCCTTAACACATTTTTGTATAACCCTTCATGATTATCGAATATCGATTAGTTGGTATGAAGGTACCCATTCATAGGCTCCTATTGGTCAATCATATAAGTCATGCCTCAAAACAACTATCAATCATTTAAAAAGAAAAACAAAAAATTCATTACTTGATAAACATTCATGTCAAACTGCTCATAATATTGAGACAGAAGTAACCACTATAAACATAACTCTAGATATAAATTTAGGCCATGAGATAGGAAATTTTCATAGTTGTTTGATTCTCTCCATGTGATCATGTTGCAATTGTTAAACAAGAATATGATTCAACTTCCTCCAATTAGTCATATTCAAACAATTAACCTTTGCCAAACTTTAATGCAAAACATTTTTTCAATATCATCGTACACCTTGACATGATATGGAAAGATGTAAGCATATTATAACCAAGTGCAAGACCTCATTCTAATCAAATCCAGTTGGATGACCTATATAATGACAAAGGAAATAAATTGGTTTTTCACCTAATCAATACTTACAAATATTTACAAGCCCATTGCCAATTCATTCAACAAACTTTGTTCAATACAATGATAATGAAGAAGATGATAATGATTTTTCCATCTTTATAAACATTATTAATATTCAAAATCATAAAGGAAAAACCAATATTTTGTTTGAAATTTCTTTTACATATATTGATTCTTCTATAACTACACTCAATGGTCTTCTTTATATCAAGTTTGCAGAAACCCAAAAAGGGGAATACTCATTGATCCCATGTACATAGTGAATATGATCAAAAAAGAGTTATTGTATGTACATGAACTTTATGCAGATGATTATGAACAATCAAAAGCATGATTAAAAGCTCATGATGGTTATGGCTTCCCTATAATTGGTTTGATAACTCTCCTAGTAAAGGTTGGACCTAAATAGTTGGGTGGTTTTGATAGATTTTTTATGAAAAAATTTGAGTTTAGCATGGATTTTGATGAAATTTGAATGTTTGCAATGGATTTTGACTTAAAATAGTGTTTTTATGTATTTGGATTAAAATTAGAAAATTTTATAATTTTGTTAAAACTAGGGTTTTGTTATTTTTAAAAAACTAGGGTATTTTTATAATATTTTCATTTATATTGTCTAATTCTAATTAGATTGATTTGTTTTTATATTGAATCAGGGCATTATGGCTGCTGACAATGAAAATGCACCACCTCCACCTCCTCCACCTCCACCTCCACCTCCTCCACCTCCACCACCTCCACCACCACCACCTCCACCACCTCCATAGCCATCAATTCAAGAATTAATTTATGAAAAATTGCAACAATTAAGGGGCATTTCTGAAGTTTATACAAGAGTCCCTCGATTATCTTCGATGTCAAACACAATGAAAGAAATAATTAAAAATATAGAAACCCTCTCCTCGCAACATAATGCCTTTCATTAGGTGAAGACATAATCATATGCATGTGGATTGTCCTATGATGATGTGAAAGATCTTGGAATAACCAAAGCCCAAATAGCCTCTTTATTTGTTAACCCCCGCACTGGTTTTCCAGTTAATGTTAATAAAAGAAAACTTTCTATAAAATGGTGCACTCATAGAGAAATTGTAGAAATTTTTTGGGATCGTTGGTGTATGGTTTTTTTGAAACCACCGAACAACAATTTGGATGTACCATTTTACTTTATAAAAAAATTATATGCTGAGTTTGTGTTAGGGCATCATGTCAATTACTTTGACATTAGATCCTTCTAGGGCGTTGGTGGAGGTATGCCCCAGGATAGAGTAGGGGCAGTTAGAGTAATACCCCACCCACATGTTCCCCTCCCTCTTCCTCATACACCTCCGGTGCCACCATCCGGATATTTATGCGGGGATCTGTACCTGATTATCCGGCTATTCACTCTTTGGAGTAGTCTTTTGGTTTGCATGCTTACATGGTGGCTTCGGCCACATTACGATGTTGGTGATGGCTCGAGTGCTGCTGCATCATCCTCGTTAGGTCCACATATTTGTGTACCACATACTTGCTCCATGTGCCGCCAAATATGCTTGGGTCCTCTTGTACAACCTGTCGAGCATCCCCTAGACACTTCCGATTATGACTTCCACGATGTGGACATTATAGATTAGACGCAGGGGAGTGGAGCACACCGTACAGAGTCCTCTCCTGCTAGAGAGGGGGACATTGGAATAGTGACACAGGTAAAATTTAAGTTGTGAATTCATAACTTGCATTTGTTTTTAAATGAATATTAATAAGAGATAGTATAATGTACTAATATTTATTTACATGGTCTATTTAACAGTTGATGTCCGAGGAGGAGCTGAAAAATGTGATGGATAGCACCCTAAGGGCCATTTCATTTGGCCTAGACACGCACACAGTATATATTTTTGCACTCACTCATTTACATTTATTTATTGTATACTTTCTTGTCCTTTGAATTGTCATTAAAATGAAATTATATAATAACTTATATGTTTATCTTATTTTCCTCTTGTAGGAAATACCTTATGCGAGCAAGGTGTAGCCTTGTCCAGATTATGGAAGTGTAATGTTGGATAAGGGCAAGGTAATTGAACTCAAATTTGATTGAATTAAGAATTTTAAGATCTTATATTGATTATACATATATTGACATAGATTGGTAGTTTCATATGTACTTGTCATTTTTATGTGCGGGGAATTATGAGCTATACGTCCTTGTTGACAAGTGACACAATGCCCAAAGCAATACATATTGGAACACTTGAAGGAGTAGGTGTTGAAGCACCTCAAGGAGGAGGTGTCGAAACACCTAAAGGAGATAAAGAAAAGATCAACCTAAAGAAGTATGTGTTCATTTTATTTTGTGTTTGGTATTTATATGTTCCTATTACTGACAATTGTATGCTAACTTGAATCACTTTTATGTTTTTGTTCACCTATATGGTGGAAATTACAAAAGATGGTTTAGTCGATTACTTTGAGAGGGCATATTCTAGAACTCCACGACCCTTTGGTGATAGGGTTGGTTTTAGGGTTTGTTGCATTTGACATATATTGATTTTGATGTTAATTATTCGATTTTAAATTATATAGTATAACTAATCTCAATTATGGTTTGACTTTTTCTTGTGCAGCTACCTTCAGAGGCAACGAGTGCTTCAAAGAGGCTCCATTTTGATGATCCACCAGTAGTTTAGAATGAGATAGACATTTTGGCATGTAAATATTGAATAGTTACCGAGATGGCATATGCCACATATTGTAAAATTTTGTTTGATTTGGCGTTGATGCCATTTTTGTATATGGACATACACTTGATTATTGGATAATTTCATATATAGAAGTTGATAATCGAAATTTAATTGCCTCCTCATGTGCATAATTAAACTCTTTGAAATTTTAATCAAGTGAGCAATGGTTAAATATCTTGATGTACAATAGCATAAAAAGAATGGTTATATTATGTAGTTTATTCATATTGATGATTACATTGCATTGCACATCTTTCAAACTCAAAGCATTACCTCACATTGCATAAGTAACAACTAGATGCTGATAGATGAAAAAATTTTAATTACAATATAGTTTTTACAAAGTCAACCTAAGCAATTATGCAATTACTTCACAGTACATAACTAATAATTAACTATATCTTCCTTGGAATGCTTCTTAGTGGATTGATAAGTCACTATGACAAGATCAGATAGAAGTGACATACTAGAAAACTATGAAATGTGCAAGTATGAAAATTAAAATAAACAAAGAGTAGAACTTTATCTTTGAAGATACTTTAGCAGGTTGGAAACATGAATACCAATGCTACAAATAGTTTTTTCTTTCACTACCAAGCAAAACACAGCATGCTGAAACATTCCAACACAATGACAAAGGCATGTCACACATATAATGGAATCATCTTTATATATACACTAACACATACCTAGACTTTCAAATTAAATTAATTAACCCATGCAAAACCAAAATCACAAGAACTCAAGAGCACACAAATTAGTCACTCACACACAAACTGTAACCAAGCTAGCTTATGAGATTCAAGAAAATAGGTGTAATAAGAAAACCTTCACAGTGATTTAACTCGAAAAGTTGTTTTCGATCCACCAACTCACCAGAGTTTCCATCATTCTTTCCCTTTTCTTCATATTCCATAACAGGATATGGTTCTCTTTTCAACCCCTTTCCTCTACCCCTTTTCGTTTGATTTTGATCTTCTAGGTTCTTAGTGTGTATGTTATTACTTGTGTTTTCATTATTTTCCAGAGAGGGTGATGGTTCCTTCTTTGATGTAGTTGGCCTCCCTCTTTTAACCCCTTTCTTTCCCATTGATTTTACTAGCATAGCTTCTGATTCTATAGTCACTATCAGGTTGAACAAGAGGAGCAAGTAAACAAATATAATTTGCAATCTTTCCTTCCTTTATTTATTTCCTTTATGGTATAGTACAATGTGGCATGAAAATGAATCTCTGCTTCATACAATATAATAATCTACTTCAATTGGAGTCCAGTATAAAATATATTAAAGGAGGACTATATCTAATAAGAACAAGATAGAGATTAATAACTTGGATGAATCACTTGTAACCAAACTTAGTAGCCCAAGGGAGGACTTTCCAACAACCCATAAAAATATTATATAATATCATGAAAAAAGTAAAGCATCAGTAAGTCAAGGATCTTATTATATTGCATAGTAACAAGGCTCTTCTTATATTGATCTTATAATTATTGTAAGCATAAGGCTTCAAGGATCTTATTATATTGCATGGTAACAAGGCTCTTCATTCTTCTGTGGAGAGACATCATCTACATTTGCAATGGAGGCTTGATGCTTAGGTCTATCTGAACAATGTTTGGAAAAGTGACCAAACTTATCACACCTAAAGCATTGAATTTTTTCAATTCACAATGAAGGTTTGGACAATGAAGCTTTTTTATTTGGGTTGCAGATCAAACAAACTGAAAAAAGAGACAAGGGGTCAGAAGTTCTAATCTACTTCCTAAGAATTCAAGAGACGGTATTGACTTGGTGAAACAAAACCAAACTTTGTTTCGCCACGCAGGAATCGAGCCAACTACACAAAGCCATTGCAATCTTCAAGGAATTAAAGTTGCAAAGTGGTGTGCAACTTTCATTTACTTATGCGATAAGCGGACTATTCCAAAGCGTGTCAGGTATGGAGTGCG